>RPOG01000006.1:2350427-2719634 GCA_008086565.1 Thalassoma bifasciatum
TTTAACCCTCAGTTTCTTACTTCAGGGATATAATTCTTAATATTTTAAGCAACCTTTTACGATTTTAAGTGGCATTTCATAAACTGTTGTTGGAGACGTGTCGAGTAAATGTGTTAATGTGAATTCAAAGTCTGCCTGAATTGTCACAACAACTATATCTGTGCAAAACGGTAATTTCCATGCAAATACATGTGGAAACTAAAGAGGAACATTTGAGAGCACCAAGCTCTGCCAGACATGATAAAAGAAAAACACGCTATAAAGCCAAACATCTCCTAGTTCTGTAAAGCTAATTGAATCCAATGGTTGGGGAATTTGCATTCAGACATTGCTGTTAAGTTCTCTCACACACACATGCACACACACACAAAAGACAGTGAGATAATGCTGCTCACATTGTCAGCAATCAAACTCCTGCTTTCATTGTAACAACAGCTTAAGCCCCGAGGTTACCAACGCCTCATCTTAAGCGCTTTTTTCTTTCTTTTTTTTTTACAGACATGGGATGAGATACAAGAGGCTATGTATCTTTTTATCTGCCAGTCAGAAGCTGTGATAATACAATTATTCATTACGATGTTTACCACTGACTTTGATTTTCTGATGTGGGGCTTACTTTGGAAATGAAAGTTGTAATTGACTTCTGTAAGAGCGGTTATTTTATGCAGCATATAAGATCTTCAAAGCTGTGGAGACAAAATGTACCGCCAGTGAAGTGCATTTTGCATTTCTGGCTTGCTAAAAATGCCTTTGCAAATCCATGACATGGTTGTATAACTGGCTCTTGGCTTGTATAGTGACATATTTTTGCACTGGGACACTGGAGCAAGATTCTCAGTTCATCATTAGTCTAAAATTAGTTTTGAGTTCCACTACACTGGTTTATTTGGGACTAAAAACAAAAGACAGAAATGAGCTTTGGACAACACCAAAGGCCTCTGATCATTTCTCATTACGAACAATTTCAACTTCACCAATCATTCCAGCACAATACAAGACCCACATAGTTTGCTTATGACCAATATGACCTGATTTCCATGACCCGGCAGGCTGTGACTCCTCTCCGCCCTCTCATCTCTATATCTGGGATCACTGGGGACATTGGCAAGTCGCTGGCAGTTGCCTTGCGCATGATTGACTTGTTTGCTAAATGACTAGCATCTGAAGTGGCAAACGCTAGCTAGGGGCTATCAGAGACTTTGGGGCAGACACCAGCTGCTAACTGCTTCAGATAAACTGTCCCTCCCTCTGGGGAATCACATGAGCACGATGGTGGGGAGTGGTGCTGAAGTCTGGCCAGGGATGCTCTGGGCTATAATGACACTGAAACATCATGAGTCAGTCACTGCTGCTGCTGCTGCTGCTGCACCAGACCTATTATTCTTCTTTGACATGATTGAGGTTGGAGAGGTTCCTGCACGAGGAAGGAAATGAACCTGGATCTCGGACAAGACAGGTGAAAAATCTGTGCCTGAGTCACGGAGGATGACAAACTTAATGGTGAATTTAATGTCTGTTGCGGTTTATTTATGTTGGACTCAGGGAAAAGCATCAAGGAGTCACTCCGACTTTAGATGGTGAAATGTTACACCAACAGATTAAGCTGATAGAATGAATAAAGCAGTCTAACCCAGTGTTTCTCAACTCTGGGGTCGTGACCCTGCAGGGGGTTGGCTGGAATCAAAATGGAGTTCTGAAATGTCCAGTAATTAATGAACATTTTCAAAACATCATTTTCAGTAATTATTATTCTTTTTTCGAATCAAAACACAACATACTGAACAACTTTATTATATGTTTTAGTGTTAAGTTAAATTTAATGATGTATTTTGGTATTTTTTGTATTTTATTTTTAAGTATTTCAGTACTGTATTACTAAGTATTTTTGTATTTTTTGTATTTTAGGGTTTGGTTTTTTTTGTTAAGTATTTTGTGTTTTTATTATCCAGGCAACTCATTTTCTATTTTTACTTTCCTGGGTTTTGTATTTTAGTGTTTTTAGCAGTAGACTACATTTACTTTGCAATATTGAACTTTTTGCTGTTTGTGTCTTATCTTTGTCTACAGTTGTTTACGGTGTTTCCCTTCGGGGTAAAAGCAGTTTTCAAATTTGAAAGCTCACTCAAAATAAAGATTGTATCTTGATCAAGGAAAATGAATTAGTCACTTTGTGCACTAATCCTGGCTACAACACAGAATTAAAAACATAAACAAAAACTAATCCTAGAAGAAAAAGTCTCCGGGGTCTCCACAAATTTGTGATGTCAAGATGGGGTCACAGCCCAAAAGGTTGGGAACCACTGGTCTAACCAACAGTGATGCTGAAACCAGGGCTCAACTTTGGTTAATCTTGTCGTCTTTACTTCCTGCTACCATATGATTCCATTTGAAGGTTGTACCGCAAGCATAAGTCAGTGGATAAGGTAGTCAGTGGGTAAGACACCCTATACAAAGCTCCCACTTAGAAATCTGTTGTCTAACTCTCTCTCTTCCTTTGTTGCCTGTAAGGAATTCACTTGAACAATGAAGCTGAAGAGAATGAAATGTATTCACTTGCAGAAACAGTAAATTGGCAAAGGGTACACAAGACAGCAAGACGCATAATCTCTGAGAGAAAACCTCTTTATGCAAGAAAGCTTGCAATTGTGCAGCTCCTTCTCAGCATACATTCTAAACGACCTCGCCACTGCTTTGCTTGTTGACTGGTATATAAGCCTATGTGCTTGATACTGAAATAGAGATTCGTGAGGCTGAAGCTGAGACAAGGCTGCACCTCATAACTGGTTTGACTCAGAAGTGGTCGTAGACATTTAAATATTGATTTGGAGCTACTTTTCAAAGTAGTAATCATGTGTTTTGGAGAATTGTGTGCAGATCTTCAAACATGCCGACGAACACGACCACTTTAATGGCTTCGAAATTATGATGTTATCTAAGCAAGTAAAATTATCACATTATTCAACACTTTTGTGGTCTTTTGCATGCCCAAGCATGGACAAGTACCCAAATCAGCTTGTTAAGTCCCCATCTGAAAACACCCACGGATGTAATTTTGTCCAAATAAGATAGTTTCTGCTTCAGAGTTCCTCGGTAGATCTGGCAGCCCTGGTGACAGTGGAACCAATCTAACAGGCGGTCCAATGCAAACCCTATCGGGCCTCATCTTGGCCTTGCACATTCCCTATCTTCCAATCTCTGTTGGGGGAGGCATCTATCTTGATTTCTGCTGAGTGCCAAAAAGAAGTAGCCAGAGAATGAGACCAAGAGATGGAGGTTGTGGATGGAAGAAAGGTTTTTTACTCGATAAGGCAGCTGAGAATCAGAGGAGAGGATCTGGAGGCGCATGGCCCCAACATGCTGGAAAGAGGAACTTCATCTTTATCTAATTACCACGGGCTGTTTTTGCCAGGGTAGATAGTGCAGGCGGGAATGGCGGCTGGTTGGTATCACAGCTCATGCCTTTACAAGCTCGCACATGCTCATGCAAAAACTTATGCAGATATGATTAAGATTCAAATACACTTCCAGTGACGCACAGATTTGCAGCAACACACTCACGCACACATAAATGCATGGGGCCCAGGGCTGAGTGCCATAACAGCCCAATGAAATATATTCAGATTAGAAAGGTGTCGCATTACTCTCCAGCCGGATGATAAATACGCTGTTAGCACCATCATTAATCTTGTACCCCTCCCCATCTTCCGCCTCCAGACGCAGTGATGTAAGGGGAGGGAAGACAGCATACACTGGATGGAGCTCGTGCCTCAGTGAGGGGCCGCAGCGGTGCGGCTGGTGCATGCATGGAGCTGCGGCAACAACTGCCTGGTTCCACTTGCACTTGCGAGCACAAGAGGTCAGGGCATTCTGACTCATTGGGCTTGCTTGTAATTTGACTGTTAGATAAGGCGGGCTGTTGGGTCAAATCGAGGTCTGGTTCCTTATTCAGGGTTTGTGAAGGGGAAAGCATACAGCATCCCCCTCTTATTTGCTGCACAAGCTTGCTGTGTCCTACCCCTTTCTATTTCACTCCAGTCTCCCGAATCTCCTTCCATCCGAAGGGATTGCTGACATATTGCCCTGAATGGTATTTCTTCCTAAGTGGCCATTGTCTGGCTAATGAGCAGCATGCATAAAACACCAGAGGGCTGAGGAGACAGTGATAGACAGATACAGAGAGAGAGCGAGAGAGACATATGCTGAGCATCAGGGTAGGATTCACCATCAGTGGCTTGAGCAGCAGATTTCTCCTGCAAACACCGCTGTATCCCTCAAGGGAGCCTTTTAGACAGACGGTTCAGACAGTGGCACATTGCCCTCAATACAAACAAAGCCCGAGAGTGGGGTTAGAGGTCAAGAGCTGAGGAAATTACGTGTGATAAATTGGGCGATGGTGGCAGTAGTGTTGTGTATATGGGAGTGGGGTCATCCTCCCCTTCCTCTAATCCCTCACTCCCGCGTTTGATGAAGTGTAGAGCCTTTGAAAGCACAGTCCAGGTCTCGGCATGCTGAAAGTCAGAGATTTTTGAGCAGGATCCTCCCACGTGTCCATGCTCAAGTAGGGGCTCTTGGAAAAACGAGGGGGAGCACTTCATTGGATTTGGTCTAAAAGGTCCAAAAAGCTTGTAAATTTCAGCCCTGTAAATGAGTCAGCATGGAGTCATAGTGTGGCTAAAGTAACATCATGTTCTCTGTCTGGATATATGGAGATTTCTGTTGTGTTTACTGTAAATCATTGCTAGAAACTCTATTCATTATGTTTTACCAGCGCTTCAACTTCTTTCAAAACTCCACATCAAACAAAGCACTGCATTAACTTCATTTAAGCCAAACAAAAAACTAACACAAACAAGTATATTTATCTTAGTCATACATTTTCAAAAGCAAACAGATCCAACCCAGTGGAGCCCTGCAAACTGTGTCCCTGAAAACTGGTTAGACATCATATTTACAAGATGTTTTGCTGATTCAGAAGTCTCGCAGGAGGAAAGCTGAGTTGATTGAAAATTCACGGCTGGTCTCACAATCCAAGGGCAATTTTTTTTTTCTTTTTTTCCAGAGTGACATTTCCCCATTGTTGTGAGAAACTTCTGCCCACAGCTACGCTCGTAGTTGCCAAAAATACTTTGGACTTGTTTTTTTCTCCTCTCAGATTATTGCCTTTCCACTCCCCCTCTGCTTGTCTGCTTTAAGTAATCTCAAAGAAAGCAACAGGATGAGTTTTATTCCTGCCAAGACCTCTGAGCCCAACAACCAGCGTACTCTGGGACTATTGTGTGAGAAGGGCCTATATAACTCTAGTGTTTCATTGCAAGATGGCTGATTAGCTCTTCAGGGTGCTGTAAAGCATTTGGTGCCTTCGTTTGGGGCTTCATTCAGCAGGCGCTTGTTAAATTAGGGTGATGAAAACTATGCTGCTGCACATGCACTGCATTCTCTGGTATATAAAATTATATCATAATGGAGCTGAAATTCCACTGGAAACCGTCTTGCTCACATGGTAACTTTGTGTTGAGCCAATTGTGTTGCCACTCTTTTATTGAATCTCTCAGTCGCCCCCAATCACTCAGTGCTCCATAAAAGGCTGGCGTGCGGATTGGGGCTACTATAATGGTGGCTCAATGCAGAAATAAACTTGCTTTACTGCTGCAAACAAAGTGATGTGACCTGGAAAGGTTGTATTTTTGCCTGGGATAATGACTGTATTTTAGAGGAAGGTCTCAGTGTGAACTCTAATTACCTGTCTGGGGCACTGTGCTACACTGGTCTCAAGCACTTCATAATGAAGTCCAGATTGGTTCCACATTTATTTAAGAAGATGTGGATTTCTGGGAAAAAGCAGCCTTGCTGCAACTCTATTTTTTTCTTTGCACTTTACTTCAGTTATTTTCTTTGAAAAAGTAAATTCAGTTGTCATATTCAGACAAAAACTACTTAAGGGTCCTAAGATGCCTCACATTTTTTGAGAACCTTTACTTTAACACAATCAAAACCCCAAATAGTTGTGATGTTGTGTATAATGTTGACAAAAACAGAATTTGATGGTTTGCAAGCCATTTAAACACCATGTTACATTTTAATCAGTACTGATAGAACAAAACACTACTTTTCTTTGTTCAGGATAACTTTTCAACTGATTCAAAGCAACAAGGTAATGTATTTATCAACAGCTACACAGCCCTGTTCTTTGAAACATGACAAAAAGCAAACTTTGACAACTTTAACCTTTAGTCCATGCTCCATCACTCTCATTTTGCTTTGTTCTGCTCGTCCTTCTCTTTTCTGTTAGACAAGCTCCAGTGTCCCCAATCACTACTCCATTAATCGTTTTCAGCAGAGAAAAACATGTCTCTTCTCACTGTTTAATTTTGTCAGCTAGCATGAAGTTGCCTTTGACTTCCACTTCCTGCAAACCAATCTGGTCCAGTCCGGCCTGATCAGGGAGGCAAAGAAATGGCAATTAAAGATAACCTACTTTTGGCACTAATAATCTCATTTTAAATTTGGGATTATGATCAGGCATGTAGCTAGTGATGATACTTTCTTTAAAGATCACTTAGAAAGTCCTCACAGTCCATTTAAAAATGAATAACTGCAACTGAAAACTGGGACGGGCAAGTTTATGAACAAGTTGCATCACCTCCTCTTGCAACCACAGTCTGAGCCAATAAGACACATTTCTTAAAAGTGAAATAATCCATTGTTGCCTGATGTCCCATTTCAGCTGCTCGTCAATGTGGAGTCTAACGATGCTCATTAAAAGGATTCCCCACCATAGTTCTTTGAAACAGATGATTTATTATTCACTTGTTTCACAGAATTGCTACAGAACATATAGAGGTGCACAGGTTGTGTATCATGCTGAATATCAGCATTCAAAGCAGGCTCATGACAATGGTATCTGCGGACATGTAGTCACACAGAGCAAGGCTCAAACTTTCAAATGTGGAATTGCTGTTGCGAGAGAACTTGAATATAAAATAATCACATTAAGCTCCTGGTTTTCTGCTCTTCCACATGGTAGGGTGTCAGCTGGAAGCACAATCAGTTGGACTCTGACAGCAGAGCACACACTCTTAGAAGGCCTGATGCTGCTGATATGCAGAGATACCGGCAGGCTAGCTCTGCACTTCAACCAGACTTGCTGCTCTGTATCCAGAAGAAGTGGTTGTTGTGTAGTGTCTTTGCACTATTTTCATGTTAATATGATCTTTAAATGTTAGCCAAATCCTTCAAAATCTGCTTTTATCAACCTTTCACACAACGCCCCAACTTTTTTATTTGTGGTTGCACATAAAAAAAATCAAAACAGCTAATTTCTAACAAAACTGTGCCACAAGGTTAGGAAATATTTTCAAAGGAAATGTCCTTTGACTTTCACGTTTTATGTGATTTCATTATCCACACTCTGCAGAACTGGCTCCCAGTTAACTTAATCACTGTGACACTCATTTCTCATAAATATGCAAATACAACAGACATCTCGGGCACTTCGGGAGCACAAAGGACTTCCCAAAGACCCTTTCTCAAATCCCAAGTCAAGCCCTCTGATCACCTCATGTGGGCCACATTTCTTTCCAGAAGTTTCCGGGTTCCCAAAGCAACATGTTCTGCCAGAACACAGCATGCGTACTTATCACAGTAAATTTAATCATATGAAATGGGAGCACTGTACACAAGAGAGTAGTGACGGTGAAGAAAACTCACCAAAACAAAGGTAACTCCAATCTTCCCTCCGTCTATCTTTCCCTTCCGTGTTGTTTCTCGTTTTTTTTTGTTGTTGGGACGTTAGAATTACTTTTATTATAGCATTTTTACCGTGTTATCTCCCGACCAATATATCGACGTCTATATTAAAATGTGAGTCCAGGTAACAGTCCCTCCAGACAAGGAGCTCACTAGTAAAACAGTCCTCCACAGACTGCAAGGCGGCATGGGTTTGTGAGATGGTGGGGAAAAATAAAAGGGAGGCAAGGGAAGGGGATTTGTTGGAGTATTAAGGCATGGCGCGGCCTTATCCCACTGTACATTCCTGTGGGGCAGTGTGAAAAACTTTACAGTCCTCAGCCTCAGAAACTTTAAGAGTTTTCAGCCCGATCCTCCTTCCAACTCAATCCGTTTTCTGTCAGCTGTCTCCTCTCGCCTGTGTGTACGTTCCGACATTCCCGCTGATCTACCTAATCTCTGACAGGGGGGCAGAGCTTGTGGACTAACAGCTGGGAAATCTGTGCCCCCTGCTGCCCTTGCCCTCCCTCCTCCTCCTCCTCCTCTTCCTCCTCCTCCTCCTCCTCCTCCTGCCACCCACTCTTTCTCTCCCCTCTTGCTGCTCTTACAGGTCGGCCTAGTGACGGCTAATAAAAGAAGCGGCCCTTGACTGTGAACAGCTGGGTTCCTGTGATCTAACTCTGCACGAGGCTCGCCGGGGCTCTTTCTCTGTGAGTGGAATAGTAAAACACACGAGAATAGCACGAGAAAGAGGGCGACAAATAGAGTGCACGGAGAGGATTTGGATAAATTGAGTTAAAAAAGCACATAAAAGAGGGAAGGGGGGCGTAACAGAGAGAAAAGTGAGGGAATGTATTTACTAGCATGCGGCAGTAAGCCAAAGGAAGGGAGCTCAGTTGCTGTCTTGTCCCTGGCTTTTCATGGCCTAACCAGCTAATCGATAGCACAGAGAAACAGTATTTCAGCTGGCTCACTGAGCTCTCTGTACTGGAGAAAAACTGAGAATGCCAACTCATTTGTTCTGGTATTTTCTTTTTTCCCATTTTTTTTTTAACCCCGCTACAGCGAGCAGCAGCAGTTTTTCTTTTAATACATTAAACTGATTCACCGGAAGTGATGTATCTTCTGTGGCTTTGAGTGTTCGCCTATGCAGAAACTTGAGCAGCTGAAGTATGTCATTGATATAAACGGGAAAATCTTTACTGTTCGTTTAATAAGGAGCTTTTGGACTCAGGCCATGTCCACACATAGCTGGGTATCGGTGAAACCGCAGACATTTTATACGTTTAGATTTGTCATCTACACAAAACCGCAGATTCACTCGCTAAAAACAATCTTTTCTGAAAATCGGCCAAATTGAAGATTTTGGAAAACTCCAAATTCATGGTTTTGTATGTACGCCAGTAACCAGGGACTTTGGATCTCAAAAGTGACATCTTGAAAAAAAAGTTAATTTTAACGTTGATGCAATCACTTCTTGCTTGCCCATGTCTTCAAGTGCATCTTATTAATTAATGTTGAAAAGCAAACTCTTTATTGATCCAAGCATAAGATCTCAGCACCATATTAAAATCTAGGAAAATTGAAAGAATGGCAAGGATTCATTTAGATTGGCTGGCACAGGTTTCACGTTTGAAAAACATCACCACCTATGGCTCTGGTATGCTTTAGAGCCACAGTTTTAATGGATTTTCATGGTTATGTGATGAGTTTTTTTCTCTTTTCTGTACAATCAGGTGCAGATGACAGTATTTTTATAAACAAATGAGGGGGAATATTCTTTTTTGAAATGCCCAGTTACGTGTGTGCAAGGCCTCCAAAGTGGGTTTAGAGAATGATGAAAATGCTAACAGGCTGCCAAAGAAGCCATTTCATCTAGGATTGTTAAAACAAACAGGGATCAGAGTGATTGCAATCGGCCGAGAGGATTATTTTAGGTATTGACCCTGCTTTGAAACTAAATTCCTTGGGTCCTGTGGGAGCTTTTGGAGTTCTGAAGTTGTCAGGAATGGCCAGGGTCCTCCCCTCTCTTTTTTTTTTCGGTTGGCATTCCATCCTCGAGACGTGTGAGAGGCACCGTTCTTCTAAAACAAGGACTCCAGCCGGGCATGTGGGTATGGGGGCTGCGATGAGAGGGAGGCTTAAAATGCGAAGGACCTAAATAGCCGCGCATATGACCCGTCATGCCTGACCTACGCTCTCCCTTATCACACTTCTGTTCCATAGATATCTTTTCTAATTTTGCGTGCCTTTGTGTGTGTGCAGCGGGGAAGTTGGTGAGTATGAAAGACGACTCCAGATGCTCCCAGCTGGCTGTTGCCCAGTGAGGCTAATACACTCCTGCCTGCCTAATTAGAGCACAAACACACACACACACAGGCTCTGTCGACCCCTCCTCACCACTCACGTCCTGCTGTTTCAATGGGTTTATGGTAGGAAGAACATATGCCCCCCCTGTGTTTTATACAGGACACACATGCAGACAGCTAAACAAACAACCAGGGGCTTAATTACCTCATGAGGGAGGCCAGGGGTGAGGGCTGCGGGTGAGTCACTCACAGTAGCATAATGCGAAAAGATGTTCAATGCAGCACTGGGAAATGAAATCTTTGAATATAACATATCAGTGAATTTTGATTGATATGATGACTCAGTTACGAATAATATTCAGCTGAAATGATCTGTGATTGCAAGCAGTGTGGGAGTTAACTCTCTCTCCTAATATTTCAGCTGCTCTGTGAAAACACTAAATCACAGGACCTCCCTAACTCCCTGAAACAGGCTTCACGACCGTTTGGCCCCCGATTGCTCGTGAAAACCAATCAACACATTTTTCTTGTCAACCATAACAGACAGCCATATGGACATACTGTACATGTCTGGATGTGTTTGTCGCGCTGACCCTTTCTTTAAGCTGTCGAAACGCCGCACAGCACCCTGGCAGCAGCAGCAGCAGCAGAGCTCCCTCACAACACAGTGTGTCAGACGTTTCCTGCCAGCCTGTCAACGCTGGGCTGTGGGTGGCAGATTGTCTTTTTTATTCTCCGATTCACTTTGTCTTGTTGGTGCAAACACAGAAAACAGCAATAAAGAGCAACTCAAACCATCTGCAGGCAGGAATCAGCTTCAAGTTAAACAGAGTTTACATGGTTTTCTGTAAAAGCCACAAACACTTTCCTCCCTGCTTTGGTTCTTCAAAAGTGTCTCTGTCGAGTATTTATGAAGTATGCTTTAAAAATTCAAACTCTCAAAAATATTCTGTAATACCCTGACGTCCAAGACAAGACAGGATTACACTTAACACACGGTCTACATCTACTTATTATTACACAGCAGTAGGAATCCAAATGAGACAGGGGGCTCGTCAGTGCTTAAACATCGGTCTGCAAGTCATGTCTGACCACAAAGCAAGGTCTGAAAGGCTAAATGATAGCCTGGAAACACCACACAGAGAAGCAGTGCCAAATGAGGACAGAGGGGGAGGGAGAGGGAGGTTTAAGGCCGTTGAGTTACACAGAGAAAGATCCCAAGGTCAGTGTTCAGGGGCCGGTAACAGACGAGGGAAGGGAGATGGCGTGGACAGATGTCAAAAGTGATAAGAGTCAGGCCTGACAAGCTCCAGCTTGGCTATCAGTTACCACACCGAGCCTGCGGTCGGGCCGCTGCCAAGACAATGCCAACGCCTCTCTGTGACGATCAGCGCCTCCGGAGGTTGTGCAAAATGGCTGCCGCCATGCCAACGCATTATTACGATTCACTGGCTCTGCTTTTTTTTTCTTTTTTTTTCATCTCAAAGGAAGTGCCATCTGTGAGTGACAGCGGGGCCTCGGCCATTTATTTTGAATGCAGTAAACAAAGCTGCCATTTTTGCATTTTGAGAGTCTGGATGCTTGCGTATCACCACCGGCAAGGCTGTTTGTTGTCACTGGAGATATTAAGAGCGGCGTGATGTATATCCTTTCACCATCTCCATTTATCTCATCCAATCTATGCTCTCCTATAAGCATCAGTCAGGCAGCAGGACAAAATAAATCCTCATTTTCACATTTGAAAGCAGGGTGGGAAAAAATCCAATACTCAGGAGAGTGTTTGGTCTTGCTTTAAGGACAACAGCTCAGGAGAGGAGAAGGGGGGCATTGGGAAATAAATCAATACCAGGCCATTTACTATCATATTCTATGGTCATTGATAAGCTGTCAAACCATTTATTTCACAGCCTGAACTGCACACCAAAATCATTTTCCAAAGACTTTCTCCAACATCCAAAACAAATAATGAATAACTGGCAAATCGATACTGTGTGCTTTATTGAGCTCACATGCTTGACTTGAGTCTGGCACCTGGCCCGATTGTTTTTCATTTGCTGGATATCCTCAATTCTTTCTTCTCTTTGCTGCTTTGTATCAGGTTAAATGATAACAAAAAAGGTGCCTCTATTGAACAATGTGAATGCTTTTTGCAGTATTGCGTGACAAAATACAGATCTTTTTTTAATGGAGGTAGAACAGTGTTGCATCCTGCCAGCAGACAAACAAACCCAATTTCATCAGACTGATTTGACTCCACTATATCCAGAGGCTCAGCGGTGTGAACCCAAAACATCCGGCACCCTTGATCAGCGCCTCTGAAAACGCCAGAGTTTCTCAATGGAATCAGTGTTGGCAGTGCCACATCGACCCCGGTCACACCCCGCTGTTCAACTGAGTGGGTCTGAATAAAATCATTGCAGGCAGAGTGAGAGCCCCGCTAGGGTAAGGTCAGCTTTTCTGACCCCCACCAGGAGGCCAGGCCCCATCTTCCTCCATACAAAAACCACAGAAGAAAAGTGCTGGAATCAGCAGGACACTAACAGAATCACTGGAAAAGAGGCCTTACTTCGAAGTTTTGAGTGACAGCAAAAGTAGCATTTTGTGCAGAATTCAACAAGGACGCAAACCAGGCTCTACTCTCAAAGAGAATTGGTCATAAGCCAAATCCACTGGTGTTTGCAGCAGACAGGGAGAGTGCTGAATTAGGAAGTCAGTCGCCTCGTTTGACATGGGGAGACGCATCATGCATCCCAGCTACAAGGCTAAAGGGACTGTAGCTGCTCAAGCACAGAGATTAAGCTTCTTTAATTTCTCACCTGAAGTAAACCTGGGGCATCCCCGTCAGCCTAAGCATGATCAGGCATCCCAGTCCTCACTGACCCACTCAACTCTGCAGACTCAGGGGTCCCTCCTGGGTCATGGCCTCAGTGTCACTTGCCAGTGAACGAGAAAGGAGTATTGATTACCAATAAACTCATTAAGAACTAAGAGAAGTACTTTCCTGCACAGACAACAATTTGTTTCTGTCAGAGCGAGAGCTGAGCAGTCAGATTGCTTTCACCAATTCTATTTACTTTTTTTTGTTCCTCTGAACTCGTTTTCCAAATAAGCCATGGCCCTGTGTATAATTTTAATATCTTTTTGAATTAAAACCATAAGTTAGAAATTTTTGAGGATGGGATGAATGCTACGGTTACAAAATAAGAATGATGATGTGATTATGATGCTGATAGGAATTGGCAGTGGTTTCTCTGTCGCGGACTCGAGCCATTCTTTTAAAGAATGAGCTATTGATAAAAGTGCTGTTCCTGCAGTGTTGAGCATCTGTTTTTCCCTGATGATGGATGGCGAATGGCCATAACCAATTTTCTTTTTTTCTCAATTTCTTCCCCATGTGACATGAGGAAATTACTGACCCCTTAACCATAATTACTTTTAAGTATGGACAGTAAACCTCTTTTTACAAGGAAGTTTAAAATGCCATATTTTTATCCCTTACTTTGAGTCTCTCCTTGCTGTACTTGGAATGCAGAGCATTAAACTTTCCCAGCGTATCAATGATAAACTGTCAAGTAGTTGCTCCTATTCACCCACTATGACGTCTCTGCTCTTCAGGCCCGGGAAAGGATGTGCCTGAAGATCAAGATACCAACAGAGGACGTGGACAGCTAGCGTTATCGCGGCTCAGCCATTAATAAGATCGCCTGGTGGCTTGTGTCCTGAGGTTTCCCAGCTCTTGCGTTATCATGCTTCAGGACAATCTAAATGAAACAGCACTGGAAAATATGGAGCCACTGTGACAGGGGCTAAAAATTGGAAGAAATGTCATAGGCCATGGTGTCAGTGTGGTTAATCGAAAATAATGGCCGGCAATTTATAGTTGCTGTCCCAACTAGCACTGGATGAACTGATGCAGGAGATGGAATTTTAATGTGGATATTCCATCACTTCTTACAGCCTACTGATGTTTAAGACCAAGTGGTACATGAATCTATAGATCGAGGTTATCACAGAGCAGAAATAACCCGTCTGTCTCCTCATTGGTGCAATCGTCCATGTGCATAGACGCACTATAGAACCTTAGTTGACATCAGGGTGATTTGACAGTCAGCTGATTTGCACCTGTGGCCATTGTAATAAATAAACCGCATAGTGAGAGGGAGGAGGTGAGCTCATGGGACATGCAAATGAGAGCCACCCGCTGTGATGTTGACACCACAGGGAACAGAGAGACCCATCAGTAGTTTGACAAGATCCCATCTAATCTCTCCTCCTACCCCGGCCCTCTGACGGAGCTCCCCTGGTGTTAAACACTCAAAATGGATGCTGGAGGGATAAGAAGCCCAGATGCTTCATGGCCCCATGGTGTTTCGTAATGAAGCATTGGTTAATGCTGTCGTTTTGGCACATCGTCTCTGAATGGCAGTTTGAACAGGAAGCATACCTTAGCGATGCATTCTCTTTTGGTTCCAGAGTGAGTGAGAGTTACTGGTGTGTTTGCATTGACAACAGTTTCTATAGATTGAGCACATGCAAATATTTGAGCTACAGCAGTCGTAAAGCTTATGCAAATTTTTGTAAGCTGGCCAAACTCCAACCAAGCAAGTGAGCGCAACTGATTCTCCAAACAGATGAACATGCAGTCTGCACTAGTTTTTCAACGTAAATGGGACAATATGTCGATGGACAATCTGGACCGGGCAACAATTTGGGCTCTTTCAACAACTACTCACATTTGAAACCATATAGATACATAACCACTTCTGTTTAAGGGATGTGATTCTTAGTGTATCAAGACAACTAAAACAAAACACAAATTATGTATTTCTTCTCTTATATAGATGAAATGTGGTTATTTGGAAGGAGAAGAAGGTGGTTGACCTTTTCTGTTGAGACATTCAAAGCTCATATGAGGTCTTAGCTGTTTGAATCTTGGTTTATGCTTTACGCGCCTGTCAATGGTCCCTTTCAAGCGGAAAAATTCTGTTACCAACCTTCCATTCTAGTTCATAGTGCAATTCCACACTCGGCAGTGAAGAGGAATAGGTTAAGAAATTGTTGTAAACTGTGTGAACAAGTGCAAACTTCCTCTACTCTGGTTAAAAACTAGGGGTGCACGGAAATAAAAATATTTGGTCGAAACCGAAAACTGAAACTGAGGAAACCAAGGCTGAAACCAAAATGCCTGAAGAAATTACTTTGCCAATTATTTGTACTATTCCAAAGTTCAGAGTAGGACCAGAGTGGGACTCATTTTCAGTTTTATGCCTCAGGTCAGCCCACTTTGGATAATGACACAAGTTATGTGGTGCAGCATCATACTGTCATTTAAATCATATGTTGTTATTTCATAACACCACACAAATCATAAACTCATCTTGTTGAAAAAGTTGCATCATTTGTAATACACCAGTTTGGGAACGAACACCAACAGACCCGTACTGAATGTTAAAAAGTACAAAAGCCACCCACAATCTCTCGTGCTGATTCTACATGTCTCATTTTCATGAAGAAACAATAATCCAGCCTTAAGAAACAGACTCAAATTAATATCTCCATATGACTGACACAAGAAAACAAAACCATTAGCCCAGAGATTGTAAAGATGAATACAGTTATTTTACACATCTAACTACATTGGCATCCCAAAGAGAGGATAAGGATGACATTTCTTTGTTAAAATTATACATTAAACATGCACACGACAAAATCAGCAAAGCTACAAGAAGGTGTCCACAGAGGGTTTGAAAGTCAAGAACTCAAAATTCCTCACAGGAGCTTAAAGGTAAGGTCTGCAGGATTTTCCTAAAAAATGAATCATCAATTTGTAGTGGAATAATCCTGCAAAATGGTCATTTAAGGGCTTTTGTACATATGTGTGTGTCTGCCTAAACCCCCTCCTTTACCTGTGTGTTGATATTTTAGTTGTCGACCCTACCTTTAAACCAAATGCAGCAGAGGCCTTGCCCTCAATGACTCTACCCACCTTAGACAGCAAATGGCAAAAACTTGGATGAATATATTCTTATTCCCCCAGGATTCCTAGGTCTTGGGCAAGTTACGAGTGTGACATTTTTGTGTCACACAGAAATGAACACATCCAGCTTGACTAATCAAGGAAGTGGCGTGCCATGAGTGCCATTAAAATGAGCTTCTGATCAGCAGGTCTTCATCAGAATAAAGAAATTAAAGATCAGCTGTGACTCATGCGCCTCAGCATTAGATAAACTCACTCATTAAGCTCAGACTGTATTGTCAGTTCCTCCGCTTCAAGTACAAACATCAAATAACCTCCTATGGGGCATAAGAGGTAGAAATCAGCTGCATACAATTTTCCCTTTTACACGAGTCATTTTCTGCGTTTCACTCCTGACGTCAGAGCTCTTAATAGAGACAGCGTAGCGCACCGCTGCCGAGTTCTGCACAGCCAGTCTAAAGATTTTATTTCGCTGCTTCCACAGCTTGCCTTATTTCACTACAGCTTAATGAGAGTCGTTTGGAATAATAGGCTTCCATTGAACGGAGGCATCTGCATCCACACAGCTCTAAATGAGTGAGCTAATTTCCAAAGATAATCACCTCGCCTGCTGTGTTTTTATGCAGAGATGCTGTAGATTTTTAGCCTCGGATTTAATGAAGTCAAAAATTACCTCCAATCCTTCGGTAAGGTCTACAAAAGCTGAATGTGTCACTGAAATTTTCTTTAAATTGTGTTAGAAAGGGGTTATTTTCAAAACTATGGTGGTTAATGAAATGACTAATGGCGTTATTCAGGAAATGAGAAAATCTGAAAATCTAGAATAATACTCTCATTTTTGGGAGGTAGAAATGAATAAAGGATCTTTTTATAGTACTGCTTTATTATTTTATGATTGGCTTATTTCCACCATCCTGATGAGAGCAATGCAGGTGAATGTATTAGTTCATAATGAATGTACGGCAACATTTCACAATGTGTTTTTTTTTTAATCTGACTCTGTTCTTACATTTAGTTTAAAGTTTATCTAAACCATGGGCCTGGACATCGATCTATGATTTTGACTTCACTTTGAATTTCCTTGAAATCTCCTGCCTGTAGAATATATCAACTTGAAGGATCTTCTAAGGGCATCCGTTAGATGCATTAGCCCGACACATAATCTTCTAAGCTTTCTTACTGCAAAATATTTTTGGCTTCACTAACTGTTTGAATTAAGCTTCGATCTGTGTTGCAGAGAATTTTTCTCTTCATCCTGCTGTACGGACATAAAAAGAACTACAAAAGCTTTTTACATGTTTCCAAGAGCAAACAAGTGAGATTTCTTAGGATGCCTGGGTAATGAAGTCCACTGGGATATTCTGAGGCACAATTAAAGGATGAAGTAAGCTCTCTTTTCTCACTGTCTCCTCTGTCTCCCTGCTTTCTTCCTCTCTCGATCTCTCTTGTCTCATCCCTGTGTGTGTGTGAGAACGTTGTCAATGATGACACAGAAGCTGTGGCGTCACGCAGTCACCACAGATGGCAGATATGAAAAAAAAGAGAGGAACAGGAAGGGAGGAATCGCTTACAAACGGCGTGGGCCATTTTGACAAAGAGCAACCCTTGCTTGTCTGAACAAATGGGAAAGGTCACAAACTGTGACAATGTAGTGATGTCCCATCCAGTGAACTTCACTCTTCTTTATTTAACGTCCCACTCCCATGTCAACCAACTTGTCTTTAAAAAATGTCATGCCCTTTTATTTTGGTAAAGGTTGCAGAAGAAGCAGCAACAAGCAAAAAGAGTCTGAGCTGTTTATCACTCGCTGTGTGTTTATGCAGTAAAGGCTCAAGAGAAGCTGTCAGTAATTTGGCAACATCTACAGTACTCTCCCCCCGCGGCTCTGCTGGAGTGGCCGTCGCAAAAATTTATTCAATATGAAAGGAACAGCAGCAGAGGTTAATTCCCTGGTGCAGTGTTATGCAGGCTGGCAGTCCATGCAGAGAAGCAAGACAACAATATGGCTAGCAGCTAGCGCAGGACGTCCTCCTCACAGCTTTGTGTTTAGCTTATCACAATGGACGGTTTGGGAAGGGTTCCAAATAACGGCAGAGGGTGGGAAGACAGGAGAGAAAGCAGAAGGAGGGGGGAAAGGAAGGGATTGCATTGTAATGGGTTTTCATGGCTTCCAAGGAACCATGAAGACTGTTGAAATATCAGCTGTGGAGAGAGGAAAAACACGTCCAATATTCAAAGCTTGAGGGGTAAGAATCAACAGCCCATTCCTAGTCCATCCACATCCATTTTTCAGCGCATATTAGCCTTTTCTAAGTTCTTTAATTGCTGAAATTGACACCTTTCCGCTCTCAACCTGAGGCAAACTATCAAATATAAATGATTATTGAAGTGAGGGAGTCTAAATCTCAATTTCAACAATAGCCTGAATGGAAGGTTCAGTTTTATTCGAGTTGCCTTGAAACAGCTTGATTGGATGCCAAAACGAGTCATGATATCTTCTTTTTGATAGCTTTCAGTTAATAGGAAAATGCTGCCTTTGCACGTTTCTTCCCCTAATTGGTTTGTGTGTAAATGTTACAAATTTCATCAAATCAATAATTCTTCTCTTTGTATTATCACCGTCATTAAGACTTTACCCGCTCAAGCATGTCTCTTAAAGCCCTTTCTATCCAAGAACCTCCTCTCTGGCTGATTCCATGCCTGACATCATGAAACCGAAGTACCCTGCTGTGTTTTACTTTCACCAGTTTCATAAAAAGAGTAAACTGAGCCTGAGCATTCCAATTCCCACATCCAAACTCTTCTTTCTCACTGTCAAACTCCAACACAAGGCACAGCTAATGGTGTCCAGTTACAGCGACGCTAAAACTCTCCTGGAATGTTTCTTTAGGGTAGATCAACGGGCGAACACATGCAAAGACAAGGAAAGGGTAGGTGAGGGATTACAAGTAGCAGCTTGGGTTACACAAGTATACACCTGATGTGAAAAATCTACTGGAAAATCTTTGCATCAAGAGGTTGCGGGAGTTTCTTTTTGCTATTAGTTTTGGGGATTTCATGGATGGGTTTTGGCTTTCTCTTAAGTTTGCACCACCCATGAGGTTTTCCTAGATATGCACTTCAGGATGGTTCTTTCCAATGGTGATTTGTAGCGTGACAAGGGATTCTGTGTCAATAGCATTTTATGCAACGAGTTTATAGATCAATACATATGAAATTGGTCAATGTATTTAGATTTCCTTAAATGTAAATGAATAAAAATAATTAAAAATTGCATATTAGATGACATCAATGTCTTTTTCTGTTTTGAATGTTTTTGGCTGGAGTAGGTCACCTAGCAATACTTTGAGATGATTGGAACCTTGAGCTTGCCGTAGTTATGCTGAAGTCAGCCATGAGACCATACGTCCTTTTTGGGAAACATTTATGTGTTAGTATTCTGACATTTTCAAGTTTCGACAATACTTAGGTATTGTCCACATAAAGTTATTACACGTTTCTGTGATGAGAGTTGAAATTCTGTTTTAAAACCCAAATTATATCGATTTTTGCTTACCACTAGCATATCAAAGCAATTACTGATTCACGATCTCATCGAGCTAGCTTAATGTTTTCCATATAGTTTCTGGTTCATTAAAAGAATTATAACATGTCGAGTGTATTGAATTAGAATCTGTTGTGAGAGAGTAATGAACATTTCTTTTTGTGTTTTGTTTTACAGCTTCTTAAGTAAACTGAATCAGAGATTTCATGGGAGACTGTCATATACCTGCTAAGCGAAGCTAGCTGGGGCACAATGGTCGACATGAGGTCCGGCATAATGTAAAGAGTACATAAGGGAATCGTTAAGAATAATGGCTGACAGTGTCGATGGATTGAACCATTTCTTATCAATCCTTAACAGGAACCAGTTATCGTTACCTATCCCAAAACATAACAAAAGGACACAGCTACTTTCTTCAGCCTTCCTGCCTTGATAAGCTTTTTCCTTTGATTCCAGATTCCAATGATCAGCATTCAACGAACATGATGTGCATCTCACATGATGGGGTTACGTGTGAAGTAAATAACACTATGACTTCATGGCTGTTGGCATCTGAAGTTTATTTCTGAATGTAGAACCCCCCAGCTATTTGTGGCGTCCTGAGCTTTTCTGTGTGAACTTCATTTAAGAGTAACGCAAGTCTGCTCGCCAGCTCTGGCTATAACTGCCTTTCTATGTTTAACTGTTGCCATCTCATTCCCCAGTAGATTTACATTTACACAGCTCCAAATATAGTAAAATGCCAAATGAGTCTATGGGGCTGTATAAGCTGGAGGAAACTGACGCCTCAAAGATTTATTTGCTGTATTTGAGACATTCACTTGGTCAAATCTAATGTTTAGTTGCCCATGAATGATGAGCACTACTGGAAAACTCATGTTTTAAATAACTTTCACATCAACCGCTTGTAACAGAGGAAGTTTTAACACCGGTATCACTCTATAAATACCTTGCGGGGGTCATGCACGCCATAGTTTTCTAGCCTGACTAAATATAAACAAGTCCTGTCTGTGCACCGTTATCTATAACAGAGTGATGCAACTCTTCGAAACCCCTCTGAAATAGGTCCTTAAATATACATGAAAGAGAACGGAAAGATAAACCCGTTCTTCTGTGTCGACTGTTTGATGACTCAAGCACAACCTTCATCTGGCATCCATAAAATATCACAATGAGAGACAAAATAAAAGAAGGAAGGGAAAAGAGAAGGAGCAGTCAATGAAAAAGACAAAGGGAACTCATGCATGTGATGGTGATGTCAGCAACGCTCATGTAGCCGATGTGATTTTTGATCCCTGTCCTAGCGCGATGAAAAAATGACAAATTACCAAAAGTTTCCTCTCAGGTCTTGGCAGGTTTGATATAGACAGGACAAGAGAGAGCCACAGCTCACATTAGTGTCTAATACTTGCTCATTTTTTCCCACACAGAGCTCTGTATTCCCCCCGGGCTACCATTTGCTTTGCAAAATGCATGCATGAAATTCTTGAGACCGGCCTCCCCACGAGAGTCTAAATAATAGATTGCCAACACAGCTTCCAGCCTGTGCTATAACTTCAGCCCCAACTGTCTGGCCTCATTAGCGAGTGAAGTGTAAAAGATAGCCAGCTGCTAACCCAGGTGACGGCACTCAGCTCTGGCCTTTGGCAGCAGCGGCCCACCCTAAAGAGAATATACGGCGTCTTGCCCCGTGCAATTCATCTTGTAATCCGCCTTAAAGCTGCTAAGCTTCCGTTGATGGCAAATGAATGGACAGCAATGGCAAAAGGAAGATGGAGACAGAAGAAACAGGAGAAAGTTTTAGTGGATGAAAAGCACAGGAAAGCTGTGGATTCGTTTGTGCGGTCGGTTTGTGCTGTCTGGTCACAAGCAGAGGTGACCTAAGCCATTTTCGTCCACTGATTGTCCCCCTCTTTCTCCCTCCTTCTGCCCCTCCCTCCATCTTTTTTCACTCTCTCCTCTGTTGCTGTAACTCTCTCACCCGCTCTCTCTATGCCCGCTTCCAAATGGCAGTCATTATACCGGACATGAAAAGTCATTTTAGTTCCGCCTGGCTTCTTCAAAGCAGCTAGCTATAATTGCAGATTGAGTAGAGGGAGAATGCCGGGGTTACACAGAATTTAAACATTGACTCCTAACCTTGCAGTGATGCAGGAATTCAAATTTGAACTCAGAGAAAGGGAGGAGATTACAAAAGAGCAGATATTTACAAAATAATGAAGTCAATGAGTTCGGAGTCCCTGCCTTTTTTTCTGAAATTGTGACTTTGATGGGAAACATCTCCCTTTGTGCTCTCCAGACACAGATTGAGTGGATGCTCTGGATCCCATTACAACACGTGTCACTTGAAGAATTACAGCACAAATTGGGGAAACACTTCCAAATTATGAAAAATCCATCCACTATTAAATGCATTCCTCATTCGTGAAATTGCTATGTGGCAATGTCACTGCACTTAGTAATGGAATTTTCTCCTCTTTGCCAATTCCCACGGGAGTCTGGGAAACGCAGATCTGTAAAATAACCCAAATCTTGATTACTTTTGTTCTTAAGCTTCATTTAAGATAAGGACTAGGTCTTACTTGATGCAAATAATTCAATACTGAGCACTGTGGCTTTTATTTCTGTCTTTTTTTATCACAGTTTTTCCGTCCCTGTTTTATTTTTGGCATGTGCAAAGTGTTTGTGAGCTTGAGTGTGTTTCAAATTCAGCCCCCAAACAGTTTATAGTCCCTCAGGGTCATATATACATTGCTCTTTTCCAGTTTATGAGCTAGCCACCAGCCTGAGCAGAGCACCCCTCCTTTGCACTTATCTCTTGTAACCTTCTATTTGGCACAGCAGGTCGCGTAATTGTTCTTGGAAAGAGCCTATCAAAATAAAGGCTCCATTTTTGACTTCTCTTTTGCCAGGACCTTTATCATAACACCTCATTTTATTTATTTATTTTTTGCCCCGACACCATGCTGTAACCGCAGAGTGCCTCTGAACAAAAAGTGGTTTCTGTCAAGTGATTTTCTTTAGGGAGGATGGGAGTGAATGAGTAAAGAGTTTGATTTAAGGAGAATATAGACTAAAAAATACTTTTCTGCCGCCCCCAACTCATGAAACACAACCCCATGATCTCTTTTCAGAGCAGAAACAACTTCCAAAAACTGTCATACTTTAATTGAAATTCCATCACTTGTGTGGCTGCTATTGTGGAATAATTTGATAAAGCTGTGTGACATGAATGCAAAAAAGCTGGCCGCCACTTCTATTTCTTCCCCCAGCTTTTATTTCCTCATTCCAACAGTTATTCAAATGAACCTCAGTGGAGTCTGCTCTCAGTCTTTCAGAAAAAAAGAATAAGATAAGAGAAAATGAGACAAAAGGAAGGGCATAAAAAGAAATAATGTTTTGAGTTGCAACAAAGTCAAATTGAAGTCTTAAAAATATCACCAAGCTGGAGCAGAGATATTCAGTCAGACTCTTTCAAAGTGACAGGCTGTTAGGTACTTGATGGGGGGATGATCCAAAATGGAGGTCAAGGGCAGAATTCCAATCCCCTGCCAGTGCCACTGACCCCGATCCAAATCCATACCGACATGCCCCCCCCTCTCTCTATGTCTTCACAACTGGCTACAGGCGTTTGGCATCCATCATATCTCCTGAAACTTAATCTGCAAGCAAAGGACAGCTGCGGCTGAAAAAAAAGAAACCTTCATGTTTCTGACACATCGGTACTGCCCCCTGTGCGTACCGCCTGAAGGCAGAGCCTCAGGGCAAAATGTTCGATGTCGTATCCTGTGCTTAGATGAAACATGTTGAAAGTGACACGCTGATTTCTCTTTTTTTAAGATTGCATTCACGTATTTTACAAGGTAAAAAGAAGGAATGTTGCAGACGGGCGATATTCTGCACATGATAAATAGGTTTGATTTTATGGTTTAAAAGAGAAGAGCACAAATAAAGCGAGAATAAATCTACAGTAAAGAGCAAAGAACAAGCGCAGCTCCTGCCCTGAGCTCCTTCCTCTGCCAAATAATATTTACGCCTCAGCTTTCTGCCCTGACAGGGTGATGGACAGTAGAGGTGATTTTGCCTGGGCGTGAAAATAGGCTCCTTATTATTCCAACCCAGTGGCAACTTGAATATCAATAAAAACTGCTTGCGTTCCCCTATGTGTAAAACCAATGCCCCGTAGCGGTGGTTTTTATCAAGCAACCCACCCTTGACGCTAGTTATGCAGTACTAGAGGTTACGGGAGGAAATGCTTGCCAAGTAAATAAGTGAGTGAAGCGATTGAATAGAGGAGGGAAAAACACAGCGGGACCGGGGCCAAAGTGAACCAAGGGTAAAGTCATGATCACTTCATTATGCTGGAGTGCGGCTCAGTGTTGTGCGAAATCAAACTGCTTTCTCATTTGTCACAATGCATCAGGGCGGCCCACGTGAAGCAGGGTTTGTAGTCGGCTGGAGGCCCCTGACGCGCACGCACACACTCCGGTTGAGGGACTTCCACTGCTCGACGCATACATGAATGCACATATATCAACATGCGACACGAATGCCTTTTTTTTCCCTCCAATTTGACCTCCAGGATTCAAACTTCTCCTGCATCCACCAAACACCCACCCTGCCAGCATCACCAGTCGCCCTGCCTGCCTTCCTGCCAGTCGGTGAGTAGTTGTAAAGGGCCGTTCCTGGCACCAAATAAGCTTGAGTACACCCACTGGATTACAGAGGGCAGGCAGCAAGGGGGAGGGGGGAGGGTGATTGCTAACAGACCTATTGGCACTCCATCTCCTCCAGTTCCAACCCGACGGCGCCTGATAATTGTGGCCTCCATGTTTACGTATCCATTTTTGTAATGTAAGTGTTGATTTCTCATTCCACACTTGTAATAGGGGCCCTGGCCTTGGAATTCCTGAAGTGGAGCTCACACACAGGCAAAAGCGCACACATACACACAGCAAACTTTTCTCCCTCTCTCTCTCACTCTCTCTCTTTGCCAGCTCTTGAAAAATAAACCGGTGAGTTAAAGCTGCCTGCCTGTGCTAAAACAATGAATGTGAGGTGCAGACACACTTGTTTGTAAGAAAAGCCTGGGTTTGTGCTGAAAGAAGGACTTGGATATGGGAACGTTAAAAGCTCCTGTAGCCCTTTGTTAAATAAACTGCTGCCAATGAGCTTATACATATGAGCTTAGCATTTCACCCCCATATGTCAGAGCTCTTGTAACAACACTTTTTCGGTGTACGCCGGCAAAATAAAACAAACACAAAGGACATCTGAAAGACATTGCCGACTTTCCTCAAACATTCACTCTTAAAACACTCTGTTGTCCCTCCTAGACACTGTCAGAAATGTGGGATGTGATTTCAGAATGTGCTTCGGGCACAAAAAGCTGGAGAAAAAGGTACATCGGCAGGCACGCAGAAATGGTCCAACTCCCTCATAGGCACTTTCCAACCGCTTATATCATTTTTCAGTTTAATGGCTTGCATGCCATGAACTGTTTGTATCCTTCACACATACACACACACACATTCACACACACACTGGTGCTGAATGACACAGGAAAGCTGGACTCACTCCTCTTTTCATTTCCTATATCCTGGATAACTTTTCCAAATTTACATCAAGATATTTCACGGAAAGCTGTATATCATCTTGAAAGCTTTAAAAAAAAAAAGAAAGAAAGAAAAGAAAAAAGCAACAGAGTGAAGGATGAGGGTTTGAAAGAAAATGGCCGCGTCAGTGCCGCTTTTCCATGAGCGAGACACTTTCCTCCCTTCAGCGACTTTGGATGGCAGCACTTTACGCCAGCACCACCTTTAGTGCATATCCATTTTGTCTCTTCTTTTGAGCGCTGCCGTCGCAACAGCAAAATTGGAAATCGAACGCGTGGTGACAGCGTTAATTGCACCGTGTCAAAATTGGGCGAGTGCTAATTGTTTGAGCTGGGAACTGTAAAACATGGAAGACAGTGGAGATGCTGGGGTGTGCTCTCCTGGAGTGCTTACTGGCAATAAACTGGGAATTGCTTGAGCAAACACACATGCGGACCAATTTGCATGCTTGAACACACACCCACATATTGGCCTTTGAAACACCTGACTGGCCTGTTTTGATTTCAAACAGAGCACTTCATTTAACTCTGCAATAAACTACATTTCCAGAAAGAGGATTAAAACATATATACTAAAAAAAAAATACTACCTTTGATTTGCAGATCCTACTTTTTCTTTGTTCCTGTCTGCACAACCAGGATGCCCACACATTTTTGTTGACTTGAGTGCCCAAAAATGTTCATTTTAAAACTGATTTTACTCCTTTTGTAGTTTCTTTTCTTTTTTTTTCCCCAATACAAGCTCATGTGGAGCACCTGGAATCTCTTCTCCATGACTTGTATCCCCCTCTGCTGCATTCTTCTAACTGACTGGAGAGATTGAGTCCCCTAGTGGCCCAACTGGCACACTGAGCACAGGTGGTGTGTGTGTCTACTGGAAATAAAGGTTCACTTTCACCTGATTGACAGACTGCTTGCGTGACTGGCTGTCTCTCTGTCTGTTCTCGGCTGATATTTTTTTTGCCGCTTTTTAAAAACGTGTGAGCTCCTTAAAACAGCACTTTCAAAACAAAACGAGTTCTAAAAATAAGACAGACGAGACGAGTGATCTCTGGAGAGTTGCAGGAATTCACTTTGACAAATTATTCACAACCTGCTTACTGGAAAAGACTTCCACAACTCTTTCTTAAAAAGGGGCCACCAAATGAACTATATTTACACGACAGTGCTGAAGTTAAAAAAAAATTAATACATTTTAAAAAGAGCTGAAAATAACATGTTTGAACGACCTGTTTTTGTAGCATTACATATCCGAAAGACTATGTGGCGTTCCAAAAACAAAATATGACGAAATTCACCGTATTAAACACGATTTTTGACGCTAAAGTGCTTTGAATTACCCCAATTTTTACAATTGACGTCAACACATACTGCTGGAAAATACAAGGCTATTCCACCTGCACATTCAAGCATGTAGTTCGTGCGCAGGTTCATAGTCAAACAGACATTGAACCGGTCAGGAGATGTTTTTAATGGCATAATAGTGATGTGACTTCAAAAGCGTTCCCGCTGTCAACGGCAGCGCGCGCTCATGATAATTAACTATACGCATAACAATTCTTAACACGTGAATAAAACCTTCATTTCAACAAACAAACAAGCAAGTTAGCAGACAGTATGCAGGGTTAACCCAGTCCAATCACAGCTTATTTGTTTGAACCAACTTCACAAGGCTCTACGCACACCTGAAATCACTGCGGCAGCGACTTCACTTCCCACTGTCACAACCTCCTAAACTCACGCGCTCGTCAAACACCTTCTCCTTACCTTATCACCATTTTGCTGCTAGTTTGAAACTCTGTCTCTCCTTTTTTCTGTCTGGGAGTTTTCTGTTACATCCACTTTTGCCAGCCAAGTCCGAATAAAATAACGTGGAGAAAAGAAATCCAGGTTCTTCTTCTTCTGTTGTACCCCCCTTTTCGTCTTCTTCCCTCGAGTTGTCCGTCACGAGCGCATTCTCGTTCTTCGGGGCGATAACGGACGATGGACGCGCACGTGCCGCGCGTGTGATATATTCACTGGTTTTTCAGGCAGTCAGTGTTGTGCTCGTTCGCTCTTCATTGAATTGAACGTGTCGAGACTGTGGTTGTGTTTGAAGAGTGCGGTGTGGCTGGGACACACAGCCCCTCTCTCTCTCTCCCTCCCTCTCTCTCTCTATTTCTCTCACTCCCCCTCTCTGTCCCCTTCTCTCTCTCTCACTCTCTCTCTCCTTCTCTGTCTCTGTCAGTCCGTCTGTCTGTCTCTTTCTCTCTCTCTCTCTCTTTGTCGAGACCCGCGCACGGACTGAAACCTCAGGCACTGAAAAACTGGAGACTCAAAGAGAGGGTGAGAGAGAGAGATGGAGAGAGAGAGAGGTGTGTGTAGGAGGGGTGACGTCACTCAACGAGGTCCCACTTTTCCCAACTCTCCTGGATCAACTTTCCCCCGAAGTCCACGGCAGGAATGTGCACTTGGACGCAGCTATTTCAGGGAGATATTTGTGTTTAAGAGAGCCGTGGGTGTGTGTGAGTGCGTGGGTGAGTGTTTGGGTCTGACTCGGTAATTATTTTCAGTTGCACTGTAAATATGAGTGCATGTGTGTTGTCTCCAAGCTACACCTATGTTATAACGACAGAAGATAACAAACACTGAATATTTCATAGGGCTGTACCATGGAAGCCCATTTCTGCCAGTTAAACAATGAATAATGAAAACTTGGCTTTGATTAGATTTTTTTTTTCACGCATACTATGTCAAAATTTTGAGATACAAATAAATTCTGAGAAATAGAGTTGAATTAATGTTAAAAGTCAAACTTTTGAGATAAAAGCCGAAATTATGAGATCTGTGGTTGCAGGTTTGAGTTTTTATCCCATTTGTTTGCCTTTTATATTGACTAAACACGGAAAAAAAAGAAAAATCCTGACAAATCAAGTTTTTCATTTTTATACATTAACTGGCTGAAATAGGCTTTTATACTGTAACATACAGGACCCTACAAAATGTACGACTGAATACAAATTTTCTATCATTTGACCTCTACCTTTCGGACGTGTCAATTACCAGGCTTAAGTGACGCCAGGTGACAAAAAAAAAAATCTTTTGAAAGTCTAATCTCATTTTAGCTCTCTTTCCTGAAGTAAATTACTATATCTGAAAAACGACACAAGAACAGCAGCTTTCAACCATTGTAAAAAGCGACCCATAACCCAGCCCAGTTTTTAACTTGTAATAAAAAGCCAACTTCTCAGAAAAAGGGAACTTAAGTATGATGCACCCAAATAAAATCTTCATATCACTGCAGAATATGGATGTGAGACACATTTTTACTCAGTGTATTAATTTTTTTCAACTTTTACCACCTCCAATCTGGAATGAATAAGGAGTCTAAGGAGACCTATACTGCAGCCATTCACCAGGGGGAGCAGTTTTTGTGGAGACCCCAGTTTTAGCAAAGTGTCATGGCGTCCATGATTTTTACAGTCTATGGTTGAAAGTGTGAAAAGTATTAGCATCAAATTCATTCTTGGGTTGATAACTATATTTTATAACAATGAAAATGTGTTGTTGTGATTCATACACTGACATGCAAGTGCCAGGGCTGCATCTGAACTCTCTTGACTCTCTGACTGGGGTGGCCCAACTGAGTTGCAAATAAATGCAGAGATGTTGTGCAGTTTGTACACACAATTAAATATTATTTTTTTACTTTGTTAATTTTCAGTAAGTTATGCTTTTATTCTTTGTTTGATTTAATGTAATATGAGAAATAACAGAAGGACGACATTGTTATTATTCTGAGCAAACATTCTCAGGGACTCATAAAGGAGATTTCCAAAGTGACAAATTACAATACATAGAAAACAGCATTGAGTACAGTGCTAGGTGCAGGAGTTCCTTGCATTTTTGAAATCATATTTTTTCATTTAATTTATTTTTTTTCCTCGTCAGTCAGAGGGAAAAAAATCTGTGGACTGAGCAGAAAAAATAAGCAACAGACTAGGGAGTGACACGAAAAAAAGGAGCCTCAGTTTGAACTGCAGTTGCTAGAGGACCACAGCCTCTCTACAGGTGACACGCAACTGAACTACTAGGTCAAAACTGCACCCCACTAAATTACTTTAAATCTTTGCTTTAATGCTTGAATTAATGTCAAAAAATTATCATGTTACATTTACAATTTATTTTCCATCCCCCTGTTTCTGAAGGGCTGTTGCCTCTGCTGTGTGACTGTCTAAAATGGTTGCATCTCTGTAATAAGTGCAAGGGATATGCATTGCATTTAAGTTAAAGAAAAGTTCTTCAAAGTTTGGGATCTGACATTCATAAAAACGGCATGTTTGGTGAATGTTGGCCCAAATTCCTCAAAAGCTGCCATCATGTAAAATCAAACTCATCACAAACAGCTCACATTTAGGTACATTGCATTGATTTTGTTGACTCACTCTCTTAATTGTAAGCACATGCTATTTTCGAAATTGTTGATTTTGTCAAAGTATTTCTTTTGGTGTACAGAAAGCTGAATTCACTGATAATGCTGTGTTCAAGGTCAGCCTGTTGGAGTAATAAGTCAAGCAATAACCACCCCTCACCTTGTGTAATGAACAAACATATCTGGTAATCATTCCAAGACAGTCATGTCTGACACTGTACGGGTATGGCGGTGCAAAACAGTGCTTAAAGGGATAATATTGCTTGTGATAACACCGTCAAGTGCACAGTCCTCTGATGTAGAGCTACAGAAAAATAACAGCTATGGCCCCCGGAGACAGATGACTATGACCAATTGTGTTTTGAGAAAAGTTGCTTTTGTGGCAGCAACCCAAACCTTCCTTCTGATGAACAACCTTGCCCTGCAGTCACAAACATCTAGCATCCAACAATAGCACATCTGAAGACAGAGAGACAGACTACCGCAGTCAGCAGATCTGTTTTCTTACCTGCACTCAGACATGTCTTGTATCTGATTGAGTAACACTGATGCTGATTTATACATGTAAATTACACCCAGCTCTGTTTTCAAGACACAGTTTGATTCAGTCTCCACATGCAGATTTATTGCCAAAAAGAAAGTGTGCTTTTTTCTGTCTATGACAATGAACAATAGAGAAACTTGATGAAATTACTGTTATGTGAACTGTTGCCCTTGACTGCTGGCTAACAGAGAGCACTGTGGGAGTTATGGCCGGTTGTGTCTGGCGGCAGAATGTACTGAAATCACAGATGTCTGATTATCTGACTGTTACTGATTATTTGGAAAATATTATTGTTTATCAGTAAAGGCTGAAGGTTGGAACGCTTGTGTAAAAAGATACGCCATCCCCAGAAAATCCAAACTATGAATATTTTGGTTGATTAGCCCCATTTTTCTATTTTAAAAGTACATAACCAGACTGAAGGCAGCTGCTTCTATCTTTCAAATCCCTCACCAGTATTTATGATTTTTAAACATAACTGAATGACAGTAGTTCGATTTATTGTTTTGCTCTGCATCTAACCTTGTGCTTTCATATTCTTGGCACCAGCTATAGTAGTTATACGGCAGCACTTGTTGATAAATGAAGGTAGGGCTAAGATTTATCAAGAGCTTTCCATGCTGGCCTTTCACAACTGAACTTTGTCGCCTTACAGGACATTGTAGTCTATAAACCAACCGTCCTTCAATAAGAAGGATCCAAGATGGAGAAAACCTGGAAGCTAGCCTAAGACAGTTTCTCTATCAATAGTCTTGACAGTGGAAGGGTTGTTTCTCTCTGTAAATGTTTCCAGTGTTTTGGGACAATGACAACGCATTACCATTATGTGATCCAACAGTTGATATATTGCCTTAGGCATGTTTACATTCATACATGTGTGGGGTCATGCAAAGTGGAGCACTGATTGACATTTACTATGTAAATGTGATGCAAATGAAGCTAAGGATGCTAAAGGTTATATGTGTTTGCTTTGGGTGAATAATGTAGGCAAGTCTTTTGATGTATGTGTTTCTCTGTTTACCTGCCTACACAGTAAATCGGTAGGGACCACCATTGATTCTTCTCTTACAAAGACATTAACATAGGATAATGATGTAATTTTGGACTGAATATATTTTCTCAGTATATAGTTACATTTGTTTCATATCATTGGGTGTGACCTTTTTGCCTCATAATAACAAACTGAATTTAATAATAACGATGATTGTAGCAGATAAAGTTCAATGTCACCATGAATATTTACGTTCTTTAGAATCATGTTAAGCATGAACTGTGGAACAAATCTTTGCACCTGAAGTAATGCAATGGGAGTTTAAAAAGGTACTCATGATCCCCAGAGGATGTGCACACAACTATTATCGCTTGATATTTCTTGATATGCCTAATTGTGCCAAAGCTAGTAGGTGTAATAAGTATAAATGTACCCCAATGGAAAAACACTTCTTGGTTGACACTTGTGGCATATCAAACTTCCATTTGAATATTTTAGGACTGTTTTTTGCAATTTGGAATACATGTTTAAAAAAAATTCAATGAATGATTCTTGACTAACAAACCCTTATGTCTATTTTAGGATGAATTATGAAAAACTTAAATAATACCTTGTTTTGTAATCATCAAAAATATGTGGTGTCTTGGTAACTATCAGATGAACTGCTATGGAGTTTTAACAGGCATTTATGGTCTTTAGGGGATGAGTATGGAAACATTAATATTCTCTGAAGCTGCACAGACAGTGTGTTAAAGGTTGGACTTCGTCTGCAAAATGTCTGAACATTTTTAAACAGTATTTTACATAATTGGTCCCCAGAAGATGAACCCCTCTGACTTTGAGATGCCCGGTACTCTTTTAATTGGTTAAAGAAGTTTTAAATTGAGGTTTTGACTAAAATATATCAAGAATAATTGAATTTGTTGTCACCGACTCTGGTCTACCCCTTTATGAATGAAACTCTGGATGAATTTTGAAAACCTTGGTGGCAAACTAGCTTTTCTTTTGTACCATCCTTGGACGAACTTTCATGGAATACTTCAATTTGCTAAAGACTTGCAAATTGATGAACTGACGATTGATTTTCTTCAACTCTTAATAATATTATTGGAAAGGTGCTTTAAACCTCAGCTTGTTCAACATAAAAGGATCTGAGCATTACCGTGTAAGCCATTTCATTCAAAGTAGCTAGGCCAGCTAATGTTGGTGTTTGTTATTGCTGCTCTAAATTCCAGTTAAAAGCTCTCAGTCACATGCTCAGTCCTTGACAGCCTTTTTGTGTCAGTGTCATCAACTTTGTGGGTCCCTGGTTCTTTTTAACACTGTTTCTGTGGTGGCCTTGTAAAGTATTCATGTTTCTTTGTAAAGAAAACACTCTCACAAACTGGTAGGATTTCATTGTCATGTCACAGTGTTATTCTCAGATGTCTTTAAGTTGCACTTACTCATCTTAAAATTGCCTGGTTCACAGACAGGGTAGAAAATCAATCAAGCTGCACTTTAAATTGTAAAAAAAGAGTTTTTTTGAGGTTAGAAAAGCATTTAAGTGATGCTTGTCAGATGATTTTACACCACGGAATGGGCCCAGACTGCTTAATGTTGCAGAATAGGCTGAGGTAGTTTCCATCATGACTCAATCCGATAACTGATGTACCAGTTTAACACTTCAAATTCGAGAGGTCTGACAGCTTTCCAAAAGGATTCTTATTCTGTAGCTTTTCAAGTCTAGATCTGTTGCACTGTACTTTTTATCAAAGAAACTATTTATATTTCTGAATACAAATCTGTCAATTTCCCATTTTTATGTTGGACAAACAGACGTGAAAGTACAATATCTTTCCCTGTCAATCTTCCTGTCACTGCAGCTGTGGGCCTTTTCACCCTCGACAAGCTGCCGTCACTTTACAAATGATTGTCAGTCGAGTCATTACTCCAGATTCTGCTACCCAAAGACAACACGGTGTATAGTACTGCAGAGAGGAGACAACTTATCTGAATCAGGAAAACAAGGATTGTTGTTTTCCTGCTCTCACGCCCCAGAGTTGGTACATTTACAGTCCCCACCTTCCCCTTGCAACTCTGATCAAGTAAACCAGTCATCGTAAAATTAATTTCCCCATCAAGCGAGACTTGCGCTCCTTGGGATAACAATCTATCTTAAGCGGATAAATCTAATCCAACGTGTTGAGATTGACTTGTTTATGGCCGCTGCCCAAGCAGTCAAGAGTGGGAAGGAACGGTGGTGGGCGGGGGTGAGAGCGACAAATGCCAAGGTGATATTACACACAACTCCAAGGCAGGAAAAATGTAAACCAACACCAAACTGTAGTCCTTGGCTGAGACATTTAATACCTCTCTACTCCTCAGATTCTGTCACACATGATGGATGGCTGAGCACACCGTCATGCTTTCATGAGCAATTAACTTGGAGTCGTAATCCGAGGATTTAAGAGTTACAAAGTTCATCACAGAGTAAACACAAGATCTTACGATGTAGAGGAAATTGTGTTACTGTAAGCCTAAGACCCAGAATGATTGTCATAATTATGAGCCTGATAGGCCAGAGGTGGTTCAGATTATTGGTCCGATGCCAGGCAGCTGCATACAGAGCCCTTGCACAATCAGTGATAACATCTATAATTCACTCAGTGACCTACATAAGTTGGAAACAATGACAGCTGTATGACATGTCCTCCCCAAAGGCAAAACACTCCTCAGCACATCCTGAAGCCAGGTTATTAAATTAACCCTATTTGTGTTTCCAGATGATCCCCATAGAGAGTTACCTGGACACAGCGTGGTTGTATAATGACGGCAAGTGCACACACTGAGATGAAAATAGGTATGAGTCCTCAGAGTTCTGGAGCTGTATTCGCTGTAGCATCAAACATTAATGCCCAAATGAGCAGTCAAAGTCAGAAAAAGAGGGGAAACAGCTTTAGTTATTCAAAGCTTTACACTCACATCATCACGATGCTGATCTGCGTCATCAGAGGCATGCTTGTGAAGTTCAATCACATTTGATTCAAATGTTTTTAGCATAAACATACTGAGAAGAGATCTTAAATGCTTATGAAACTGCTTCAATTACACACTTGTTTCTCTATATAACCTAAAAACAAACCGAACCATCATCTGGGAGAGTGACTATATCAACATAGTTAATTGCGTGTCACTGCTGTCATTAGGTTGGATGTTGATGAATAGACTTACTTTATGCTACTGCAGCGTCCTGCTGCCACTCAGAAATCAAAACACTCATCCCCAACAAGCTACAGTCTAAAAAGTTGACGGTTATAAAAAACTCTCTATGTCATAGCATTTTTTCGTTCGATTTATTCACACTGGCAACAGAGTAACCTGCCACTTTTTTTTCAAGAAACTTTGTTTTTACTCCAACATTAAATATGCTCTTTTTTACTCTAAATCATTACATTTCGATGTAATAACTTGATTACTTATTTGTTACACACATTTACTGTTTATGAATGTATGTAGTCTCACTGATACTGTCCACTGGTTTCTGAGGCAGAGTTTTGAAGCACAACTATGACAGTCGCCATATGGCAAATGTTGATCCAACTTTAGTTTTGGTCAACTCAGTAAGGATGAAGGTGGACATTGGCTTGTAAAAAGGACAAAACACCAACCTGTCAATCAAGTTAATCACACCAGTGTGTTAAGCCAAGACATGCAAAACTCATCTCTTAAAAATCAGCCAAAAGGGTTGGTGTAAACTTTTTTAATGCAGCTGCAAACATGGGTATGAATAGGGACTATTTTGGAACCAGCCACAAGTGGACACTCAAGGAGCTGCAGTTTGTGTACTTATTTACCAGTACCAATGTTAATACTTTTTTTGTAAAAAAAATGGGATTCTGCTTCTGTTGAACATGTTGAAAGTTATACATTTTAACCTCAACTACACTGAAAGATATTAATATATGTATTGTATTGTATTGTTTTTATTTTTTCAGCAGGCAGAGGAACCTCTTGGAGATTTTTCAATGGCCTAACACTACAACAGAGGCTTCGTAGCGGAGGTTTCCTCAATGACAAGTACTTTCATTATTACCCTTTTTAGTAACTTGTTGATGCAGAACAACTGGACATCTTTACTTGCAATCACTTATATCCAAAGCCCACTTTGCCCACAATAAAATAATCTGGCTTGTTTGGTTCCCTTGACATATCAGATGTCTGAGTCAACACAAATCACATTACATCAGCTTACAAAGTGCCAAGTACCAGTTTATTGTTTGAGCACATGTAAGGGAAAGTCCACCTGAGATTTACTTATCTCATGATTTCATGACACGTTTCATGTGATAACAGCATGAGTGATGTCATGTTAATACTTATAAAATAAAATGGAATAAAACAGATAAGGGGCAGTTTTTGACAGAAAATTGTGAAAACATGTCTTGCTTGACTTTAATATATATTTTCAGAAATCTAGTCTATTGATAATACAATAAGGTACGGATAGTTTTTTTTTTTTCATTTCCTTTAATCCGTTGCTTTGTTTTTGTATATAGATATCCAAGATTACATCTATGTTAGATAAATCAGACATACACAAACTTTGCCAGAAAATGTTGTTAGACCTTAAAATCAGAGTTCAACACTGATTTCTTAAATGTTTGTTGAAGGGTAATAAAGTCATTGCAACATTGCTGTGTTGGACCAGACAAGCCTAACCTAGAGTGACTCCTGTAGTTATACATTAGCTTGTAATGGTAGTCAACAGTTAGACATTAACTATGTAAGATACAGCTGACAGGAGCCTGGTGTCACAGCTCCTATACTGCAAACTGCACGTAGTCTTACATTCTGGCTCAGCAAACTTCTTTGAGTGTATTTGTGTTTAAAAACCATGGCTGAGTGTGAAACATTGCATAATATATGTTATTCCACAGTCACTGTCACATATTTCCAATATGAACACAATGAGCTGCGCTCCTAAGGAGGGCAACTTGAACTCATCCATGACCCAGGCAGCTCAGCCTGTCAGGGGGCGAGCTTTGACAAGAGGCTTGCGCTTGCTCATCTCTTCTGAAAGTGCTGAGTCATGAGTAGTCAATATCACCTTATTATGATGTCAAGCCAATTCAGATTCACGATGAGGCTCGCGGACGGGACCTCGGTTTGATTTAGCTTAGTGTTGGCATGGGGTGCAATGAGCTGAAAAGCAATTAGGTCCATTAAGAGATCAACTGGGATGGTGTGAGCAGCCATGGTGTGCAGCAGCCTGTGCTCAGAGACAAAGAGAGGCAGAGGAGAGGAAAACAGGTTTAGACAGATTGAGTCAACTCCTGCCTGACTGGGTCCCTCTGTGGAACCTCGCTCTGGACATCTGTACTGTGAAACTGTGTGAATTTGCACCTGGATGTGTGAGTCCTGCACTGTGAGCACTGTGTACAAAGCACACAATGAGTAGGCATCAGGCTGTGAGCATGTATGAAGCTGGGATAGGAGGCGGGGTGAGATCAAGAGCTACAGTAAATACCAACATCCTATAACTGTCCCGCTACCTTTTGATTTTCAATCAGCATGAAATCAAAGTTGTCGAGGGCTAGCTTGTTTGCAATGGAAAGTTAAAATGAGCAGAGAAACTGTAAGACTCCCTCTTCACTCTCCTCTGTATGGAAGAAGCATCTATCACCATGGATACTGATGGATGCATTAGCCGCTCTGTATTTTGAGCTATATTAAATGCCGCTTTCATGCTAATGCTCATGCAAAACATTCAGGAAGAGTTCACATGATGTGTGGGTTCCATGGGTTTATACGCTGCCTGGCCAAATAAAAGTCACATGCTCTGATATTTTGTTGGCCTGTAGCTCTGATTACAGCACACATTGGCTGTGGCATTGTTTCAATAAGCTTCTGCAATGTCACAAGATTTATTTACATCCAGTGTTGCATTATTTTTTCACCAAGATCTTGTATTGATGACGAGAGAGTCTGACAAAGCCTTCTCCAGCTCATCCCAAAGATTCTCAATGGGGTTAAGGTCTGGATTCTGTGGTGGCCAATCCATGTGTGAAAAAAAATGTCTTATGCTCCCTGAACCACTCTTTCACAATCCGAGCTCCATGAATCCTGGCATTGTCATCTTGGAATATGCTTCTGCCATTAGGGAAGAAAAAAATCAATTTATGGAATAACCTGGTAATTGACCACAATCAGGTAGTCAGCTGTTGTCATTCTTTGGGCACATAATCTTGCTGAACCTAGAGCTGACAGCAGCTGCAGCAACCCTAGATCATGCCTGGTGCCCCCACGTTTGCACAGTAGGCACCAGGCATGATGGGTACATCACTTCACCTGCCTCTCTTCTTACCCTGATGTGTCCATCACTCTGGAACAGGTAATCTCTGGAAAAGCTAGTTGCTCATGCAGTAATTATTTAATAGGAGCCTGGTACCTATTTGCTAAGTTTAATCATTTTATGATCAGAAAATTGGTCAACATCAACTATAAGTGAATGCTGACTCAGTCTTTGAAATAGAAAAGTAACTGCTCATAAAGTTGTACTGTATTGAGAGGATAGAATAAATAAGAAAACAAGAAATTTATGACAAAGGGTAGGAATGACGTTTCAAGTTCAAATATGAGCCGCCTGCTTTGAGGGCCATAATATCCATACCACTGCTTTATTTTAAACACTAGTGCGTCATCGTGGGGGATACATTTTTGATGACGCAGGCAGTAAAATCGTCCATAAAAGCTTTTGAATCTCAAAGCCAATTTTAGCTCATGGGTCTAAGTTAACTTTGTGGCTGTATGTTTCACTCCCATATCACATAAACAAGCTCTCTTTTGTTGTAAAAGCTGATACCTGATTTCAAAAAGGAGCATCCAGACAAAAACCATGCTCCCTTGCTTTTACTCTCTGTTTATCTCTCCCCCTATCTTTCTGCACTCCTGTCATTGTCCTTTCATTTATTTAAACCACCTCCTCCACTCTAAAAGCCTTTTTACCTTCTCCTGCCGTCATCTTATTCTACTTAACTCCCTTATTTGGCCATTGTCTACCCCCCATTTCTACATCCACTCCTTCTGCACTCTACCTCCCTGATTCCCCTTCCCCAAACTGACACTGACACACACCTCATCTCTGTCCATGTCTCTCTGTTACTCTCTCTCTTTCTTTCCCTGCTCTCTTTCAGGCTAGTTTCGGGCATTTACCAGAAGCCTCTCACCATAGCCGATTGATCACGGCCATTGTTTGGCCAGGTCCTCCATTTTACAGTTCAGTGTTCATGAAAAGCAGCATTTGACACCCCCACCACCCCAAAATATACTCTCTCACCCTCTCCCTCCCTCTCTCTTTTTCTCTTTCTCTGGCCAGTGATGTCCCGCTGACATTTTCACAAGCGCACCTTCATCAATTTCACACCTCCAATGCCCTCCCATGCCAGTGTGGAAGGTAGGAGGAGGAGGAGGAGGAGGAGGGCCATGAATTGATGGTTAGGTGCTGACAAAGCGAGCTTGGATTCGGAAGCTTTCTGAGTAAAGGACAGATAGGTCACCAACACGTGAGCCATTGTAATCCACAAATAAACACCTGCATGACGTCAAACTGGTGCTCCAGTTCACAAATGCATCCAGAAGTTTCTATGGAAAACATGCAGAGAGTACAGTGTTTTGCATCCAAGCTTGCCAGTTGCTGCCCCCTAGTTTGCATCTCTAAAAAGATGAGTCACACAACTTGTGCCATAAATCCAGTAACACAATAAAAGCCATCCAGAAGGTAAACATTCTCTGCGCCCACTTCCTCCCTCTTAGTTTTGGGAAATTAGGCCATTCTATCATCAGCCAACTGGTGCATTTATGAGCTGCTGAAGTAATTGGCGATCGCGGCGAGAACTCAGCTGAGGCAAAGGTAGCACACTCACCTCAGCAGAGCCTTAAGCTGAATGCCTGAATGAAAACACAGAGAGAGGAGATGGAGACGGAGAAGAAGAAAGAAGGGAGGAGGAGGAAGAGAGAAAGAGTAGCAAGGTGCCTCATTCACTGGCTCAGGGGTTTATGGGATTGCTCCCAGCTGTCACTCTGTGTAGTGAATCCGCGGCACCGTAATATCTTAATTGTTTCAAATTAAATGCTCGTAAAAAGGCAAAGGAAATGAGTTTTCCTCTCTGGCTAATCCAAAGCAGCCCCTTGACTTACATCTGGGCCTGCTTTAAGTGAGAGGAGGGTTTAAAAGGTGGAATAGCTCCCACATGAGATGGCTATGGATAGGCTAGTGTGGAATTAGCATTTATGGGTTGTGAACTACGAGCCTCTCACTGTGTAAAGTGAATCATGTCTTTTTCTTCTGTTCTCTGTTCATCTTTTATTCCTTCCTTACATGTGCGCACACAAGTTTATGTATGCACTTGCGGCGGATGCGTGCGCACACGGGCTTATCATAATAAACAGTCTAAAATCTCCCGCGGGGATTCGCACATTTAGTCGCCCCCCACTACCCAAACCTCCCTTCAATCTCCCTCCGGCACTTCTGAGACTCAGCTCATTCTGCAGCACACATTCAAATCACTCAACCAGCTAAAGCGTCCTGAATGACATCAGCCTGACTGTCGAACACACACACACAAATACTCTCATGTGTGCGTGCAGAACACAGATCATGCATACCCACACGTACAAAGCATTTCCCACCTCGAGAATAATCACTGACAATACCGCTGTGTTCTCAAAGGTATACAATACATACAATTTACACTAAACACACCCCTTCTGTGTGAACACAGTATGACATGCTTCTCATGGCATTTCGCAGCACAATTGCAACCCTGAAAGGGTATCAGAATTTCCCATTAGCCCATGTTAGCCTGACATCTTCCCCCCTCCATTCTTGCGCAAATATCAGTTCAAATGAAGCTCCTCACAGGCAAATCCAGCAGACAATTACATGCCATTACATCCACAAAGTGGTTTTGCATTGGGAGGGGGCTGTAGGTGGTGAAGGTAGCGTTGTTGAAGGAGATTATCATCAAACGAAACACCAACTGAGAAGGCCTGACACTCACCATGAGAAACTGGACTGATTGAAAAAGCATGAAACACTCAGCCTGAGTGATATCGTCTCATAACGCAGGGAGTAGCTTTCTTTCTTCCTACTCAGCAGATGGTAGTACAAAAGTGTTGTGTTAAAAGTTGAACAGATAAGTGCTTGAAAAGTTTCTGATACTGCTGTCATCATCGCTGCCATCTGCAGCAACGTCGAAGCAAGAAATGTGTCCACATTTGAAGAGCACCACTGTGTCTTTTCAAGCTTCTTATGAGGCCTAGATACTGCAAGTTGTTCTCGCAGTATACATAACAGAAATGTCCAAAATGTTTGCAGCATTAATAAAGTGGATATATGTTTATTCTAACCAGGGCTGGGTAATTGATCACAAATTAGATTAAAGCATAATAATATGGCCTGCTGCAATACTCCGATCACAGACAGAGCAATATGTTTTTGAGCTCAGATGTGTCAGAATACCAAATACAATTTTTTGCAGGAGATGTTTTATGCTGTTTTTAACCCTGCTCAACCAAAAGCAAACTAAGTTGTGAAAAGTGGCTAAAGCGGCAAGAAATAGCACTAAAAATAACTCTAAGGTGGCCATAATGTTCAAAAAGCATCAAAAAATAGGTGAAAAGGGGGAAAGAAGGGAGAAAACTTGGAAAATAGTCAGAAAATAGCAAAACTTTTCAGAAGCCAGACATTTCTGTTTCAATATCCCTTGCTATTGATCTTCTGTAATGTGCTAATCTTCTGAGACACGGAATTGGCTTGAAATAATTCACCTGTTGTGTAATGAGTCTTTGTTGTATCTGGATTCACTTTCTAAAATAAATGACTGAAAATATTCTACTTTTTCATAATTTGCTAACTTTTTAAGATGTACCTATACATACAAACAGAGTTTCTTTTGTAGATTTCTTCTTTTTTATTACAAAAAATTCATACTTTTCTTCCCCACATATGCATATTTCACTTATTCAAAACAAGAATAATGAAAAAATATCATCCTCTTCTATTTATTTACATTGATATCAATAACACAAAAGATTGAGAACCTAAATATAATAGCGCAATACAACTGCAAATAGTTCAGCCCTAATTCTGACCAATTAAATTCTAATGTGATTTGCAGTTTTATTTATCAGATTATGGTGACACAGATGAAGACACGATGGTCATGTTGCATTTGAAGGCCAAAGATGACTCAAGACACTTAAGATTTTGACCTTTAAACTTCAAAAGACAATTTGGTCAAAGTCCCTGTGAGAAACTTTTAATTTGTTAATTTTTTGCACTCCCTGTAGACAAAGTGTTGCCTGCTTTAACAGTTACTGTAAAGGACATTTTAAAACTGTTGTGGACGGTTTGGTTTGCTTTCCTGTTAATATAACTGTTACCAACCAGCTGCAGCTGTTTGAAGAGCTTGGTGTTAGGCGGTATTGGTTTGTCCCATTGTCCTTCACACAATCCATCTGTATGTTTCCCCTGCCAGACTCTTCATCTTTTAGTGCTAACCGTCTATTTCTTTTGTACATGGTGCTGTGTCTATGTAATACACTGGCGAGTATTCATCATCCTCTTCTCTTGATGCTTCACATCCCATCTCTTCCTTCTTATCTCTGCACTTGTTTCTTTTATTTCCATCTCTGTCTCCTCTCTTTTCTTCTATTTCTGTTTTTCTAGCATCCTCTTTTCCCTCCTCTTATCTTTCCACTATTCCTATCCATTTGCTTTGTCTTTTTTCTACTTGCACACAGCAGAACTCTTCTTTTCTCTTCTTCCTTGATTTCTCTACAGCCCCCTTTTTTTATTATTACCTTTCCTGCCTCCTCCATCTGATTATCTTGTTACCTCTGCCCTAGCTACAAATTTTCCTGACCCAGTCCTTCTTTTTTTCCCTATCTTTATATCTTCCTCTTCATCATCTTCTGCGTGTCACTCTGACTTCTTCTTATGCACTACTTAACCAGCCATCCTCTTTTTCCCCCTCCATCTCCTTTAACTTTTTCCATCTCTCAGATACAGAATATGCCCAGCCTTACTATTCTCTCTCCCCCTTTCCTCCTTTCCTCCTTTCCCTCTCTCCCTCTCTGCCATGTTTGTGGCCTTTCGCTCTGTGCACATCTAATGGCTGGGGTGTAATCCACTGGCTAATCTGCTGACAGCCTGTGTGACAAGGCATTAGCTTTGTGTCACTGCCTACCATGCTGCCTCTCAGCGTGTGTGTGTCAGAGAGAGAGAGAGTCAGAAAAAAGAGAGTGAGAGAGTCTATAAATGTTGGTGTGTCTGTTTGCATACAAAATATGTTTGTAAAACTTATATTCTAGCATGTTTGAAAGGGTGTAAGTAATGGCTTATGTGTGTCAAATGGATGCCCAAGCGGAAAATTGATACTGTAGCTTGTCACTTTTCTATGACCTTTCACTTTCTCCATTTATTTCCACTATTTATGTCCACTGCTGCTCCTTTTCCCCCCTCTTCCCTATGGCTGATGGCAGTTTTAATAAGATGCCAGGTCAGAGTACTATTGGATGCAGCAAGAGGCAGACCGGGCGAGACAGGCCAAAGTAGCTCTGTCAGGGTGCCTCGCTGCTCCGTCAGGCATCCAGCCATGCCAAATAGGGCTCTGTTTGTAACGCAGTATTGAATTTTCCATTATTTCCACTGTAATAGTTGGAGCACAATTATATTTCTCCAAGCAAAAGTTTATTTTGGTCACTTCCAGTGCTAATAGTGCTGTTCAACTTCTCTATTTTTTACAGTACAAGGGTGACTTGTTCTATTTTTGTATCAGCTCTTAAATGCTTAGTCAACACATACGTGGACCACAGTTCTAAACTTGCTTCTTTGAAAACATGACTTAAAATGAAATTGTTTGACACATTCCATTTCAGTGAGAGTAACTCAGTCAGTGCACATTCTGCCTAAAACTGACTGGAAATGCCAAGCAACCCAGGATCCTGCAGACCCTTTGATTTTGGGAGACCCTTTTTGGCAGTACTGTACTTTGGCTGAGATCATCAGGACTCAATATGAGACTGAGTGTCTTTGAAAGTCTGTAAACATTAATTAAGTTGTCAGTTCAATAAGAATTTGGAAAGCTGAGATTTTTACAGACTTCTGTCCAGAACCCTTGAACGATTAATAGAGTTCCTGTGAAGGACTAGCAAACATACACTTTTTGTAATTAATGCTAGTTTTATTCTTTGTAAATAGAGCGAGTTTTATATTTTTTTTTTCTAAATTGCTATTTCTAATAACTATTTTAAGTCTTTATAATTATAGTAATAACGATAATGGTAGGGGTAATGATAACAACAATAATAATAGTTATTATTGTTGTTGTTGTTGTCGTTATTATTGTTATTATTATTATAACTATAGCTAATTTTTTAGCTTATTTCTTTATCTCATTTGTTTTTATTTTTATTTTTTCTGTACTTTATTCTATTTTCTTATTTTATTTTATTGTTTCATCTTTTGCATTTGTAATGTTTGTGAGCTGCTGTGACATTGAAATTTCCCACATGGTGGATCAATAAAGATTATTATTTTCTATTCTATTCTATTCTATTCTATTCTAAATGTTAGCCTCGAGAGTGGCCTATCAAATGAAGTTTTTAACAGTTCAAAACTTTCCATATCTACCTGATGGATATTGGAAGTATATCTTATGCGATGACATACTGGATTCTCACTACGCTGCTGTTGGCTTGTTTTCATCAGGATAATTTTCTGGTTGACAAACTAAAGATTTATCAGGAATTTCTCCTTCTGTGTATCAGGTTTCGATCAGAGTGGTAAGCTTTAAGGTTTAGTTTGGCCTCAAATCATGTTATTTTTGGATTCTCAAGTCAGGGAATCCGCCAACTCTAACAATTAGATTAAAATTGTTTTTGAGGGATCTGTTATTCCAACCTTGGCTACTGTATATACAAAAAAACAGTTGGGTAGCTTACTTTGGCACGCAGACGAGTTCATGTGTGGGCATGTAACTCTTCGCTCCATGCTGAGGCTTTGCATTTGCTTCGCCCCCTCCTGAACTGCCAGCTCCAAACTCACCTTGCACTTGCCCAGATTTCTCTCTTTCTAGCTTATGTCCCTTTCTTTAGCAGTCCCCCCCTTCCCCTGTCTCCACCTGAGTGATCCTGTTATCACAGCTGACCCCTCGCTAGATCTGTCGACAGCCGCAGAGATTACACCGAAAGGCCTCGGAGCACATTGGGCTCGCTGTTTGACGTGGAGAGGCGGGGAGACTTTCTGATCCTGCTGATAAACTGGCCGAGGCTTTTGGGGATTCAAGACGGCCCTAGCCAGGAAGGGGTTCGGTGAGGTGGTGGACGGGGGGGCTATAGCCGACTTTAAGTCTACTTCTAATCACTGAGCTTTTCAGAGGGGATAAGGGAAAGGAGAATGGGAGCTTGGTTTGGTTTGGAATTAGGCCCTGATGGAGCTGAGGATAAGGTTGTTGGGCTTTGATTTGGTCTCACAGTTTGCTTGAAAGCTTTTGAGAAGCATGTTTGATCAAATCTTAGCAGCATTTGCAACATTTTCCACACAGCTTTGGTAGAACACAAAGAAAATAACAAAAAACGTCTCTAAAGGGAATTTTTCATTTGCCCTCTACACCTGACTGGATCATAGAGCAGCTTATGGATTCACTTCTATTCACATCTCCTCTTTGAACCCAAGTCAACAAAAGCATGCGTCATCCATACAGGGTAACCTCTCTTTTCATCACTCATATAATTTATATTAGCTGTATTGGCTCTGTGCTGCCAATGCCTCCTGCACTGAACATTTTCCAGCTAATGAATCATAATCCCAAGGGAACTGTGATTCATTCCATTCATGCTAATTTCTGGGTATTCCTTGATCCATCCCTCCCTCCCTCCACACCACCCCCTCTTTTTTGACTGTTGCTGCACAGGGGGATACTTCCACTATTCAGGCTGCAACACGACACAATTATCATTGATTCATGCACCATAAAAGCAGGGCAGAGTAAGACAGACTCTTATGAAACGTGGCTTGCCAAATTCCTGTCAGAGACGGAGGTTTGATGGCTCACTCGTCCGTGGCCCTCCGCATCATCTTGTCTTCGCCAGCTGTTGTTTGACAGAAAGGGATTCTTCCCGCAGTGTGCAAAGACACAGCTATCAACTTAAGAGGCTTGACAGCAACACACTATGGGGCCGTTTTCCTACTGTATTATAATAGGTATTACTGGTGGAGCATCTGCAAATGGCAGAACATGAAACAACAGCGACAAATCATCGTGGAAGAAAACCTCAGAGCAGGATGGAACCCTGGTGGTTGCTTTTTTCAAAAATATCTCTCGACAGATACAATAAAAGCTGCTGTTCTTCTATACGTATGTGTGTAAAATACACCATAAAAACACTCTATCCAGCTTTCAACAGCTCGTGTATGTCACAGTATAATGACTGGCAGCGATGGAAGCAAAGCACAGAAAAGTGCACCAAGCACTACAGTCCTCTGGAAGCAGTGAAAGAAACTGCCTTTTATTGATCTGTCCTAATTACAGGAGTCAATAAAATTTATGGCTTTCAGGCCTGCCAGAAGCCACTTATATGGCGTACTGAGTTAAGCAATCACCTCTAATGGCAAGCGATCAAATGATATACGACTGTGCCAAACAAAAACAGCACAGAACAAACATGGAGGGGGTATAAAATCCAGTCTGGGCTCACATTGCCAAACAAGGCTGTCAGAGCAGAGCAGTTGTTGTTTTTATTCACTGTCTGAGCTACAATTGATAGCAAATCATGAGCTGCTCTGGTATTTTAGTGGCTTTTGAAAGTCAACTGAATGCTCATATATGGATATAACTGCAGTGCTTTCAAGCTCTTCCTAAAAAGTCCCCATCTTATAATTCATTCTTTTGGGAGGAAAAAAATTCTTAAATTTTCCTTCATTGTGCCAAAAAACTGTAAAATAAGACAAAGTGGAGTACACATTATTATCTAAGCCACTGTCTGCCTGCGTGGACAGTAAAACTCAACGCACAATACAAAGCACGCTGTTGTGCTCGTTGATCCCAGTGGCAAGAGCAAGGCTGAGCTCCCCAACACTTAGTAGATCATCGTAATTAAAACATAAATTGGAGGTATTGACCTGCATGCAGTCGCCAGGCCAGTTCTCCTGGGAAAGCATTGATTCATGCATGCACTTGGAAACAATTGCTCTGATTTGCACCAAGTAAAATATAGAAGCCTTGTAAATAAAATCGATGGCAAACAAACGGGCCGGGCTCTTCAAATAGTAGACGAAGAATTACAATCAGGCTCATAACGCCCAAGGTATGAGCCAGTTTAAGCACATGGGATTGACACAAGCTTTAGCTTGAATGCAGGATGAGATACAGCTCCCTTAAGGTGTGTCTGAGGGGAAATCTCTGAAGAATTATTGGATCACTGTTGAGTGATTCTCATGGCCTTGTCATGTATTTCCTTAGGCTGGGGTCAACACAAAAGACATGCCTTGCTACTCTACATGGGTAGAATTTTAAGTTATGGGTATAACTGTTCATTATTTGGACTTATTATTTTACTTATTTTATTTTATTTATAATCCTTATTTGTCATTCCAGATATCTTTGTTAAAGTGGTAAGATTGTTAGTTATTTTCCTTTGGATCATTTATTAATCTCATTTTTGTTTCTAATCCTTCATGTAAATCTTTGATGAGAAACCTTTTGTTTGTGTTGAGTTTAACATCCCTTGTAAACTTGAAGACTGTGCCTGTTTGTTATCTTATCCTGATCTCTTCTCACAGTCGCTGAATGAGAACCTTTACCTTGGGGAAAGACAAGTGGCCGTGTCAGCAGTGTGCACTTCTCATTTATCACCAGAGATTTCAGATATTATAAACAAAGGTCTTGTTCACATTTTTGTATTCAGTGACATCATTGTGAGTTTTCAGCCTGTTTCATGACTAGTCAAAAACTCATTTTGGAAGCACTGGGTAAATAGAAAATAAACATTAAAAACAAAAAAACACAGAGACTGACATCTGTTTACCTGTGGTACCCTGCAGCAAAACAAGTAAATTCAGAACTAATAAAAAAGAAAAAAAAAGTTAAAAACTTAGCTGAAACAACATTTTAGGTAGTTTTTCAATTATTATTTATTATCCACAAGTGTTTCTTTTGATTTTTTTTGCCAACAATGTTTCTAAAATTCTGGACAGGGACAACAAAACACAAGTTATGTGAAGCTTGGACATTGTACCCAGCCCAGTGAGACACTAAACAAGCAAGCTTTGTGACTAGGAAGAGTACAACAAGCACGTTAGGGTGACTTACACAAAAAAACTTGAACTTTTTGAGACAAAAACTTAAAATTTTTGAGTTAACAAAGTTGCAAATTTATGACTTTATTAACTCTGCAGCTCATGGTCTACCTTGCTGTGATTGCAGAGAGGTTTCCGTTTTGTATGATAAATGTTTTGCTGGCAAATAAGAGGATTTCAAGAGACCATAGTAACCCATGGAAAAACATCTTTTGTTTGTTTTTTTCTCCTCTGAATATTAAATCTAAAACGTCCTTGTAACTTAAAAAAAACTCCTCCAGGAATATGTTTTTACAAGCCGTACCTTTATCTCAGCCGGCCATATTTATGAGTCTGAAGCAGTCCTAATTTACCCTTAATCCACAGAAAATAAGTCCTACTTAAGATAGTCAAGAGCAAGAAAGCTTTGTGCTGCTGCTGCTGGACTTTGATGTGTATCTTGAGTATGAATGAGCTAAAGCCAAAGTCAGTGAGTTAATGAGGGCTAATGGAAAAGAATAAAAGTTTACTGTAATAAAAAGCAACCTTGATGCAATCTTTATTACTTTGGATTCATTCAACAATAAATAGTCTGATTTACTTGCATAAAATGTACCTACATTACTTTCCATAAAGTTTGGTGTATAAGACAAACTTTTAATACATTTTTTGTGTGTTTTGAAAGTGGGCTGTATTTCATTTATTTATGGGTGTTTACATGCGGGAAACTATGCGTTGATTTGACAGAAATGCGACTCTCTTATGACAAGAAGAGGCCAGTGGAGGTGGATGGCACAAAGGTGTTGTAATGAATTGATGGCAGAGGGACCAGAGTGAACTCACTGGAAATCCATAGGCTAAGTTAGCTGTATTTCACAGCTTTTAACCCATTTAGATCAGATGCACCATTCACGTGTATCTCCAAAACCTGATGCCGTATTCTTAACACATGAAGACCTCCCATGCCAGGTCTGCCAAAGCATATCTTGAAAAAAACAAATAACAAAAAGGCAAAAATTCAACTTTTTCCTCATAATTTTGATACATAACATGACATATGTCATAATTGAATTTGGTTGCCAATGCTCTTATTTTTTCTAAATCAGTTCCTATAACTCCTCTCATCTTGTACAGCCTCAGCACCTTCTGTGGGGCCAAGAGGTTATCCGAAGAATTATCCAATCAAGAAGAGCTTCAAAAATCTTTTTTTTGCATTATGGGACTTCAAGCTCAAGGTTCACTTCCAAGCACAGCGCAGATTTTCTTTTCTTCATTGTGGAGCTAATATAGCGTGATAAAAGAACAGACACACATGGGTTGCTATCTGCAGAGGTGCCATGTGCTGTGGCTGAAGGAAAAGTCCCGAAAAATGGCTCTGGGCACACACCTGAACCCCATGCCCAACATTTATGCACAAACATCTTGAAATATGTTGTGCTTTTAAAGCTGCACTCGCTGCACAAACTTGAGCGCAACTGAAATTTTCAGGCAGAGACATGAATGATATGCTCGACGAAGGCTTTTTACATTCATGCTTGTAATCCCTGAATTCTGGGAATGTTTCTCAGTCTAATCATCATGCTGCTGCGTTTGTCCTTCAGTCCTGCTAGCCTCACATGGGAGGAAAAAGAGAGCAGGGTCAGGAGTGAAGGGATAAAAGTAAAACAGGGAGGACGGAGAGAGGCTGACACAGATGAACGCAGGCATGAAGACAGCTCCGGCAGGGGAAGAGGGCTCCAGAGGAAGAGTGGGCTGGATGTATAGGGAAAATTGGATAGGGAAACAACAGAGGGGCGTAGGAGAGGCGGTGAAGAGGAGATAGCGGCAAGAGAGCGAGAGAGCCAGATGAAGTAGTGAGAGGGGGGGGAAATTGAAGAAAAGCAAAAAGAAGGGTGGCGGCGGAGGAGAAGCTTTCCCCTCCTCACCGTGTACTGCAGCCTCAAAGCGGCTTTCATCCCTCACATCAGCATCCTGGGTGGAGAAACCCCTCTACAAACTACACACACACACATAGACACACATTCATCAAGCCAAAAAGCATTCTTTGACAGTAATCAGCGGTCTACCTTTTTGGCGTCGAACAAAACCTTTTTTTTCATGCATTTTGTTGCTCCAGGGAGCTGCTTGAAAAGAAACAGAAAGCCTGAAAGTGTTTCCTCTAATTGTAGCCAAAATGAGCCGACTGAATATTGAAGCCTCCCTTGTTCAGATGGACACAAACTTGATGATTGGTTTTCTTTTGAAACCATAAAGCAACTCACACAGGTATCATACAAGATATTCAAACACAGATCCAAACTCAGATCCTGATCAAATAGCCTCCTGTTCAACCTTAATGTTACAGTTTATAGGGTCAAACATAATTTAGTGGATGTATTAAATCCACACACACACATACACACACTGTATTATCTGAGTAAAGAGACATAATCGCACACACACAGCCTGGGTAAATGCTGAGGGGAGACAAAGGAATTAAAGCGAGGCTGACTAACAGAGTATGACATGTCCAAGGCCTATCACTAATTATGCCCCCACTGCTACAAACTGCTCCTCTACTATGATCCACTGAAAAAGGAGACAGGGGAAAAGGCCACAGCAATTACAGCTGAAACCAGCCCCTAAGTGAAAAGCATGTTAGTCTTAAAAAGGTGTCATAATATGAGAGATATTCTTTATGCTGATGACAACCTCCTTATAAAACTTCCTGCTCTGTGGTGCAGCTCTTTGCTCTCTTTCTTCGTCAGGGGCTTTGTTAGGGAGGTAGGAGAAATATGATCCAGTTTTTTTGTCCAGATAACTAGCAGTAACTTTGCTCCACTGGACACATCATTTGTGCTCAGCCTTGGCTCCACTAGCTTTAACACGAAGATAATGATTCAGATTTCTCCAATTCTTTCCAGCTCATCCAAAATACAGCAAGAATGTTAACTGGCACAGAACATGAGGATCACATAATTTCTATTTTAGCACACATGCACCAATTACCTGTAACTTATAGACTTGATTAAAAGCTTCATAGTTTGTATTTGAGGTGGGTGACCAAATATCTTTGTGTCTTCTTTTTTGGTGGTAAAATTATGTCCGGGGATTTTATAACATTCCCCAAAATGTCCAAGTTTTTCCCAGCTTGTTCTATCATTCATTGATATTTCAGACTTGCCAATCTTGGCAAATTTTTTGAGTACCACTTGTGCTGTGTGGCTTTTTTCACAGACTTTTGCAATAGTAATTTCCCTATTCACCAGCTGGAAATCAGTTATGAAAAAAACAATAACACCTGTATTTTTGATTACAATACCTTTAATACCTTTTTGGCAGGTGTGCTGCCCTTTCCCTCCCTGCCTGATGTTTGACATGTGACATTAAACTTTGTAAATTTGTACCCTAGTTTCGTGCTTGACTACATTTAGTGCTACTCACAGCCCGGTGCTCTGAGACATATCAGTAACTGTAACATTAGGGAATCATGGTTTTGTCTTACCTGTGCTCATCTAACAAGCAGAGCAAACATAACCTGGCTCTTCATTTTATTGATAGACTCTCAGGTTTCAACAACTACTGCAGAATAACTGCTGCGTTTGGATTGGAAAGAACATTACCACAAACAACTTAGCCTTAAGCGCATGCTCCATCACTCTCCTGTTTAGCTTTCTTCTGCTCTTCTGTCCCTTTTCTGTCAGGCAGTCAAACTCCAGTGTGCTCTATTACATCTAAATAAATGCATGAAATCATTTTCAGCAGAGGAAAACAGACATTTCTTCTCTCACTGCTAAACTTTGTCACCAGGCATGGTGTTGTCAGAGAGACTTTGACTTGCCATAAATCAATCCAATCCAGTCTAACCCCTCCAGGAAGCTATAAATCAGCATCTAGACCTAGCATTTTTTAAGTGATTATTGTCTCATTTAGAATTAGGGATAACAATCTTTTCAAGATCACTCAGAAAGCCCTCACAGTCCCTTTAAGTCTTAAATCATCATTTCTTGTACAAGGCTTTGATTTAATGACTAAATGTCAACATTTTCAAAGGTTGACTCGTTTCAGTGTCTATTTATTTGAATTGGTTTGTGTGCCAAAGACCTGATTGTTCCAATGTGAACATTTATTGTTTCATAATTTTTTGTTAAGATTAAATCTGTGATTCAGTGTTTGGACTGGAAACTCAGATCAAGTGCAGACCAGTGACTTCACTCTTTTTTGGACCAAGCACTGAATCTGTGGGTGATTCATTGTCATATTTTGTTGAACTGGGAAGTTCACCAGTGGCTATTACCAGAGCTGGATATCTAAAAATAAGCTTTATTATTTATTTTCAGAACGTGGGCGATGTTCTGCAATCTTACTGTATGATTCAGGCTGGTGAAATGGATGAATTTCTGTTTTTGTGCCCACATAAAGTGATGGTTCTGGACACATTAGCATGTACTTGGATGAGATTTAGCATCTGGCTTGAAACAGAGGATAGTTTAGGATGGTGGTGGATATCATTTTGTCAGTGAAAATGGGTTTGGATCCTCTTTTTAATAAACCACAATTTTTTATTATGTTTTTAATCCAATTCTCGGGTTAAATATGCCAATCTTGAAAGCTCAAGAGGAAAACTTTTGGTTTGTGTTGATTTCTGTGGAAAAAACTGTCTTTTCTCATCTTTTCAAAAACCCACTAAAGGAGGTTGTTTTTTTCCATCTCTATAAAAATCTCATACTGTTTCTTCTTGATAGTCAAAAACCATTGCTTTGGAAATTGTTTGGAATTGGAAAATGTGTGACAAATCTCTTTATAACAAGACCCATACACAAACACTCCACAGTAACACCCACATGGATTCGTATTGTTGTCACATGACTCTCATTTCCACCGTTGTACCCTTATAGTCCCACAATGCACGATTGCATGGCTAAGAGATGACGACAGAGGCTGAGATGTTGCGGCATGCCATTTATCTCTGTCAGCCTTGCTTGAACACAAGTTCTTATTGGCTGCGCAGGATTCGTGCTTGCTTAAGTGGCACCCCAGTCTCCGGGACCATGCTAATTAAACAGTGGGGAGAATAAGAGCAAGAGGCCTTCACTCTCTGTCTCTGAGGCTCTGATTCTGCTGTATCTAGCCAGAACACAGCCCAGAGACTAAGTGTACTGACAGTGGAAACCAAATGCTGAAACGTCTCCATTGTCCATTTAAAAAAAAATTCCTTTTTTCCTGCATATAATTTGATTGCAAAAGCTTACCTTTCAGCACTCAAGCAACCTTCCCAACAGTTCAAGAGCTGCAGGACAAAAAGAAAAGAACACTTTGGATTAGAGTTCATTCACACTTTCATAAAAGGAGCGATGATAGGAAGGTGATGGGGAAGAGTTCAAGAGGCATGGGTGAAGATAGCGGTGAATTTTGTTGTCGAATAATTATAATTACAGCTACAAGCGAACGGCAATCTGCCGCCGTGAGCTGAGCGCACATTCAGCACTGCCGTTCCTTTTTTTTTAGTGTAAAGGGCAAACATTTATTACCCACTGATTACATTTGGCAGGCATATGTGTCTGACACTTAAGCCCTTGTAATTTTCCAACCCGTTACAATAAACTGCTTCCCAGCCACTGATATTCAATCACTGCTTGTATGTGGTATATCTCCCATGGATTTCATGGGGCACAAAAAAGGAGCTGCAAGAACAAAGGGGAAATGTGACTCTAAGGGGGAAGACCAAGCAGCTCTTTAGTGTAGTACTAATTAGAATGTGGGCGGCACTCAAAAGGTCAGAGATTGACCAGAAAAAAAAAGAAAAAGGGCCGCGTCACTGCTGATTGTGTGCATAAGGCGCTCAAGGTCTTGTTGATTAATACCAAGTTCACTTTCAGAGGGAGAACCAAGAGAGATGGGGGAAGAATTAGTGGAGTGACTGATAAACAGCATATCTCCATGCTGTGTTCCTTCTCCCTTTTTTTCCCAGCTTGGAGATAAAGTTCAGTGCTTGGCGATGGCTGCCACCGCAATTGATACTGGCTGAGGAATATGACTGCTGAGTATGAAAGCTATGTATTTGAATAGCTGCTGTCAAGAAGATGAAAGGGCATTAATTCCTTGGTTTTTTTGCAAGCTTAAATATGGAGACTGAATATCTATAGATGATGTACAGTAGGCAGTTATTTCACCAGAACTGCTCTTAGCACAGGCTTCTGTTAGCTCTGCCTGGTTCATTGAATGGAATGAAAGCTAACATTGGCTTTAACATGACAGACCCTTTTGATTTTTGCATATGTAACAGTCTTGAGACATTTTAAAATAACCCAGTGCTGTTTCATAAATCCTGTTTAGTGAGTAGGTGGTGGTAAATTAGAGTCCCAGACTAAAGGGAGGGATCGGAAAGGATAATACTTTGCAAAACCACCAATTCCCTATATGTCATCTTTATTTTCCTGTCTACCAACATGGAATAAAAGGATCAACATCAGTTTGACACAGTAACTAGCATTTTTCCACAGTGTCAACAGGCAAAGGTGAAATGTCCAAGAACTTTCCATTGATTGGCGGCACTTTTGCTATTGAGAATTGATATCCATTGTTCTGGGATTTCTACCACTCGGAATCAACAGTTTAACACCGCTGGGTAATAAAGTGAGGTAATTAATCGCTACAGATTGCATCGTGGAGTTATCGTGATTGTGGTAGATCTCATTAGGAGATGTGCTCATATCCCCCAGGTAAGGCAACAACTTACGAGAAATTGCCAGCAATAAAAGTGATTGCAACATTAAGATATGTGATTACTGGATAAATGCAACAGCTCTACTCTGGATTGTATTCAGACATCAGATGGAAGCAAAACCAAGATTGTGCATCTTTAACATTAACTGGAACAAGCTCCATGAAAAAAAAAGGCTCTAGAGGGTGAATACTTAATGTGAGACATCACTCATTAACCAGTGCATAAAGAGGGATTGAACTGCAGGAATTTGTCCCTTATCTTCTACAAAAAAGATGCACACTGCTTCACTGACCTGATTTAACGATAATTCAAGTAATTGTAAATCGATGAAATAGCCACTGTAGGTGGAGGTACAGCTCGTCAACCAGTTTTGGTTCCACCAGTCCTAACTTTTAAAAGGATGTGTCACACCCCAAATACTTGTCAACCACACCTCCTTTATTAGATAATTGTTGCTGTACTTCCCTTTTTGAGAGTTCCACTTTTATCCCCAAAAAGGATGGAAATTGACAGGATTTTAATGATACCAATGCCCAATTGATTACAGTTATCAGTCTGATCCTTAATCAAATCCCTTATTGATTCTATGAATTGTATGTGTACAATACGTAGCTTTACAGGTTTTCTGTCAACATTAGATTGAGTTTATGAGTTTATTGACTTTAACAGGAAAAGTTTATCAATCCCAGATCACTTTTGAGTTTGGGATCCTGGTTTATGTTATTTTTCAGCTGGGATCCTCTGGGCATGAATTATCATCTAATTATATTAAACTGGTGTAAAATGGTAATTTTGCAAACCTTCAAAACCATTTTCTTTTCTTTTTTTACTGTAAGCTGTAGTCCCTTTTTTTAAATTAAACTCAACACCTTCTCTATTTTGTGTTTCTGTAACTGGATGCAACCATAACTTGGAGGAGGAGGCAAATAAAGCAGTGAAACGTAAAACACAGTTGTGTTTGATATAATTGGTTGCACCATTAGGTCCAATCCATCTGTTGTATTCAAAAGATTCTCTGACCAGTGGGGTTACAGGAAATCATTAACAGGTAGAGTCCAGTTACCAGCAGGCAGTATGAGCGACACCTGTCAGAGGTCTTACCACCTTCTTATGAATTTCTGTCTGCTAATCGAGTATGAGTGTGGACTTTCCTGTACAAACAGAACCACAACAGACCAGCTGGTTGGAGATATAAACAGGAGGAGATGATATGATTGACTGATTTGATTGATAGATTACGAGACACATTGAATATTCTGAGACTGTATCAGCTGAGAGACCAGCTTCAAATTCTCAAGCCTCTCAGAAAGTTTAGACATTAAGATGACTTCTTTCCAAACAGAGAGCACTGTTAAATGGTGCCTCAGCTTGTATTCACTTTTTTGTATAGAAAGATTAAGATAGCAGACATTACTGCTTGTCATTGGGCTGTAAAATAACACATTTAACTGCACTAATTGGACAGTTTAATAACATATTTGGTTCCTGAGTGTACAGCCAGCACATTTCAATCTTAAAAACTCCACAGAGAGCCCTGCAGAGTCTAATAGATTTAACAAGCACTGTGTCCATTCAGCTGCAGTCAGACAACACCTCGACAGGTTTGAGATTACGCCTTAAATATCCCCAAAATAATGAAACTGAAACGCATAAGCGCTGGGAGAATAGACATGATGACCTTTTTAAAACACCATCTGTTGCACAGCACAACCACAGCAAGGCAAGATTAGCCTGCAAGGCTGAAATAGTCCCATTATTTGACACCCGTGGTGTTTCACTGCTCTGTAAATGGCAAATAGCAGTATCTCCATTTTGTTTAATTTGAAATACAATTGTGCATTCCCATTCACGGTGATTTTATTCAGAAGCCAAAAGAAACACGCCTCTGCTATTGTGATTAATAGAATGGTGAGATTGGACTGGCACAATGGAGAACAGGAAAATGAAAGCACTGTCGACATTTCCATTTGTATCTGTGACAGCCGATCAAGCCAGCAAAGAAAGTGATATTATCCTCCTGTATGTAAACATAGTCTGTGAATATCAAACCTGATGAACAGTGATGATGTGCTGCCTACCTGAATAACCCTGGTGTTGACAGGCTTTGGTGCTCCGTTTTTTCCAAAACTACCCCCACCTCCACCTCCATTGTCCACTTTTCTGTTTATATACTCAAATATTTTTTCAGGATGAGAGGCATTTCTTCTTCCTTACACTTTGGCGTCAGGGTCACTGTCCTCCCTGCTCCACTACCCTCATCCCCTCCACCCTCAATTCCTAGAGAATTTTCCTCCCCCTTTCGAAATCCTTCGTCCATTGCCCTCCTGACAGCCACCCATCAACCTGGGTGCAATTTAAAAAGCCCTTCAACAGCTGCCATTCCACAGGGCTGGCTATCAGTCCAGCTGCCAAAGCCCAGACAGGGACTCTGCTTCAGCAAGCAACTTTGAACGTCAGGTTGGTTCTCCCAATTCCAAATAGACTGAAGGTGAAAGACTCTATTTCTTAAAGATTGGCTCTGCTGAAGACAGGGTGACTGAGGTGGAGTTTGGAGGCAGCAGAGCTGCTTCCTTCCTGACATGTTACTGCCAACATCTGGCATGCAGTGCTGTGGTTTGGAGTCTCATAGTTTCACTGTATGTAGGCTGATGAACATGATTCAGTAACACCCACATGTCATAATGTGCTGTTTTATAATTGTAAACATTATGAAGCTTTGCCAAAAAGGAAAATCTCCTGGGAAGGTACAGTACTGGATGAATGTTTGTGGCTTTGCAGAGATTTATTACTTGCCTCTGAGTCTGTGTTAGAGCCAAGCAGCATATGCCTCTCTGCCTTCCTGCATGCAAACATTGCATACATTGCTTGTCTAAATGTGCACACTGCCTGAAACAATCAAGTGAAAACAGCTCAGGCTTGAGGCTGGCCAGCCTGCTGCTGTGCACTTCTCTCCACCATATGTCTTTGTCAGAAATATTTGCTGTGCGCCGAATGAGGGATGAAATCAATCCAAGTGCTGTTTTCCCAGTTGCTCCTTCTTGAAGGCAGAAAAATTGTACTGATACTTGCCAGATCAGCCCACATTGTCAAATGTAACAACTGGCCACCAGTGACATCCGCTGACAGACCATCTGGTCTCCAGCGTCCAATAGTCGTTTAGGGAAAGAATGGAACGGCTGAAGCTTTTTCGCCTGTCTCAATTAGCAACTGGGAGAGATGGATGTAGGAACTGCTGTGGTGTTATAGACCAATCAGAGATGTTTGCTTCATGCCAGGCGGAAAACGTGTGGAGGTGGTCCAAAGACGGCTCGCACTGGCAATCTGGCACTTCCACTAAACGCCAGATGGGCCAAGCCACCTAGCGAGCTGCAAGACCACCACCAGTAAAGAGAAGAAGGTTGGAGGGAAAACAATTCTTGTGATGTTGGCACCATACATCTAATTGGGGGTCACAGGGTCACTACAGAGTTAACAGTGGCAGAAACCAATGCAGCCCTACAAATGGATTCGTCCATGTAATGTCAAAGAAAAGGTCAAGCCAGGAGAAGTCAACTGAGAGTTATTTGAATTAAATCAAGAGGGAAAGAGCGCAGTTGGCTAAATTGGCTGGGTGAATGGTCTGTCCAGTCAAACCCTGGGTGGAGGTGGATGAAAATGCTTCACCAGAACTAAATAGATGTAATTGATGGCCTTTGTTTTTCATCATCCACTCAGCTGGGCCTCTGCTGGACTGTATCTACTCTGCCTGGAGATACAATTAACTGCATGGTATGCAGTAAGGTCTTGTAAAGGGACTTGATAACATTAAAATGTGGTCTAATGGCAAACTTTGTTTGAGTTGTACCCATAGTTCAGCTGTTTATACTGCATCATGTCCACTTTAGTGGTTTAATAATGTGTTGCTGTGTTCTTCATAGCTGCTGCTGTTACTGGGGCGATTTTAGCAGAAGGACATTTCAGCTACATCGTATAAGTGCTGCATATGTCGAAGGGAGTGAAGCTATTTCCAACTGCCTTGCCTGGCCCAGCTTCAGCTATTGTGTTGGGGGCTCTCACCATCCGCCAAAGCTTTTAGTCCATTGTGTAGCAGCATCAATTTTTGCCCATAGCCACAAGACCACATGAACAAAAGCTCCAGTTGGCTGGGTCACACTGCGATGTACCTGGGGGATGTACGCATGTTTTGCATGGACCGGGGAGGGTAACTGTTGGGTCCATTAACATCAGAGAGGACAGCAGCTTCCAAGTTGAAAAATTGCCCTAAAGCGAGCTGGCATTATGGCGAAGCATCTTCCCCTGATCCCATTCAGCAAAGAAAGTTAATGGAGTTGAAGTGGGTCGTCTGGAGTTAAATTGAATCTGCTGCCAATGGAAAAGCTTTGATGTAGCAAAGATTAAGCAATTGTTGTAATTTTATGTGCAGCCCAGAGTACCATCAGCCTCTGAAAGCAACCTTTTTTAAAACCTCCAAGTCCATCAGAAGTTCCTTTACCCTGTTGGTGACAACATGCGGTGAAATACAGGAGCTAGTCGTCCTCATATTTGGTAGTATATGAAGTTTTCTGTACACAGAAAAATTGGGGCTGTAGTCATTTTCTGTGGGTTGGAATGCAGCACCAGGATGTTAGTTTGAGTTGAAAACAGCCAATATGATCTAGAAAAACAAAAACAGTGTATAATTTTTGATTTCTTTTTACCTTGTAGATGACATACATCAGAAAGACAAGACGTGGAAGCACACCAGATTATATTAGAAAACTGAAGTCAGTGTTCTTATTCACCTTTAAATGAAAGTGTAATCTTCTTTGTATGTTAAGTTGATAACTAGGAAGTAAGCAGGATGATAAAGGGTGAGCTGGTAAGTCAAGTAATCCCCCTTAACTTCACGTGGCTGCATCTGTATGCTGAACTCATATTGGGTAGTAATTCAAATTTAAAATACTCTTGATTTTGTGTCCACACTGCCATCACCACGCATTAATGGCACTGCACTGCTCATTGCAACACTGAACAACTTTGCCTTAAAAAAATGCAAAATTGCTCTCAGATATCTCAAATATGCAGTTGCAGAGAGTAGAAGCTGAATTTACACTGTCGGTCAAATCTGTAAACTAGTCTGTCAGACTCCAGCTTTCAATATAAAACAGTGCTGAAAGGAAAAAAAAAATACTGCGTGGATTCTATCCCAAAGTGCCCTGTATTAAAAAAGTCTTGCACAGCAAGATTTAAACTGCTCCTCCTGGTCCATTTTAAGAAGTGCCAGCCAGTGTTGTACCTGTAACACATACTACAACTCCTAATTGATTTTACAAGGCAGCTTAGGCACTAATTGCTGATTTGCCTGGGGAGATTCTTGATCCCAATGGCTTGGCAACTTCTTTTTGTGGTGTGTTGTAGGGGGAGATTTTCATTCATGGGAGAGCAGACAGGACAGGGATTGAATGAATGCATGAGGAAACAAGTTGTGTACTGCATTTAGAGGACAGGCAGATATGAGCACTTTGACATGAGTCAACAGATACATGCCGGGAAGCCGGCTATTATTCCACATCCTGTTTGAATGTGTCTTTTTCTCGCACAAAGTGTTCATGTTTGAAGAACCATGATGATGATAGCCAATTACATTACATCTGACTGCAACAGCAGGGGAGCAAGACATGATTGCAGTTTGGTAAATAAAGGCAAAATTGCTTTCAGTGTTTAAGGATGAGATTCAGGGCAGATCTTTAGAAGGGTGACATTTTATGGATGTGTGATACAATTTACTGCAATGATTTGGAAAGTTTGACATCAGTACACACTCCCAGCATGTGTAACATTTGATAACGCCACCAAAAAGATCTTAGTGATGGAATGAGGCACACTCTTAATGCTAACGCAATTGATTTATGTTTCCTCTTTCAGTAAGTCGTGCCATGCCGAACAATCAAACCAATACCCTAATGCTCCTAAATCTGCTCTCCATTGATTTTAAATTGTGGTGAAAAAAGAGAGAGTGAAATGATCTAATGCTCATCAAAAAGAGGCTAATAAATCAATCAGCTTTGATCAAAGCAGCAGGGAGTCTCTTTGAGATTCACATTATTGGGTGATGCTAAAACTCATGCAGTCCTGCTGCTCATTGCTGTTGCTGCTGCATTGACAATGAGAACAGTCCTGACTTTGTCAACCGGTGCATTTGCCATTTTCCTTTTTATGCTCTGCTGGGCTTTGAATAAAGGTCCGGAGTTGTCAGCATTACTGGAATGTAAAGCTTATTTCAGTTTAAGATGAGAAAATATAATGGTGCCAAAGTCAACGTCCTGGTAAGTCTGGAGAGAAGCAGAAGCCTTTGCACTGACATTACACTTTGAGGCACAAATGATTTAGATTTTGAGGGATTTTTCTTTTTTTAATGCCATGCATAAATGCCATATGATTATTCTTTTAGTCTGTGATCCCTTAAGTCCAGGTCTAGTCTTAAGACCCAACACCAAATCCTGAACAACTAACCTGACCATCATTTTTAATTTTATAATTACTGGTGGGTGAAGTGTGACACTGCCACTCACAGTGTGTAAGTGTTAATAAAATGTCTACCAACTGCACACACAAGATTTATTACACTACATCTTACTTCAACCGGAAAAGTTAACACACCTCTGATACCCACTAGAAATTTTTCTGTGACCCATCAATTGACCAAAACAGGAAACCCAGAGGCACAGGTCTGGTGACATCACATATCAGGGAAGTGTGCTAACTTCTTAGAAATGTTGGTGTAACAGCAGTAAGCAACGATCAATTTCATGCTGCATAAAAATGCCATCGGACAGTAAATTACACAGATGCATTACTCCTGCTTACTTCAGTGCCATAACCCAGAAAAAACAAAATTCTTTTGATCTTGAAATGGCTTACTCTTCATCTACACAAGGAAGTAAAGAAAGATTTCATTAAAACAATGCACAAAAGAAAAAAGAGAAACAAACTGAATTCAATGAGAAAGTTCAATATTTTTTGTCACTTTCTTCAAGAAAGTGAAACCCGTATAGAACATAGACATATTGTGCATAAAGTGACTTACTTCAAGTTTTTATGTCTTGAAATGTTAATGGCTATGGATTACAGTTAAATGAAACAAATATACAGTGTCTCAGAAAATTTGAGTGCTACGTAAGATCCATAAAAAAGGATATTTTAAACACAAATGTCAGGCCTCTGAAGTAAGTTTATTTCTCAGTGCCGTTTTTTTCTGTTATTGACCTCTTTTTGTCCATTTGAATCACTTTTCACTCATTTGTTTGATGCTCTCTGACCATTTTTTTCTATTTTCTGAGTTTTTTCAAGTGCTCCCTCAATTTTCACCAATTATTTATTTATTTATTTATTTATTTATTTATTTATTTATTTTTTGCTGCTTCTTGATCATTTTAAAACATTTAATTTATTGCTACTCCTTATCTGGTATTCTGACACATTTCATGTTGAAAAAATATTGCACTGCCTGTAATTAGTATAAAATGCAGAAGGCCATATTGCCCAGCCATACCAAATATTACAACATCTTAATTCATCAGAGTATACTGATTCATGATTGTTGAACTGCAGGCATGCGTCAAGCTGAGGCAAGAGCATTTGTCATGCTCATCATCTTTGTGTTGTAGCTATTGAAATGATAGCTAAGTAGAATGCAAAACAATGCACCTTAAAATGAAAAAGGTCAATGTTTTTCAGCCCATTGTGTTGGTCTCATGGCATATTAACAGTTTGCTATTGGAGCTGCAGAAAAAGGTGTATATCTTTTAAAGTTAACAGCCATATTTTTCTCTTCTAGCTGTCATATTCTACACAGCAGCTCCAGATGGTAATAATCTTGTATTAGCAGATTGTTTTGCTGTCCTTGAGTGGCAGATAAAAAAGAAGGAGCAAAGATAACAACCAACAATTTGCTTCTCATGTCACTTGTCAGACGCAGTGGTGGCCTGATGCAGTGTCCTTTTGGCTGTACATCAAATACTTTCTTACTGTAAGTTATGATTTTTTGCTTATGCTCTTTTTCTTTTGATGCCTTTTGCAAGCTATGTTTTTTTCTTCACTGCCAGTTTTTTGCCATACGTCAGCCAGGATTTTAAAAAAAAATCTGACATCAAATTATTTCCCAAGGCTAAGAAGTGGCCATTGTCATTTAACAATGTTATAAAAGCAGAAATACTCTATATGTTACATGCATTAGATTTACCCATGTTGTACCTATTATCAACCTATCAAAGTTAGTTATAGTGAGCTGGTTTTGCTTGAGATTAATGATGTGCCTTTCAAAATAAAGCATCATTTTAGAGAAAAAAGTAGGACTAAGAAATAAAGATGTGTTTCTACATTAAAATGTTCATAAAACAAAGATCTGTATTCCGTATTTAAAACACCTGAAAAACAAGAGAATGGTACCCGCAGCAAGTTTATCTTTAAATCTCCCAGGTGCATCTCGTCCATGATTAGCTTGCACATTCCCCAACGTTTCAGTTTCAATTCAAAATGTGCTTCTCAAACTCTGCCGAACCAAACAGTATGGGAATACGGTAGGAGTAATCTGACAGAATATATGCAGTTTCATAAGGCTAGCCAGGCAGAAAATAGATAGGGGGGGCTGTGATTTGGGGGAGTTAGGAAGGGGATGGTGGGGGTGACAGAGAAATAATGTGTCACTCACAGCGGAGTCTGCTGCTTCGGCAGCCAAGACTTAAGCATGACGCACAGCTTCTTTCATGTGATAAACCCTGAAAAGTCAAACCTTTCACCTGCTTTAATGTCCTGGAGGAAACGCGGCAAGAAAAGGAGACTATATGATGAAAGAGATCAATTTAGACTCATTTTTCTCATCATTCATTTTGTCCGTAGAGCCTTGATGTAAGCTCGGTCTTTCTGTATGTGCCTTGACAGAAGTGCAAGGTAATTATTGAAACATATGGATGGCTAGGCCCTTTCTAACCCTCTCTCTAATGATGCTTGGCTATTACAGAAGGGCATCAGAAGGACACTTCGACTATTAACTGATATATCCCACCAGAGATCCATGACTTATCTCAGACTTGTTGGCTGAAGAGAAACTGTAGAAGCTTAAGAGAGACATGGCCTTATTACTGCTTATTTCACAAATCCAAACAGGTAGTTTGACCTGGATGTTGCAAATGCAGAAATGTTTCTCTTACGGCTGTCAGCATAAAAATGTTAATCCTAATGTGACCAAAATTCTAAATGAGTGCTTTATTTTCTTTAATCCTATGCTATTCTGTCCTTTTAGGCATAACACAGTTAAGCTGCTGCACTGTCTTTCAGAAAAAAAATGTATATTTTCATTTCATTACTTGGACCTGTCAGTTAAGCCATCTGGTTACACAGTTAAATATGCTAAAAGCACAAAGTTGTTGTTATTTACCACCAAGTGTCAGCTTATTTTTGGAAGTGTAAAAAGGCTGCAAGTTGAGTTTTTACCTTAATTACATCTCAATTTGCACATTAATGCTGACAACCCTAGCTTCTACAAACTTTATTAGTCATGAGTCATGTCCCAAGTGGCAAAAAGTTGATTGTTAAGTCACCCAACTAAGCTACACTGGAAATTTGTTTTTCATCTCCCCATATTCCCAGTCTATCTAAAGAACAGAAGTCCAAATAGCATTCCCCATTGATTCTTCATCCTTCCATTCTCAATTCCCGTTATTGCAACATTTAACGGAGAATTGACTTCTTGACTTCTCATTGGGTTAAAGAAAAGAGAGAAGTCATGAGACAAGTTGGAGTGAAGGAGGGGACGAACTTTGGGACTATGTAACCTAAATAATTAGCTGAACTCTATAGGAAAAATAACACTCCATTTGAACACCACTCTCATTACTCCTACTTCATATAGGACACTTTCATTTAACCTGTTATTAATAGATATAACATGAAAAGCAGCTCAGAGATCACTTTAAGATTTAGCAAAATGGATTCTCCATGAAAGAGGATTTTGCTTTGTAAGCCCTCAGGTCGGAAACGTCTGGAATGAGCCATTTATTTCCCGATAAAAGCTACTTCTTCAACTTCCACCGCCATAATTAATGAGATCGACATTTTCAATTATCTATTTCCTGCCTTTACTTAGCTGTTTGAGCGTGCAGCAAAAGAACAGCTGTTGGCTTCGATGGGGTAGGAAGATGGGTGATAGGGAACAAAGAGGGCAGCATCTGCCTCTGTGAAAGATGGCGTGTTATTTTTTTTCATAAATGTCTTTGTGTGGCATACCACTCCTGGAGCAGATTACTTCCAGGTGGATCTGATAAAGTTGGGCATTATGTACCAGTTTTGGTAAAGTTATGCCAACAGACTCACGGTCTGTTGAATCCTGGAAGTGAACAGTTGGCGCAGAGGTCTGTGTTGCAGAAATAACTGGCAGTGTGATACTGCTCCATGACCCTTTCTTTAAAAGTCCTGCCTTTTACAAACACTACTTACTGTAAAAACTTCACAGTGCTCTCCCTAGGGTGTGTGACAGATGTTAATGTCTTTCTCACTGCACCACACAAGCAGCTCCCCTGACATCCCTGCCCATGTGGTACCTTGGCAAATTCACAATAGCCTTTCAGAGTTGTTTAACATCGAGCAAAGATTTTTCACCGACAAAATGGGTCATGTAGAGGCATGGGGCCCTTTTTTTTTTCATTCTTCCACCAAGGTCAGTAGGTCTCTGTTGGCTTATGGCCTATTCAGCTGGGAGCTGCAATTAGACTGTGAAACCATGTCTCACACTGGGTTAGTCACCAGTTTCACTTGCCCACTGGTATCATACATACATCACCCACGATTGCACCATGCAGAGTATTTGGATGGCCACAGTGAGCCCACAGGGGAATCATTAGTTCATATGTAAATAATATGAGGAATGGATGCAGATTTCACCTTGCCGGCATGGATTAGGAACATGGTAGCTTTGAAAATGACAAACAAGGGTCATATAGCCAATGCCTTTGGTCACACTTGTTGTTGTGATGCTGCGTGACAATTGGGGATTTGAAAATGGTTACCTGCCATGTGAAGATATTCAAATAAACAACAAAAATAGGCATGGAATTACCACAAAGAAGGGTAAAAATAAAAATAAATAGAATTAGGCAGCACATATTTGCATGACTATGTTGCCTTATTGTTTTTGGATGCAGTTAGTCGTATGGCCCCATTTTCATGCGCTTTCCTCTCTTTTGTTTGCATTTGTAGAGTTTCTGAGAGAGAATGCAGACCCTTCTGTGGTGAAACAGTTTCACGCTGAGTTCAGTGAAGCGCACGTAGTTCACTGAATGCTGTTGTACATTCTCACTTTTTTTTGCACATCACAGGAGATGCAACAGCTCATTCTTCCTCACTAGGCCTGAGCGAGTCAAAGATGCAAATGCAGCCATTCAAGCATGGAACCCCTGACCTCAGTAGGCAAGTCTGAAATTATAGAACAGCCAGCACTTTTCCCTTCTCTTAAAAGAACGTGAAATATGCATTAGCTGATTTTTTTTTCTTGACAATATGAAAAAATGAAAAACACCCACAGGGCTGATTTTTTTATGATGTTGCTTGTAGAAGCAACCAAAAAAGATCAGAAACATGACAGAAAGTGACATATTCCGTCTGACTTTCTGTGATGCCATTTCAGATCATATCTGGCACGCTGGAGTCAGGAGATTTTTACAGTCAGGTCAAACCGCAGTGGAGGAAAAACAGTTCTGGTTTAAAGTGTAGCATTGGTATGAAGTGAGCACACCAACTACAGACCAATTTCACATCATGGCAGACAAAAATGGTTCCACTTCATGTTTTTGAGGTCTGTGGGAGAAAAATGTACACCTGGAAAATGTGTGTGACAAGTAATGCCATAACACACTTCTCTTCAACTGCTTTGCTGTTCTGCTTCATGTCAGCACATGCTGTTGTCTACGGTGATTGCAGGTGGCATTTTTTGAAAAATGGAAGTACTTGGTTCATATTTTCAGAGCCTTCCAGCGTGGCGGGAGGTGGTGCATGCACAGTTGAATACAAACCGCTCTAAAAAGGCAACACAAACAATGATTTGATTCTTTTATATATATGAATTTACCTGAATATCAACCCTGCAAGAGCAGCTCCGCAGGAAATTCGACATGCACAGATCTTATTTGGCTGCAAACGTTGAGAGCACGAAAACACTCCATCAGCTCTCTTAAGCATTTCAAAGCAGTCAATAGTGTTGTGGATCCAATGTGCCACACAGCTGGGATTGCATTCAGCACTCACTCCTTGTTGTTGGGTGCTTCTGGGGCTAAGAAAGGAAAAAACTGGGTTGAGTCTGTTCGCAGTCCGAAGCCGTGAGCTCACCCATGTGGAACGTGCCGAAAAATAATTAGCACAATAACACAGTGGGGAAAAAAAAAAGAAAATGCAACTTGAGGAAATCAACTGTTAAGGAACATCTGATGCTGCAGCAAGCTGTGTCTAAGCATATGCTCCTCCGGTGTTTTCAACAATGCTCAATCTTAAGTCCCCGCAGGAGAAAGAAAAAAATGATCTATTTATAGACTTTTATCTTGAATATTTCTCCAAGATGGACTTCAGCTTTGTGGTTTTTCTGTCTAATATATTTTTTAGGTTGCTTTCTGAGCTTATTTAAATTCTGGGTTCAAGAACATTAATTTTACCAAACCTTTTTTTTTCTGGTCATTATTTCATCCTCAATGCGTCAGTGACAGAAAACGTGAGGGAAATTCAGAGGCTTTAGTGAAGTTAACACTTCTGCTGCTGTTGTCACTTTAATTGAGATGATAAAACTGGAATAGTACACAAGAAAACAAAGCAACAACTACAGCTGAAACAACATTAAACCTTTATATCCCATAAAAAAAATTAAAAAAAAATAAAAAAAAGTGACTCCAACATTTTTGTGTAACACATTTAATTAACATGAAAGTAAATAGATTTAAGAAAAATGATGTATTATCTAAAGAACGTTTATATCCATGCATTTATATACAGCAGGCTACACTATTATGATGCTCTCATTTCTAATATTCCCAAGAATACTGTCCATCAGCTGCAGTTTTCTAAAAATGCAGTCGCAAAATTCCCTACAGAGACCAATGGGAGGGCACACATCATGTTTACTTTAAAATCTTTATACTTGCTGCCTGTTAGTTTTAGAATTAATTTTATATAAATATATACATATATTGATTAAAGCACCACATGACCTGGCACCAGACCATCTCAGAGATGCAAATATTGACCATTTTAAATGTAGCCTAAGACCCATCTGCTCAGTCTGGCTTCCATGTAGGGTTTTATAATTTAAAATTTTAATGTTTTATCTTTTCAATTTTTTACTGTCTCATTTCTTTTATTTGTTATGCTATCTTATCAACTGAATATATTTAATTTTTTGTATTTATCAGTACTCACTTTCATTCTTACCCTTTTAATTAAGTTATTTAATTTTAAATAGCCTTTTATTTATTTTAGCTATTTACAATCTCACTTCTATTTGGTATCTTAACTTATAATTATTCATAACTTTTTCACTGTTTTAATAAATATTTGAGTGGTGTGCATTAGTCTCTACGGTGAAATCTTTCTTTTAAATACAATTCTTGCCACTCATTCTACTTTATTTCTCTATGTATTTCATGCTTTTTAGTATAACCGCAGTAAACCCCTGCATTTGAACTGCATTTCATTTGACTTGATTGATTGATTGACGAATATAAACAGTACAGTTACAAAAAAAGTTAACCAAAAAACAGTAGTGTTTTTTTGTGGATGTGGTAATAGTCAGAGTGTTAGCATGAAACTACTGTGTTTTCTTTCCTGTAACAAAACAGAATTCGACAGGCAACACTTGTTGCACCCAGCTGCTTAAGAATTTCCCATTTTGCTTAATTTGGTGCACAAGGAATCAGACAATATGCTGCACAGTGAAGAATGTGCCTAGTAAAACTTTTGTCTGGGAGAAATGGGCAAAATCCCAGACAAACACAACATGAGAATTTCAGTTTTTATATGATGTCATTCAGGTAAAGTAAAGGTTCTTTTTGACATCCACCAGTCTCAACACATTTGTACTTCTGCAAGGGTTTTTCAAAGCACCTTACCATGAGAGATCCAGTTCCACCATGCTATATCTTCAACCTTATAAAACCTCTGTCATATATTCTTGCTTTTATGGCATGTGGAGTCAGCTGTCATACTTATCTTGCTTTAACATCACAGCACTGGACTGTCCAAGCTGCTCCTTGTAGATAAAGCAAATGTCCTGGCCATGTATGAAGTGCAGCTCCGTTTTACAGGACACCATGGTGTCACAGCGGTGATAGACTTTAATCTATCACCTCAGTGGAGTTCATTCAGTGATATTTGGAGACAGTATGTTGGCCGGCACCTCATATAATCAGGAGTCCATAACAGTGAGTTGTAATTATCCATACCTATACAGTCCTCCCACTCAGTCTATTCTGCAGGGGTTTACTGCTGCAGCTTGTCTGAATAGGAGGTATTTATACATGAAATTAAGGTGTAATTAAAATCGGTCTGGTGCTACAGGGGCTGAAGGTGATTATGCTCATTTGCATAGTACACTGATTTCTTTCTTTTTTTTTCTTAATGCTGCCTTCACAATTACAACTGCTTCTAACACTTTTTTAAACATCCATCTTTATTTTTTTAATTTCAAACAAAAACCCAAACTCCAGGATGATTAGGAAAGTATTTATGCACGATAAAGACTTGCATTCTTGATGTGTCTCCAGGGTATGGCGACATGATTGACGTGCCACTGCTGTTAGTCGAACAGACAGAATTTTAAATGTATAACTTTTTTTTTTATTTGTGACATCTGGCAGGTGGGTTTGTACTTGTCTTGAGCGAGTTACTGTCGGGCTTCCCCTCCATTGGTAATGAAATGTAAGCAGCGAAACTTGATTGTGGTGGGAATCTGATCCCTGAAACCGGAAAATAAACATTAGCATTCAGGTCATTTTTCATAGGCATAATATTTTCTAATTTGCTCCATTGGGCTTGTTTTGAAGCAAAGAGGGGACCATTATATGGGCCGAGGACCAAGGAGAAAGTCATTACTTCTCACATTATCACCGCAAACGCGAGGAGGAAAGACTGAGCTCAGTTGCAGGCTAAAGCCTCCATGCGTCTCGTCCAGGTTGTAAATGGACCCCTCTCGGGCTGATACGCCATTGCGTCCTAAGCCATCCCTGATATTTGGTGAAGGGATGTCATGACTGCTCCAGCTGTCACAGGCACAGCTGTTCACTTTCCCCTTGAGTGAGCAGAGCTGCTTTCGCCCCGCGGCTTGATGGTGTGTGTGTGTGTGTGGAAGGGGGGGGTCCAAGTGCAAGCATGCAGGGATAGTGACAAGGTGCACTAGCAATGCAGCTTATTCCACGATACAGGAGTATTAACAGTTGTTCACAAGTAAATTGAAGTGGTGTGAGATGATACATTTACTCGGAAGGATTTGACTTTGTGTTTCCCTTAACAAGACATGACTTCACAAATCAACCAGTAGATCTTTTTAATGTGATACCCGCATGAGACCTATAACAAATAATAGATAATTAGGACTATCCATAAGGCCAAATTCCTGGAGCACACCAATCCACTTTTTACACAATGAAAACTGCTGAAATTCACAGATATTGTGTCTTACCAAACTGCAATCATCATGTATAAGGCAAAAAATAGACAACTACCAGAAAATATCCAAAATTTATTCAGAAGTCGGGAGGGTGGTTATCAGTTAAGAGGTGAACATAATTTCAGAATCAATAAGACGCGTATAACCTTAAAAAGGTTCTGTATATCTATTTCTGGGGTCAAGCTATGGAATAATCTGGGTGAGGAACTCAAGCAAAGTCCAAATATCCACCATTTAAAAAAAATGTACACAAATATATTGATAAGCAAGTATAGTGGCTTATAGCCATTCATCATTATTTCCGGTGATTAATGGATAAGGTAATTAATGTGTATGTATGCGCAGGGATCGTATATGTATTGTATATATGTATAGTATACATATGAATTGGTATATGGGTATAGGTGTATGTGATTACAGAGGTTTATGTATAGGTATATGTATGTATATATGTACATATAATATTTATATGTAGGAAAGGGGTGAGAGTTAATAAGCTATGCTTCTACTTACTCCTTTTTCGAATAAGTCATTTCTTTCATTGTTTCAATTTATTCTATATTGAAATATTGTTTAACTTCCTAAATATTTTCATTTATATATCATATTATAAAAACTGTTGGTAGTTATTTGGAAGCCCTGTATGATTTGCATATCCAAAAAAAAAAAAAAGAAAAAAAAAAAGAAAGCTGTGTGATCCTTCATTTCTCAAGTTTTTACCACCTAACACATATCTCAATACAATCTATTTCACACAGAACAACTGTCTTGTTGTTTACACTACAGTGATGAAGAAATAACAATTTCAGTTGCATTTAGCTAATTTCACACATGGTGAAGCACACAACATAATACCCTGTTCAAAACTTGGGCATTCTTTGCTATATTTATGAAACAGGTGATGGAATCAAAGCCTCTATTTTATGTAACAGACACGTGTTGACTGCAGATGTTGAGAAGAATTCAATGTTGCCTTTGCCTCTTGTCAAAAGCGCCTCAAGACCTGAGGTAAAAGGTGCTGCTGATGTACGCGCAACTACATGATTGATGCTTCTCCTCTTTGGCCTGGGCAAGCGTTTACTTTATCACAACGCTCTTCACACCATGATTGTGTACCTCTTGAGGTCTAGGTGTCCGAGGTGCTAAAAGGGGCCATATTGATTGCATACTGAAACAGTCAGTTATGATGAATGGACACTCGCTAAATCAAATTCGGAGATTAATCGGCCAGCGGCTGTGTCATTAGGGCTTTGTGATGGCTGAATTAATATGGTGATTAAATGAGAGGTTGCTACTATGTCAGCATGTCAGCTCTGACAAGCTGACCCTGGATCAGCTGGCAGTGGAGTAAAGACACTTCATCATCTCACACCTATAAAGAGTCTTTGACCTTTGGCATTTACATTCATCACCTCGGGTTTTCCTTGTACCTGTGGAATGAAAAAGCTCATCGTTTACATGATTAGAAACTGCCCTGCAGTTCGTGCTCTTGAATGTCTTGTTTTAAAAGGAATCCCTATATGAACGGAGAAAACAACACTGCCATTATGTCAGGTCCAACCCAGCCGAATGTGAAAAGACTATGATGTGTTCTGCATCTATATTGGTAGAGCTAATAAAAGTACTCTTGGCTGGCAGGAAAATGCAAATGCTGACAAAATCAATGCACCCTGCTGCCAAATCCACAGTCACTAGCGAGCAGATTTGGCTCATTTCGCAAACAGGCAATGCATACACACACACACACACATGTACACACGCTCTCTCACACACAGACAAATCTGTGATACACCGTGTCCCTATGACCCTTATGCTCCATATGGTCAAGAAGAGGGCAGAGAAAATAAGCACACGGCTCCATGGGTGACTGCAGCTTGGCAGCGAGAGAAGCCCAGAGGTCCGTGGTGTTGAAGCAACATGGCCATGGTTGGTACAGCCCTCTTTTCCGTACCAGTGCCTCCTGTCTTGCTTCATATACTGTAGTGTTGTGAATAAACATGGTGGTTGTGGGTGAAAAAAGACATGGGCGGTTTTTCTTCCCTGTTTTGTCTGAAATTAGCCTCAGACTGGGGTAGATTTGCGTCAGGCGGCAAAGCAAACACACCATACGTAAATCTTGTATGTACACAGAACAGGGCTATAAATGGAGAGTTCCCATGGTGCATGAATGTTTTACGAATGGCCTTTGAAAAGCTGAAATTATGACTCTTTTTTGTGAGCAGACTTAAGATTGCCTTTCAGTTTCTTCTGCTTCTTTTGGGATTGAAAAATTAGACTTATGGTACAAATTTCTCTTAGTTACCAATTAAGTAAATTCTGGTTAACGGCCCGTTTGGTGAAGTCTGTCTGTTCAAGTGATCAAAAGCCAGATTGAGAGCGTTGAAGGGTAAGATTTAGTCCACGTCCTGCATGTCAAAAGGATGATTTTAACTTTTTCTATTACACCCAAAGCCACATGAGATGTGGACTCTTTACACGTGGATTACCAAAGAGTTGACACAATAGAAGGATATCTATTCACAGCAGGTCACCTGAGCTGATGTCAAAACTATAAGACAGCCTGCCTGTCTTCCACGCTTTAACCCCCTGCATTCATCCCTGTACCCTTTTCCAGATGGATGATGGGTGCTTGGTGTTGGGGGGGGGGCTTTTCAGTTTCTCAGTGTGGTTGAAAGCACTCCTGTTCCATTATCAATGCGAAGAATATGTGCCAATCCCTCTTTTGTCAGAATGCACACAGCTACTAGCAAAAGCTTTTATGTCTTTATGTAATTTGTGCCAATGACACTGCCCCAAAAACATTTTACAGTGGTACTCTGCAGTCATGCCAGTGTCGACCACACAGTGCACTCACTTCAAACCACTATAGTAAATGGGGAGCCTGCCCCAAAAAAGATCATCTCTTACCAAACAGGAGCACCAGATGACCTCTAGATGTTTTGATGTGTGAAATAATGTTATTATGGCAAAATATTCATTGAGTATGATTGGCCATTCACATGTGGCCATATCTTCCAAATGGTTTCCTAATTTGAGTGGACAGGTCCACCATCAGGTCACCCGCCAGCACAGTCATGCATTTGACCAGGAATAAAGCTGAAATCAATTTCCCCTGGACACTCTGTGGGGCCTTTTGAATGGCTGCGTGTTTGTGCCGGAGGGAGCACTTACTCCTCTTCTGCTGACCTCTTTGTCCTTTTCCCTATGAGCAGATCACTCCTATTGAAATGATAACTGCTTTTCAATCTGTGGTCAAAACAACGAGGCACACTTTTGAAAACCTCATTGGCTTTCAAAGCACTTTACCACAGTTACCAGAGAAATGGATTTCGGGTACTTATCGATATGAGTCTGGCAAAGCAAGCAACAGACATCCAACTAAAGGCTGCCAGAGGACTATTTCCCTTGACCTCTTTGCTAGCTAACCACACATATTGCCTGTGTATGGGTTCAAAAGTTGTTGCGCACTGTTGACTGCCATCTGTATTGTGTAGAGTGCTCATACCTCCTTTTACGAAAAATGTTAAACTTTTGCCATTTTGCTAGAAACTGAAACAAACCAGAAACTTTTGTATTATTTATGTTCCAGAGCAGAAACAGAACGTCAAAACAATAGAAACTGTTTTTTTTTTTTTTCATTATTGAAATGTTTGTCAAGTTGGTCATGAAGCCCAAACGCATTCACTCCTGGATAGCATACTGTTGCTTTATCTGAGATAAGTGTGAGATTTGTGTCCGTCCCTCTACACACTCGATGTCAACTGGTGCCTCTTGTGGTGTCAAAAGAGGCTAAATTTTAAAACAGCTTACTTGAGGAGAGATTTTTAGAAAGTGGGTGCAGGCAAAGGAGGGGGGGGGTGATTTTTCTTTCACTGGGGGTTGTTGTCGACATGCCAGGGACACATATATTCGTTAGTGTTAAAGTGTTTTTTATTTTTTTTTTTTAAGTTATTTTTTTTGGCCTTTGTGCCTTCATTAGATAGAGGAGGACAGTGGATAGCATCGGAAAGGGGAGAGAGAGTGGGGAGTGACATGCGGGAAATAGGCCACCCGGGCCGCCCGCTTGAGGGCAAACCTCATGGTGCACAGCCACATCCACTAGGCCCCCTTAAAGTGTTTTTTCAATGTATTGTACCTTTAATAAATCATTTACTTTAAAAAAATGGTCATATTAAGAGAAAAGATTGAAACGCTGATTCATCATCTGCAAAGTTTTGCTTAGCATGTAACATAGAGGGAACAAATGGTAACAAATACGATCATTTCCAAACTTTGTGTCATATGCCGATTGTAATTCAATTACTGTACCACCAAGGAGGCCTGGAATCTGTCGCAGAATGGCTCGTTCCGACTCGCTGCTTTGGGTAATGGTGTTTTCTTTGCTCGGGAAATGAAATATAATATCATTAAATAGAGATATGCAGAATGAAGTGTCGACAGATCCATCTTGGGTGCCTGCTCAATCTGTTTGTGGGTGCTGAGTGGCTCCCCTATGACAGATCCAGCTTATCATTGCAACATTCCGCTCATGGAAATATGGGGTTTCTTCTCACACGACATTTTAAAGATTTATTGTCGTCAATATGTTGAGGTTGGAACAAACACAGGAAATTAAGAAAATCTCATAAAAGATGCCAAACAAAGACATTTGATGTTAAAATGGAAATACTTTTCAAAGGCCACTGATCAGACTGTACTGACACCTTGTGTGAGGATAAAATCATTCTTTAATACTGCCAACGTCTTTGAGTCAAACCATTGCTAGAAACAGCTTGAATTTTAAGTTCTTGCACCACCCCAAAGATAATATTTGCAGTGGTACCACTGCTTTTAGCTTCAGATAGCAGCTAAGAGAGACTGAGGAGGGGGAAAATGAAGAGGAGAGGCAATAAAGAAAAGCTTTGATGTTGTCATGCATGAATGTGCCGAGGCATCCTCAGGCTTGTGTCGAGTGTGTTGATTTAGTGAGTGCTGCAGAAACGAGAATACAGATGGCTACTGGTGCTATTTGGGGCTGGGCTGTGAGAATTAAAACCCCTTCGACATCCTTTATCTTGGGTGACACTTCAAATACTTCAGACACAAGGCTCAGATTTTGTTCCACAAGTTGTGGCACGATGCCCATTTAATTAATTTGCTTTGGGGGTGGGCAGACTGCCATTTGGATTGAAGACTATGGAAAGGGGCATATGAGAAATGGAGCCTGTATATGACACTGTCCATTCCAGTGCACAGGAATTGAAGGTAATTTATTTGTTCCAAAATTGAACAACAGAAAATCAAGCTGCTATCTGAAAATCAAGGCTTCTTTCTTTATCAGTTGATATTAAAATCATTAAAGATACATAGCTCAGAAAATAATGGATGGTATGTTAACATTAGGAACAAAAGCCAGACATGTGATTGCTTGGCAGTGATGGCTAAATCTGGTGGCACACTGGAGGTCTCCAGGTGTTTGGGTACTGTTTGCCTCTAATGCAACAGCAGGGCATTCCAAATGCCTAACAGGCTCCTGCACCTGAGCTCGGAACTGCAGAGCCAAACAATATGGGGCTGTTTTATTCAGAAACATAGTCCATGGATCATGCATGCAGCCACTCAGGCAAAGGTGACAGATGTTTCCCTATATCAGAGCTGGGAAAGAAATAAATAACTGCAAAGTGCAACAAATGAGTTGCGTCCAGTCCATGTGGTGGACATCTGTGCTCCAGACTGCTTCAAGATGTGGCTCAGGTCACTCTGTGTTAGTATCAAGGGATGATTCTGCCTCCAAATGCAGAGTACCCTCTGCCTTCACAAAGAGGAATGCTGTGTTGGTGATAAAATGTAGTGCTATAATTGTTATTGCCAGTGTGTAATTATCACATTCAACTGTGTAACTCACAATCACATATATGATGGATTATTGCTTTAGTGGAGCAGAGTCACCGAGGACAGGATCTGGTACAAAAATAACCCTGTTGTTCAGTCAGCTAAATGAGCATGCTAACCAAAACTATCACATCAGCTATGTTTTTTAGAGATATAATGCTGATGGCTCTGGGGTTGCTTTTGTTCGTGAGATTTAAAAACTATCTTAAGGGGTTGTCAAGAAGCTTCCACCAATCAGAATCAAGCAACTGACTTTCCTGATAGATCAGTCTGCCCAGTTCGATTTGATACAATATGGTTTGTATTGTGGTATGCAGTATATGTTGGATACAGTATGAAAGGATAAGGTAAAATACAATATGGTACAGTACAATTCACTGGCACAGAGTGACTCACAGTGCTTTAGTTGTCAAACATTTGGGTGCCTGAATGTTTTTTTTATCCTTCAAGAATACAATTTAACATCTCAAAAATCAAGGCCTCAACTCCTTCTTTTGCAATCAAAGAAAATTGAGGACCTGCAATTTCTCTTTCATAACCAAGGAGACATGACCTTACAGAGTTTTAATTTCCACCAACAGACAGATTCAATGCTGAGGGGTTCATCTGTATGTAAATAGTGTGATGAAATGGTACCTCTCTCTACCCTCTTCTTTCCATCTTTCTTTTTTTCTTTTAATGTGACACACTGGCAGCAGCCTATTGTACATTACACTTGCAAGTCATGCACGTTTGGCTAAACACAGCTCAGAGGCATAATGTAATCAGGAAAGCCATATTCTTGTCATGCAGAATACCCAATATTTTGGAAAATGGGATTCAGCGCATTCTCATCAAACCCCCCGGAATGAAATATGAAAATTTTTTATAGCTGTGGTATTTGCTAGAATAATATGCTCACCAGGTGAATAATCACACTGGCTAGAAGTGACAATCCAGTGCGCTGTGCCATAAATAAAATGGGAATGGGGCAGAAGGAAAATTATGATGATCCTTTTAGGATGCTGTTCTGCTGTTACTATTCCAAAATATAAGGCAAGAGCTTATATATTCAAACTAAGGCTGTTTGGCACAACAGTACCCCAACACTCAAAAGGGCTTCAGATGAATCACAGCTGTGATGCCATGCAACCTTTAAACAGTAAAGCCACTGTTTGAATGTGCTCTACTGAATACACTGAATGTGCAACATGGTTGGCAGAGGTTGAGTGACAGAATTCAGCTTCTCAGACACAAAACATCCTGTAAATTCAACTGTTTTCTCTCTAAAAACGTGTCACTGCATGTCCTACTGATGTTGTTAAATGCACGTTCAGAACTACCTGCAACAAAAGAGACGTAAGAGTCTTCAGCCATGCCAGTTGTTCTGTGGGGCTGTACATGGCTTTGAGATTTATGCGAATGCTGGAAAGCGAAGACGTTAACATGCTTTTGATGACAACTTTAACTCATAATTGTAAAGGTCAGATTATTTCATTTTGTACTGAAGGTGGTAGCATGCTCATTACACCATGTACACTGGGGATGAGGTTGCAAGTAGTCATTAGTGTTTGAATAGATGGCAGCTAAGTGTAAAAATGATGGAATAACCAAGTTCTCTTGATTTCAAGAGGGTTGATGGTTGAATCTTGTCTCCAACAGTTAAGTCATCTCATGCAAGATGCTGAACCCTGAATAACTTGTGGTGGCAAAGCCAGTTGTGTGTGAGCTTCCAGGAATGGGTTCAATGGCAAACATTTAAGGTAGGTAGGTATTTTTTTTATTTATTTATTTACAAAATAAAGCAGTTCATAGAAATTAATGAAGAAAAACACGAATCCACGAAATGTTTCTGTTCATGAAGTAAATTCAGTAATTTTTTAAACTAATTTTTCAAACAGAAAATAAATACGTGCTTTAATTTTGTCTGCTTTATTGTAAAAGTACATGTGAATATTCATGGATTCATGCAACAATTATTGCCAGTTTGTGCATACCAGTAGATTAAGCATTGCAGAGGCATAAAAATATTAAGGAAATAATTACTTTACTGATAATTTAGAGTAAATATTGCAAACTACTTACAGTGTGGTTGCACAAATTTGTTAAACAATGTATATATAATATTTACATCTCCTTAGCTCTATAAATCAGCTCCCTGGATATTGTCATGCTGAGAGGACTCTGTTAGTGTCTTCTGTCTCTGTGCCTGGGGTCTGGTCATAACTTAAGGATTTTCCTCTTCCTTCTCATCTTGCTGCTCAAAATTCCCTGTTTGATGTGTTAGTTGATATTGTCTAAGTTTGTGGTGTCGTCACAGAGCATTATTTTTTCTCCGAAAACATCACAGCTTGCAGTGGTTTGTTCTTTAGATGTACTATAACACCAAACAAAGCTCCTCTGCCATCATGCAGAGAGCAGTGTAAAGCTGAGTGACATGACAGTGGGCAGCAACACTCACATTAGAGCAAGAGAGGAGGGGAAAAGGAGGAGTGAGCATGAAGGATGATTTTGAGAGGAGGGCACAAAGAAAAGAGAAATTGAAACTTAAGTATCGACCTTTACACTGAAGCATTGATCAGTATTGATACCAACATTGATATCTGTATATTGAGATCAACCTGCCCACCACTACCTAATGCTAAATATGTCCCACAAGCAAGCAGTTACCTTGATACTTATAGCTCTATTTTATCCTTTATACAAAGGCTCTCTCTTGCATTTGAAAATTCAGCTTACCAACACACGAATGGAGATGTCAGAAAAATTAACTAATTCCAATCAGAGTACATTTATCAATCTCAGATATGTCCACATCGACATGTTTGAAGAGGTTATAACCTTTCAAGTCACAACTTTGTACTGAAAAGAAACCAGTGAGTTGGAATCCGTGAATCACATCCAAAGATTCAATAACACACCCCCTCTATCTTGTTCATCTCTCAGAACAACATATTGGTTAGAAACCTGTATCAGAGTTCAAGTCTTTGAAATGCTACAAAGGGGCAGCTCAAAAGAGGATGGATTACATCCTTTTTGAAACTTGCTATTCCACACCACTAACCTGAGTATTAAACTGGTGAATGATTTCTGATATCTCCTTGGGAAATAAAAAAAATGAGAGAGGTAGGCGGGTCACACCAAGAGAGGTCAAAGATATCAAGTGAAACCAAAAGACTTGTAATGCTTTTGGTGGGTCCATTCCTGAAACTAGATAAAGTGTATCGTCGACGTAAAAAGAAAAGCCTTGTTTCTCATTTTCTGGAGGTTTCATTCAGCTGTGTCGGCCCTTATCTTCTATCCACAGCCAACTGTATGGTCTGACGCTGCCTTGATACGACAAGTGTAAGATAAACTTGACAGATCAACTTTTTCGATAGTCACTGAGCCCATAAACAACTGGAGCCTCTAATCTGATAATCCACCAATGAAAGATTAGGTGCGGGGAGTATTATTGTGTTGTCACTCTTGCTTATAGGGTCACATGGGCTTTAGCTGCTGGGGTTAGACGTCCCTCAGCAAATCCTGGGAAGGTGTCACATCTCAGCAGGTGAGGTGCAACGATAAGACCAGCATGGTGATGTTAAATAGACAAACCGCAATTATCACAAGCATTAATAAGACACCAAAACACTACAGGTCAGCGCCATGGTGCCCTAATCATTCGAAGGGCTTTCAATGGCTGAAAAGTGAAAGATTTAACTCTGAAATGAGCCTTTTTGTATGTTAAAGCATCCACAGGAAAAACAATAAGCTCATATCTTTGTTTCCTTTCAGTTGAATTAAAGAAAATGTGCAATATCAAACACTTTGATTACTGCAGAACGGTATTTAAAAAGCCCACATTGTCTCACGCCGCTGCTTCCTTTTTGCAATCCTGCTTCTCTGTACATTTCCAAACCTGGTATTAAACATCCAGGCAGCTCCTGCATACGCTCACCGCTATCTCACAAGCAGAGGAGCCGGGGAGTTGGAGTAATTCAAACATTCTTCAAACTGCAATTTATTTTCCCCGAGTTGTAATTATGGTCTATTAAAATGCAAATGATGTCAATGGCGGAGCAGCGCTAATCACTCACTGTCTGTTTATGGGCAGTACAGCCACATTAGAGAGAGACTCACACTGTGGGGACTAGGATGAGCACAGATCCTCTATCTGTGAAGGATCCAATAAATTAGATGCTTTCCTTAGCCGATGGTATGGATTTTCTCAGGGGATGTAAAGATAATCTGACCACGTTATAATATAAAAGTTAAATACACTAAGTTGCATGTAGTTTATGGTTTCAAGATGTTTGCAGATCTTTTTCTGCTTGCAGGGGCTGTAAAAGTTTTATGGAACAAATGTACCCTATCTGGCTTGTAAAAAAAAAGGAAACCAATCACTGCCTGTCATTCTTATTGGAGATTAACAACGGACCCTTATTTGAGGATTTGGAATTTTCAAAATGCAGTTCCAGAAGATTCAGAATAGATTTTGCAATCCAGCTGATAGCTGATAAAGCCACACATTACCAGCAGTGGAAAAGAAATACTGTGGTGAAGTAATCGTGTTTATCCATCTAGCTTGCTACAAACTTGGCTATGAAATCATAGGATGTAAGGACATTTGTAGTCATCAAACACTCAAATGTGAATTTTGATGTCTCCAATAATAGTTCCAAGAAATTTTGCACCAAACATTGTCAAAGGTCCCGTGTGGAGCCTTGCTTGTTTTGGTCACGACTGTGTTCAAAACATTAAACTTGAAAAAAAAAATAAAATCAATCAGTTAAATTAGTTTTCTTCCTTGGTATTGAGTGAGATTTCCACAACTGAGCTACATGTTAAAGTATAATACTTATTCTGCAACCATATTTTTATCAGCAAGGAGAGTGTATATTGATTTTTTCGCACATGGTATCAATGCACACCAATTAACTACAAACATTATTCCTCAGAGGTGACTGTAAATACAGTAGATGTGCTCTGAATACATAATTAAGAGATGCTAACAATAATCTGTGCCGAGCAGCTAATCTGGTCTGCAAAGTCTCAAAATATTAAGTTTAAATTACAAACAAAAGTAGATGCTACCAGAAATTTTCAAAACAAAAGCCTTAGTTTTTCTTTTTTTTTTTTTTCAGATCATTTGTCAGACATTTTATTCAAACCTCCTCCATTCCCACAATCTCAATGAGATTGTGCAGCATTATGTTGTAAGTGATGCTCACATGCACAGATTTTCTGCTAGGTGGAGGTGCACGGTTATAGACACGAGGTCACTAATTATCTATATTTCTGTGTTTTATTCATGAGTGCATTGCCAAGGGTAGAATGAATGTTCATGCATGTTAAATCAGACATGATTTTCTATTGTGGGTCATGTGTGAAAAAGAAACCCACACAGGAGCTACACTTATGGAATAATGAATTCTATGAGCATGAATTACATATGCGTTATAAGCAACCTATTGCATGTTCTTGTCTCTGTGGTTTGTAATTTTGACACAGTGCTATTTCATCACGCTGCCAATGTGTGTTCTGTGCCCCCCTTCATTTTTTTTCTGTGCATTACAGTGAAGCAACTGGGGATTAACGCTTATCTTCACTACAGTTAACCATGTGCCGTGACATCAACCTCATGTCCTCCTTATCACAGGGTTAGCTGCTGACAAGACATGGTGTTATTAATAATCAAAAACCTCTGAAATGTTCAGCCCAACAAAGCAGAACTTGCACTGCAATTATACAATGAAAAAAACACAGAACTACATGTATAATGCAAAATTGTTTTAATATTGATTAAAGCTGTGTTTATTTTTAGATAGCAGCTCAAGAAAGATGTCAATTTGACACTAAAGCCTGTTTTTGTTCAGCAAGCAGCTTGATGCAGAAATAACCGAGATAACACTACATCTAAGTCGAACAAACTCTCCCTCTCCACTCTTAACAAATGGGGAACAGAGTGGCCACAGTAGTGAAGTGCTTTTGTAATCACTGGTGAAAGGATCAGTGAGAATATAAATAGCACTTTCACACGATCAATACTGTCATCCCTCCTCTGTCGGCTCACATTAAGAGCACAAGCTGGGTAATAATGGAGGACTGGTTGAACACACTCTGTAGCATTCTATTTGATCATAAGGGGTGGCGTCCCCCAGGGCGCAGTGTCCGGCCCGTTGATAAATTCATCTCCCGACTGTCCCCATGGGAGCTTGCCAATGAGTAAGGGACATTGACTTTTCATTAAGGAGATCACTGCATTGGAAATTGAATTTATTTTGGACTTACGAGCATAACAGAGCTGTTTCTGAGTCAGCCCTGAAGGCCACAGAAGAATGCCAACATGGTGAAATCTGATGGAGTGTTTGGTTGACTAATACTACTTGTCTGTTCCTTCAAGTGGAAAAAATACAGGTGTCACAGTCAAGGACTTTGCTGTTAATGTTGGACTGTGTGTCGTGGCCCTTCTTCACAAACTGGAGGTTTCTCATGAATCAGTCAGGATGTTTCCACTGTGAAAAATCAAATGTGAGTCGTGTTTAGCATTCATGGCAGCCTGGGTCGATGCAATCCCTCTAAAAATTCCAAAGGGCCTCCTTAAAAAATGCTTCATTTTACTGTTCTGCCGTTTCTTTTGGTATATAGAGGCATATTTTGATCCCCACCTCTCCTGATGCAGGTGGAAACAGTATTTTAGAACTGTCTTGCTCAGAAACAAAGCAGAAATTAGTACATTTGTTTAGAAAAATAATTGCTGGCCAGGTAAATATGAGTATTTAGAATTAGCATACACATGCATTGATAGTGTCATGAATGCGATCACTGTTGGCTCAGTGATGTTAGCAGCATTTTAAAATAGCTAAACTTTCTCTTTTAATGCCCTTGATAAACACAATTGGTTCACATTTTTTGACTCCTGCATTTAACCTGTTAAAACCCAAGCTTTTTTATGGTGTTTATTTTTTATTTGGGAAAGGTAAGACCTAATATGTTTGAAAAGTAAACTTAGTCTTTGTACAGGTAGTATTTATTATTATTATTATTATTATTATTATTATTATTATTATTATTATTATTATTTATTTGTTTGTTTTATTTATTTTTTGTGGCATTGGTTAGCTATTAGTTTTAGACCAATACACTGTTTTTTTTTTCACTGAAATGGGTGTAGCATTGTGATATAGCTGAAAGATGATGTGAGAAGAGTCTTTAGATATGGCTAACATACCAAAAATTTTTTTAAAAATAAGTATCATAAAACTTGGCTTGCTTAAACTGAATAAAAAAATGCGAATTAGTTACCAAAGGACTCTTGTTTTTATCTGATCACTAATTCCATGTCTCAGAAGTTTTCTATTTGCAGCTACACTAAGTATAAACTAAGAGTAAACCAAGAGATAGCCTTAGTGTAGTAAAATATAAAGCTGTCATTAAACTGCAAGTAACTGCAGTTCCTCTAATGTCTACATGGGCCTTGCTTAGAAAAAAACCCAAATTTGCATCAACATCTTTTTCTGTGCCATCCTATTACAAAACAGAAAAAAAAGAGTAAAAACGTCAAGGACTCTATAGAAACTTGAATGTCAATATTTCTATAACCAGTGTATTGTACTTTTAATAATATTTAGATGCTGACCACGTTGACCCACATAGCGAGAAGGCTGTTGTGCATTCGTCTTTCCTGTGGCTGTTATGCTGTTAGCCCAGTTTCAATGATGACTGCAGCCTTGGGCACAGTGCTGCAAACAAGCACATAGTTACATACAAATCTATTAAGTGTTGTTGAAACACCCAGTAGGCTTTGTTGTATAAAGTGTTTGTGTGGAGGGCTATTGTGTTTGGTATGTGTTAGAAGCAGAGAAATGTCTTTTCATTTTCAAAATGTGGCTGTTTTTCACTTTTGACACTATTTTTCAGATCAGTCATTGCTCTGTCGTTAAAATAGCTTTAAAAAAGTCATTAATTGAACGGGCACCTGCATTTAAAGTGTTGCTCTTGTTGTTTCATTGCAGCAAATTCAGCGTGATTTATGGACTGCATTTTAACACCTATGCTGATGAAGGTTCAGCAAAATATCAAGGGTCACTCTCCTCAGCTGCACCTTCCACCTATGCAAAGCTTTAACACTTGCTGTAAATTTCATCAAGGTGAGCTTAAAGTGTTTACCCCATTAATTTATTTCTGCTAAAGCCAGAGCGCTGACCCATAAAATGAGCTAAGATAATACTGACCTTAACATGGTCTTCTGCACATGGAGGTAATTGCTAAGGCTCCAGATCAATCAATATTGACTTGCCAGTATTTTTTTTTCTCCTCTCACTTCCCCACCCACTATGGCTTGAGCTGAATGTGTAAAATTGGCTTGAGATGGATGGAGAACATATCCCTGATAGTTTAACCTTTATCTAGCTAACATGTTCACTTATCTGTACAATTATAGATTTTGCCAGTCAAGCTGTTTCACAGAAAATCTGTTGAGTGCTCAAAGACTCGGACTGTAGAGCTCTGGCTAATTGCGGCTTGTGTTTAAGCGTGACTCTGCAGGAGAAATGAAACACATACAACAAGACCCTTACTGTAAAAAACGTAGCTGTGTCAGAGAGACGGCTTGTATTTTTTATTGCGTGTCACCAGAGATGAAATAGCTGACATTAAGAAAGCACATTTCAACAATAAATAACTGAGAGAACAAGTATGCAGGCACACACGCATAAACACACACATGCCCTTATATCACAATCGCTGTGTACTCTGAGGCGTTTGATTTCTCTTTAATTTTTCAAGGTAGGGGCACAGACGTAGCAGGCATTTCCATCTTGACTTGATAAATCTCACAATCTTCTTTTCCCTGCCACACTGAAGTAATTTATTTTCTATCTCTCCAAGCTATATTTTCCAGTTAATATTTCATTTTTTTCACCACACAACCTGACAAAGGATGCCACGAGGGATGATAAGAAGTCTGAAACCTTTGCACTCTTTCTGCAGATACAGGATTTACCTAGAGATTTTTCTCAAAGAAACAAGACTTCTAAAATAATCGAGACACTTAAAACAACATCCCCGCGCTCTCCTTTGAGACGCACAAGCTATATATTGTCTTCTTCTCATGATTAACTCCGAAACATTGTTATTTAATTTGATTTCTGATGTGCTTTTATGAGATCATAGACTCCCACATCTAACATCAGGGTTACAAGCTGCATTTAGCATCTGATGAAAACAAAACAACACGTTTTACAAAAGTGCTTTCCCTCAGGTAAAAACCACACAGACTGGCAGACTGGAGCTGCTATTTATAGACTTTCCAAACAGCAAATCCTGATTGTGTCGCTCAGACTTCTTTTCATACCCAGCAGCCAAACATTCATCATTTACATGCTACAAATGTGCTCAGTTTTGACTCACGATTATGTGGTATTCAAAGTTTTACTGCACCAAAACTGTGATCTTGGTGATTTACAAAGCAGGCTTGTATTATTTGCTGCAGAACCAAATTACATGTTCCTTGAGTGATGGGTAGCAGTGTCCTTCTGGCTATTCAACTCGCCCTTAATTTGAATTTGATAAGATTTCTTTTGGAGACATTGTTAGGCTAATGTAAATTCGGAGGGAGGACGAGAGCCCACCGCTGGCTTAACTTTGATGAGGTGCTAATATCTAATATCAAAAGCAGATAAAACCCTTATTAGCCCCAGTGGTCTTGCTGGAGTGGGAACTTATTACACAGAGGAGATGAGACGAAAGCAGATGAAGTAATAAGACGGCCGGGGGCTTTGTTACATGTCCTTAAGCTTTCTGACGGGGTCAACTTAATTTTGTGACTTAAATGCTGGGGGTTTACGGGATGCAGACAAGCCGACATTGTTTGAGAGATCTAATTCAGACTCTCATATTTCATAGTCTGCAAACATCTGGGGGATTACAGTGTCTCGAGCCAGAGGCAGTTTGATAATCGGTTGTCATTTTCAGAGTTGTACGCCCTTCCCAGCTTTGGCGGTTTTCTAAAGGTCCTTTGGTTCAATCAAATGTTTGTGAGATTAGTGGGTTGCACTCCTTTCAAGAACTATTTCCATGTGCATTGGATTTTAATGTTTTCCTTTAGGCTTTCATTGTCAAAACACTCTGAAAATACTTGAAGACTGATGATTCTGGACTCTGAGAGTTATTTTGAGAAAAAATGGTGCCATGCTGTGCTGCAATTTGAGGATCAAGATGGAAAAATGCTAACGTTATATAAACTAAGACTACTTATCAGACATAATAACAAAGAGATAATATGAATCACGGAGTCTGGATCTTTCTGAACTCACACTGTGTGTGGAATAGATAATAGTCTACAGCTAAGCCAGGAGCTCGGTGAGGTTATTCTTAGGCAATAAAGGCTTTAAGCTAATGCTAATAAAGCATATTTACATAGCAGCTATTTTTTGGTTGTGTAACACTCTCTCAAACATGGATACCTAACTTGTGGAACAGTACTTTGCTGTGAAGAATTTTTCAGTGTACATCTGTCCCATCGTGGACTAACGTTCGTTCTGTTGACTCAACTAACTTTGATTTGTCCATGTGACAGGTTTTTTTTTTTTTAGTTCTATTACAGCAATGCCAACTTTGGCAGTTCAATCATCCATCCACTGAGCTTAATGGTTCAGCTAGTCTGCTCCTCTTCATCAATGCGAGCAGTCCTAGACAGTAAATAACCCATTGCAATCTAAAAATGACAAAGTTGGTGTAACTCAAAATACTAAGTTTAATTGCTGCCTTAAAATGATGAATAAACTCAACTGTGAGAGAAGCTTTAATGCAACCCAGGAAAGCAAGTTTTACAAGTTGCTTGGATTAATTATCATTTATTGTTTGAACTTGATCGTCTGAGTTGAAATGACTTACTTCATTACATAATGCATTCAGAGGAAGGAACCTAGAATGACTATATTAAACCTCACAGGTATCACTTCTACTAGTTAACTCATATGTTTATAATGTTTGAACGTCATCCTCTAAGTCACATTTTGATCCATTTGGAAAAATTTGCTTTGACATACAACTGCATGCCCTTTCAACCCACGTTTTCCAGTGTAGCTAATTAAGTATGTTCATACCAAACAGCTGTTCAAGTGACATTGACCCATGTTTCTGAGACAGCAATTTAACTAAAAATTGCAAATTAATTAGACTGAAGATTCCAATTTGTATCCCATCTTGAAGAATAATAAACCAATCCAGGCCATGGGGCATAGACAGACAGTCTATCTCCTCACTAATAGTTACAATAACTTAGTTAGTTGTTGATATTTTGCAGTTTTCATTTCATTCAGTCATTTCAACTCATGATAGTAAGTAGTAAGTTAAGCCCCTGTATCAATTTTGGTTACAAAAACCACGGGTCATAAATGGCATTAACTTAACAATCATAAAACCTCACCCATGTTGCTTTTTAAATCATCTTCAATGGTGTTTAATTGTACAGTAGCCTGGATTTTAAATGATAGGTCCACATTGACTATTTAGATTTATGTTTGTAATTTCTCTGGTTAAAAAAAAAAAAAAAAAAAAAAAAAAAAACTGTTTCACGTGTTGATTGTATATTAGGAAATTCCAATAACTGGTACTGCGATTAGTGTCAGTATCCTAAAAAATCATCACTGGTCAACCTGATGGACTAATGTTGGTGTCTTTGGCTCAAATCTGTTTGTTTATATATATTCAAGTTTTTATTAAAATGTCTTTTGACCTTTCCAGTTCTGTGGGTCAAAGCTCTATTATATACATATATATAGTTCGATCCCTTCGAAATGGAGCTTTACATTTGCCTCCCATTGTAAAGTATTGAAAACTCGCATCCCGGACCTTCACTGAAAGCACAAAGTAAGCAGACAGTTTGTATGCCTCCAATCAATGCTTTGGACCGAGAGGAATGAGCTTTTGACTCACTGACTGAAGGATGGCATCAATACAAAACTCTGGCCCTAAACAAGTCGGAAAACACCTTGGGTTCCAGCACTATGTCCCATCGATTTCTGTTCAGCCCCAACGCAGACTCTGCAGCGTTTAGACGTTTAATTCCCCTTTCAAGTAAAGTCATTACACAGCCGAGCATTTAATTAAGCAATCACAGCAGTGCAATCTGATTGATTTGGTGTCTAAATGAGGGCCAAGTTGGCATTTTTGCACCTTTACGGATCCTAATGAATCCACTTTTGAAAACGGATCTTTGTGAGGATCCTTAAAATCTCATAAGAAGTTAACGTTTTTGAATTCACACCCAATAAACCCACATATTTACGCTCTTAATTAAGTGTGTTTAAAGATTTTTTGAGACGGAAGGAGCCAGGTATTCACGGCTGACCTGTTTCCTCTGAAAAAGAAACATCATTTGAGGTGCATGGGCACAGATGTGTCTGAGGATGTACTGGGGAGGTGTTCTCACCTCTCCACGCCTCTGTGAACACAGCGACAGTTTATTATGTCTGGATGTGGCCTCTGTGTGCTTGCTTTGCCTTTTCCCCCAAATGAACCCAGCTGTAGTGACATTGAAATTCATAAAGAGTTTTGAGTCGGTCAGTCAGCGCTGCTTGTTGTGCATTTTATAATGAACTCTGGATAACAGCAAATACAGCTCTTTGGTGTGTTTTAATTTCTCCAAATCATTCCAATCATCAGGCCTTTCCTTAAAGCTGATTGCCTTGCAAAGCCGTATCAGCAATTTTTATCTAAAAACAATTACCCAGAAAATAGGAAAACAATATTTGGCACTTTGGTATTCTTTTATTAAACAATGCTATCAAGAAATGGCAGGACTCCTTCAGCAGATACAGAATAGACAATTAAATACATGTCAGTCTGGACAAACAATAGGACTGAGTTGATAGTCTCATGTTGCAAAGGGAGAATACTCCCATGGCATATTTGCATCTTGTGTTAAAAACAATGGTTGAATTGAAACCCTGTGCAGCGCTACAGTTATAGTAATGATGTGTTTTAACGATATGATATTTTTGGGGGTGGGAGGCAAATATAGGGGGCCTCATTCAACAACATCTTCCTGAGTTAGTCCTAAATCAGTTAATAAGAAAAATTCTGCTTTAGTTTCTGAGTCTGCAGGCAGAAATGATCGAGAAGAATCATGTTCTAATTAAATCATAAACTTAAAGTTAGACCATTTATTTGTATATTTTTTGTCCCTGATATAAAGGTGCTCCCTGATAGAAGACCAAATATCCCAAAATTTGCAACTATCAGCTATCAAATATGTATAACCTGCTCTTAGTTTTCTGAGTTTTTTCTTCACCAAGAACAAGTCTCAGATAAGAAAACTTTGGGAAATGCGACACTGCTCTTGAAATCTGTGAGAATGCTTTTATATCAGTCTTCTCTAGAAAAGTCGCTGAATGTGGCCCATGGTTGGCTTTTTCCTGCTGGAGGGTTTAGTATAAAGCTGTGAGATCACCATTGTAACTTCATTTACACTCCTAACCTACGATCAAAACTTGGGCAAATCATGAGCTTGAAATACTTCTGCCAATGTCCTGATACCAGTGTTTCATGATGTTGGTTATGTTTCAGTGTTTTACTCAGAAGATGGGTTAATTAAGCCAAGGCTTTAACATGTGCGACTGGCAGATTTAATAATTTTATGGTTTCACTCCCATATGTCACTGTATATAAAGTGATCAGTGTTGCTTCCTTAAATTAAATGAGGATGGATTTTACTCTGTGATTATTTCTTTATGAGACAAACTGGGGTTTTGGTTTACGGCACACATTGGCTGACCATTTATCCCTGAAAATCTGAAGCATTTTCCTCTTAAATGCTGAATATCACAACCTATTGTATTGAAACAAAAAAGTCTACATTCAATTAAAAATTTCAACCTATAATGAGAGATAACCAAAATAAATATACTTTTGATGTCTCTGTGATCAGGCATCTTTAAGAGTTTATCCCAAAGCCTAAACCTCCATGTAAGACCTGTGACGTGCGGTTACTACCCCTGTGTTCAGCAAATCCCTGATCACCAGAGGCAACATGGTTCACATTCACGTTAAACGTATGTAAGTTTTAATAACCAGTTTACCACAATATTTGACTTTGTTCTTAACAGCTCTATGATCTATAACACAGGCTCTACAAGCTGATTGAGTTGTGACCCTCACAGCTTTTTAAATCATCACGTGTTCATCTGTGAGTACTCGTGCAAAACAGAATATCATAACACACTGATCAATGTATGCCCTCAGCCCTCTAAACTGCTAATTAGAAACCATATCTCTCAGCATTTATCACAAATAAAATGAATAAACAAGATTTTTAAGTACGTTTCATGAGGTGAATGCTCTCTCATTTGAGAGTTAAGGAAGGCACTAAGAGTGTATCAGCTTCCATTTTTTACTGCATTAACTTTGACGTATACTATCACGTCACTATAACAGTGAGACCGGAGCAGACAGCCAGTCATTACTCTTCTTGTGTGGAAGAAAGCCAAAGCCAACAGTTGACAATCACCTTCATGATAAAAGAGAAGTATCTATCTCCTCCTCCAGCTCTGACTGAAGAACAAAAACTGTCACGTTGCCCTTTAATTTGAGGAACGAGTCACAAATCAAGTTTTCGCCGTTTAGTTTGAATATAGTCATTGTGTAGCTTCATAGAAACGCAGAAAATCTAAAAAACTTTCCCCTCTTCTTTCTCTCATTCATCATGTCCTGAAGTCTCCTCTGACATCTTGTGCTCTTGTATTGTCAAAAACTACATTTTCCCCAAACTTGAACTTTGACATTCTAAACTGCGACTCCAGATGTTAATCAAAGTCAAAACTTAATCCAGGCCTGATAAGATGCTCTATTTAACCGGCTGGATTTTTAGCGGGGGGCTCGATCAGGTGGAATGAAGAGGAACTGATTGCTTGTGGTGATTGTGCTGATTACATTTTAAATTTAAAACTTTCCTCCTAGTTCATGGTCGGGAACAGTATTATAGACAATGACATAGCAGGAATAGCAAATGCCAAGGTGCCTGCAGTTTTATAGACAGTAGTCGCACACTTTTAACTTTATTTTGCTGCATTAAATGGCCATAAAGGAGCTATTTAGATTTTGAGGAATATAAGCAAATAGAAAAAATACACAGAACAATAAAATCAGTGTTTAAAAAAAAGCTAGATTTGTTCTCCAGAGTAATTTTGGGGATAATCCTTTTTATACATTCCCTCTGCAGAATTAATCACAAGCATGTTTTCAAACTTTGATAAAACAATCATGTTTTGTAGGAGACACAGTTCAGCATTCCAGACTTTCTGTCTTTGTGGGCAGAATTCAAAATGACTGAGATCCATGTTGCAATTTCCCCCCTAGTCAAAACATTATGGATGCTTGTGCTACAGCTGTCTTCTAAATGACATTTGAAAATATGCGATGAAAGACATTTGCATGAAATACGGCACGGGATGAAGCATTAGCATATCAGGAAGAGGAGGGGAGAAAAGGGGGATTTACAATTGTGTCCATGCCCTCTCTAGGAGATGACAGATCACGTCATGTACGTACAAGCGTGAAATCCTACACGAGTTACTGACTACAATCTTATAACCTAAATGATTTAAAAATAAAGATACTGATGTGTCGAGAGCTAAGTTACCATGTTTACATGTCTCTCAGTTCTGACAGAGGTGCAGTGTGCATGTAAGCTTGAATAACCTTGTACTAATGTAAGATCAGAAAAAGACTGGGACTAATCTCTGCCATCACACCCACGTTAAACCACTTTTAGCTGCAAAAATAAGAGACGCACAAATCATTTCACAAAATCACATCAACTTTCCCAAACTTTCGCATCCCAGTGGGTCTAATATCATGGCACAGATATCAATTTCAGCCCGTAAAATCACTACCATCTTCTTTTTACATCACTTTGCATCTTTTCCAATTTGTTCTTCAGAAATCTGTGTGTCAGTGTGACGGCGCAGATTATGGAGCTGATGGCAAACTTGGTTGTCATCATTCTGACTGTGTTCTGCAGAAGTAAAAAGTTAACTGCAGGAGTATTCTGTAATGCTGCTCTTTCTTTAGACAGTGTGGCTTTGGGGTCATAAGATGGGGAATGTGATGGGGTAATGTCGCATGTGCTTATTCATATCTATTTCGGCAGCTGAGCCATCTGGGATTTGAGCAGCAAACTGGTGGAAAATGTCCATTATTGTTTAAGAAGGAAGCGGGAAGAAGGAGGGACAGCTTTAACAACGGAGCATCACAGGAGACAAAATAGCACTATGTAGCACAGGATCAAGAAAACAACTTTTGGTGTTATTCTTTCATTGCATTGCAGTTAATCCATCAACATTAGCAGCATCAGGCTTTTCTGGTTAAAGCTTAAGTAGGTAACTTATCAAGTCATCTCAACAGATGAATAAATTACACTGATTTTGAGTGTGAACTATCAACATGTTGACTTATATCTCTGTCTTTCCCACTTCTGCTGCTCATGGCATTCTCTTCCGCCATTTTCTCTGCTTACCACACAAACGTTAAGTGGTTTAAGCACTCTGTGTGAACCAGGTGAAGTTTTTCACAATATTAAGCCTCGTTTCCACCAAGTGGATCAGTTCGGTTCGTTTCGGTAAGGCACGCATTTTGTGACGTTTCCATAGACTAAAACCGGGACGGGTCCTCAAACAAGCGACCCGTACCGCTCCACTTTTCATTACCCTTCCGTTGGGGTGCCATGCCATACCAAACCGGCCCCAGGGGTGGGGCTATAATCACTGCAGTACGATGATTGGTCAAAAGATCGGTAAGTTCCCATGCGACTGCGGTAATAAAGAACGACACACAACCCCGCACGCAGCCTTTCCTGAAACAAAGCTTCATTGCGTTATGGAATAAAGAGCCACACGCTAATCGAAAAGTAGAAGAGTTGCTGGATGTCCTCCGTCGTTGCTCTTTGTTTACAATGCCGCTAATTTCTTCTTCGTTGCATTTATTGGCGGGGTACACTGTGTAGCGCTGCAGTGACGTCACGCTGTTACATAGCTGACGCGGCTCTCGACATCCGGCCCATCAAGCAGGGTACGGTTGGCTGTGGAAACGCACACAGGATCGGGCTTTACCGATCTGACCCGTACCTAACTGTACTGATCCGTACCAGACTGCCTGGTGAAAACGAGGCTTTAGAAGCAGACTGGACGTAGTTCACAAGCCCAAGGTCACACATAAATTGACAAAAAAACAACACTTCACTTTACAGTACACAATGTTCTGTAGACTACATTGTGTTTACTTGTAATTAAATGCTTTTATTCTTGAACTAATTTGAATGCCATGAACTTCAAGTCTTGAACTCGTCTCTTGTGTCATTGAGGCATTTCTTCCGCCATTGCAACCTTTAGCATGTTATGTGTTTCTGAACATGACCTTTCAAGGTGGGAGCATCAAAGAGGAGGATGTGTTGAGGGGGAAAACACATTTTTCTTTTGATTGTGCATTCTCTGAACATTGTGTACAATGGGTGTGTTTGCATGCTTGTTTGAATCTTGAAGACTCCATGAGCTTTGTGCATGAACTAATGGACCGTAGTGCATGGAGCTGGGGTGCTGTCCAATATACTCTGAGCACATTACATATAAACTATAGCAGAAAGGCAAACAGTAGTTTCAGCAACAGTGATATCATAGTATGCGAAATGTAATATTGAGGCAAAGCTGCATTTCTGGAATTGTTTGGCAGAATATTGTGCATGCCTTGTTTAATGTCAAGGCCTGTTAATTTGTTGCAGTTATGATTTGTGTTTTGTCTTACATTCACTGCAGTACAGCTGACTAATGTAAAGGCTTATTCACTGAATGTGACAAACAGAGTGCAAGTCCTACAGCAAACATCAATCAGTGCACCATGAAAATGCAGCATGATTGATGAATATTAAGAGCTCACGGCAGGAGCTGCAGCTGGAACCATATTACACTGTACTTTGAATGATTTGTGAACCCTTTTGTGTTGGACAAATGTGGAAATATCCACCACACATAACCCTATCCTCACCCACCTGTCCAGATCTCTCTGACATTATTCACATTTGAGTTATGACATCTATTAAACACCACACAGTGCTTAAGGTAGACCCTTTAGGGAAGAGTAGGATCTTTAGAGGCCTACCTTGAGGTCGAAGGTGTGAAAGTCATGGAACATCCTCTCTCCTGAGACCTGTGACAAAGCAGAAAAGGGTGGGGGGGGGGGGAGGAGGGGTGTGAGACGTCAGTCATGATTAGGCCACAGTGCAATTACAGAGAAGCTCCTCTGACAGTGATTGATCAATGAGGAACTCCCTTAATGAAGACAAGGGCTCAGGGGCTCCCAGGAGCAAATTGGCAAAAGTAAGTAGAGGGAATAGTGTCCCAGACTGCTGAGAGGATCAGCTCGTCCGTGCTGGCAGCTGGGTGCTAACTAAAAAACAGGTGCATGTGAAATTCTTTATAGTTTTAACTAAAAAATAAAGCTGATGATGTAAAAGTTATTTCATCAAATCTAAAAGAAGGGCTTGTAAACTGATTATTTTTTAGAATATCAGAAAGTTAAAGATGTCTCATGGACTTTTTAACCACTAGGAGTGCTCTGGAGGTGGTTTGTAGTATGCGACTCTGGTTTTCAGTTTCAGGAACATGAAACAACAGCTGATGGATTTTATTTTATTTTTTATTTTTTCAATTCGTAACTTTATCATAAATCTACAAAACAAACCATGTTGGCATTTCATTTATTTATATGCAAAGAGATTTCCAGATGAAGTTTGTATCAATCAGTGGTGAAGGTTGCAATACAGAAATAAATATGTTAACCCTGTGGTGCATAGTGGTCACTACAGTGGACACCTATTTAAAAGTTATCTACTCCTAAATTCAATAGTTCATGTGGTGGAAATTCACATTAGCCTGTGTCAGGATATTTTTACTCTTCTTAGGGCCTGAAAAATGTTTTCAATTCTTGTTTTTTAAATAAACATATTTAAAAAAAGTTATGACAAATATTTGATGGTAAAGCAGCGTAATAACTATAAATGATTCAGTGTTTATGTTTTTTAGTCCTTTTGTTGTTTTTAGCGGTTTAGAAACATTTCTAATCCGTTAAGTGAAACAAAGGAAAAAACGCAGACAGAGAACTTCAGGGTCCTGTTTCTTTCTTTCTTTCTTTCTTTCTTTTTTTTTTTTTAATAGCTGGTGGAAAAAAAACTGCTTTCACATAGTTTTTGTTCTGGTTTGTTCAAAAGTTTTTTTTGAATAAGCTTTGATGAATTTTGTGGAAGTAAACACCTCTTTCACAGCAAGAAATGAGATGACTTGTCTGTGGTTCTTTTTGTCACTTCACTTCTATCCATATAGTCTACAATTCTATCTCATGGACTGTCTAACAATGGTGTTGTTCTACTGTAGTTATAATGCCAACTCATTCCAGTAGGTGATGGTGATTCATCTAACCCTAAGTTCTACCTGTTCAGACAAACTGTGTTCGCACAGTACATTGTGGGAAACAGTATGCCTGGTCTGCTGCACACTGGAACATTATTCTGAATAAGTAGAACATCTGGCAAGACAACTGAAAGTCTACAGTGGATTTTTGACTTGAATAATGATAACACAAGGGCAAATGAGGCCAAGATTGACCAAATGAAAAACAGCAAGAACATTTGACCACTGGGAATGCTTTAGAGCAATATTTTTCAGAATAGTTACCAGTTTTTTGTTATGCTTGAACTCATGATGTGACCTCATCAGCAGATTCATAAATATTCCAAAATGATCTTATCAATCTTTGTTTGGTTGTTGTGTGAAACAAAGAAGAAACTGCTTGAATGAGGGGATTTTATGGGTCATTTTATGAAAAGTGTCACAGGATGTCTCATATTGTGGATGGTTTTGTTGTAAAATTCTCATTTTAAGGGTTAAAATGAAAATGTTAACCTTAAATGTGTTCTCTGGGTGCTGCCAAGATAAACAGCGGTGCCTAATGCAAGTTTAACAGAGTTTTTTTTTCTTTTTTTTTCCATGACCTGATGACTTTAAGAACCACCACAGAAAAGCCTCTGAGGATTAAGATAAGCAGCGCATATCTTGAAATTTGGAGACAAATCCCTGGTTCCTGTTTATACTTGTAGAAGCTTCAGAACTCAACAAGACAAGTTTGACATCACTTTAATGTGCATTCTATCTAGTTATGAGTTTGGTTGATTTTTGATGTTTCTGATAGGATTGGTCTTTGAGGATTTCATTAGCCTCCAATCCAATGAGTTTGAACCTCATCCCTCTATGGTGCTTTTAACTCTGTTGTGCAAAAACAAGCTGAACTCCAGGGCCACTCAAACACGCCAGCCTCAGTCCGACTGTCAAGTGCAGCCTCATTGTTAAAACACCAGAGAACCAGGAAATCAGGCCCTTGAGGCAAAAGCTTCAGATGCCACTGTGTTGAAATTCAGTTTTTGATTCCGCCCTTTAATAAACTCCCTGAAAAATCTGGGCTGCCTTGTAGTCTGACCTACCATAAGGAGGGACACATTTGCTTCCTGCTCTATTCATGCCATGTACGCAGGTCAGGGGGATGCTTGCCAAAAACAGCCGGCCCTTGGAGGGAAGCATCTGACTGGTGTTCAACTTTTTGTCTTTTAAAAAGTTGCCTTTACTTGATGTTTGTGCACACACAGATGAAAAAGGAAAGAAATGAGCATTCAAACTACATGCAAAAAGGATCTTCCTTATCTTTAATCGTAGATTAGTAGAGAAGCCTTTACATGAAGTTGAATGCATGACTCCAAAGCAGGTGGAAATTGAATGTCGTCCTTGGAATTTAGCATTTGGAGAAGGTAATTACTGAGCTGCACACATTGCTTACAAAGTGCATGTGAGTTTCTCACAATATATTTGCCAGTAATTATTATATGTAATATATAAACGATGATTAAAGAATACACACATGCTGCAAATAATCACTAAATGAAAGAAATTGCTCTTTCTGTGTTTCAGGATTGATTTAGCAATCAGTTGCTGGTTAATGCAAGGTCTGACTGCAGAGGCAAAATGAAATGAAGCCATTTCTTTCATTTTTCATTTTGTAGAGAGTGTATCTTTGAAATCCCTAAGACGCATACTGTAACTCAAAGATGATGGCCTCCACCTGCTGTCTCTCCTTGAAAATCAAGCTTACGAAGTTAAAAGTCATGAAGCTACAAAGTCAAACGGTTTGAGTTTTCAAAGAATTACCAGTTGTCTTTCTTTTTAGATTTTTTAAAATTATTATTAATATTATTATTATTATTGTGACTACTACTACTACAAATAATAATAGGAATAATAATGGTTGGCATATAATTTTCACCTATGTTAAAGTGAAAACAGATAACAGGATGACATCACATTTTAGAACAGAGAAATGACTGTTGTCAGGTGAATTAAAATTCTGCCAGTTTTAAATTCATGCCAGCAACATGTTTTCAAGGGGACAACAAAACACTGAAATTTTTTTTCTCAATGAAGTTAACCACTCCAAAAGACTGTTTAATCAAACTTTTAACATTTTAGAGAAATGATAGAAAATCGATTAATTTTCAAAAATATTTGGGGTTTCAACAGGGGGATTACAGTATATAATTCTTTAAGAAGATTAAATAATCTGGTTCAATCTCTATTCAGAAGGGACTTCGCTGAAAAAATACTGAATGATATACAAAATTGCATCATAAACAGAAATGACTCTGTAGTGGAAATCACTACATGAATCAATATTACTGGCATCACATTCATCAAAACAGTTTTGGTGAAGATGATTTATCACTACATCCTTAATAATACAGCACCCTCTGCTGAGGAACCACACACTTTTTATGAGCACATAGTTCAAAACACAGCATCTGTGATTGTACACATATTGGGGGGCACACTTGATGGTTGAATAATATGAATCTGTTTTTCGTTATATACTCCATTATTTCTCTTTCATACAGCTCATGCTATGACCACCATGGCTGTGCCATTATTCAACTATCCTGTACTTCACATAGGTTCCCATAGAAACAAAGTCCAGCTGACCGATTACAACTATCTGAGTGCCTTTTAAGTGATTATATTCAGATGGATGGTACAGTTGGAACAATAGTGGATAATTGCATATGAACTAAAGAAATGTGTTCCAGGAGACATCCAGTTATTCAAGGTGCTGACATATTAAGATATTTTGATTGAGTGGTTTTGGTACACCTGGGTACATTCAGCACCACAGGGAAGTAAATGTCATGCTTCAAATGTGTTCTACGAGTGTTTCCATCATGTGACAGTGAAACAAATGGTTCATCAGAAGATGGTTACACAATTATGATGTTATAATATGATTAGCATTCATGAAACTAATCACACGCAAGGAGGCTCCACAAGTAGCAAAAGTATAGAGGGAACTGAATACTGTAACTGCTTGTGGTGGCATGACATAATACAATGGGTGAACGATGAAAACATTTGTGTACAAGGTTACCCTACGCCAGACAGACTGAATATCTATTAAGAAGAAAACATCCTGCTCTGCCTTTAAAATGTTTCCTTTTAATGGATGTATAAAGTAATTTCTTCATTCCTGCTTTCACAAAGTATTGTTTGAAATAAGAAAACCAGCAAGATGTCGTCAGAAATCTGCCAGAAAGATTTAATTTTCAGCTCAGTTTGGAGTGTGTATTCATACAAGTATAAGGTACGATGCTATCAGAGATTTTCAGACACGACTGAAGATGCAATTAAATTTTTAATACAGCAGAATAATCTCAAGTCCTTCGCTTTGACAGTGACACATTAGCTAAATCATATTTTATTGATCTCTTCTCTCCTCTTATGAAGTAAAATTGCACTAAGAGATTAGCATTTCTGCTCCAAACCAGACAGAAATGTCAGTTTTAATTCAGTGTTTTTAACCCTAAAAAAATTAGGCTTACTTTAAGCTCAGCAGACGAACATGACTGCTTTTTTTACCCTCCCTCTTTGTCTTTTTATCTTTCTCTCTGTCACACCAACGTGACGGAGAAAGGGGTGAATTTAATGATTTGATGTTAACAGTGTGATGGGTCCTTGGGTGCTCCAATAGCTGAATAGAGCGACCATTTGGCTGCCTGACTTGCTTGCCTCAGCACTTCCAGGCACACGTTTTAAATGCTCCGTTTTCACCCAGAATGGCCCACAGGAGGCCTGAAGGGATTGGAGGAAGGGTGGGTGCTTGATGCTGAGATCCCAGGGAATTGCATGGTCATTCATCACATTAATGAGTCATGTCACTTTATTTACAAAAAAGGGAGACTATTCTTTTTCCAAATGGATGGCTTTTACTATCCTGATGCGGCATTCTGTTAATGTTGACTGAAGTTAATCAAAAAAGGCAATTTGAGAATGGATCTATAGCCGGCCAAGTTGGCTGAATGCTGGTTGGTTGTATCCTTAAACCAGAGGTGCATGTTTGGCTGGACTTGTGGGGGAGCAGACATGGAGCTATTCTGGCTCCAGATCAGCAGTAGTTATTAGCACTTGTGCCAGAGGCGGCTCATTAATCACACCTATGGCATAAGTTTGGGCCACCAGCTGTGTCAAATTTGGTCATATTTCAGCAGGCCAGTTTGGCTTTGTGGAGTCAGAAGTCTCTCAGAAGTCAGAGGTGTTGAGGCAGCTTTCAAAATATCGACCAGTTCTTACAGTGGTCGTTCTTTTATTATCATTATTGTTGAGACACTAAAATAAAAGAAACTGGAATTCAAAAGAAAATCTTTGATGCCAAAAGTACTCGAACGTACAGCAGCTTCTGGGGAGAATTTAAAATTGTTGAGGGATACTTATTTATACAACAGTTTAGCTTTAGATCCACAGAGTAAAATAATGTGGAGCTCACCATTTTGTTGAGTGTTCAAACAATCAAGTGGACTGAATGCAAAGTATTATAAAAGCCATGTTCAACAATTGTGCCACAAACCCACTGGAAAAAAAAAAGTTTCATGACCGGTTTGACTTTTTCTTTTTCAATTTTCTTCTTGTAAAATTCTCCTTTCTTATAATATTATGAATGCAGCTTTATATATATTTTTTTTACACCTGTGACTTTTCTCCATAAATCTACAACTTGATTCCCATAACATTATGATTATGTTCCTGTCCTGTTCCCTCATTCACAATCATACAATGTCACTCTGTAAATTGACTTCCTAGTATCTTGGTTTTATTCTTCATCCATGTGGCGCTAATAATCTATTGCACTGACTTAACAGTTCAGAATGATGATTCCAGAATTGCCTTGACAGTGAGCAGGAAGTAGTGGGTGGTTGAAGGGTTTGGACATGATTAAAGCCTTAGATTATATTGGACACACTTGTAGTCCACCATGAAGTGGAGAGTGCATGAAGTTATTTAGTTGTTATAAAGCAGTGATTTAAAACCATTACTTAATCAGCTGATGCAAGCATGAGGATAAATTGTTTTCCTCAAATTGTTTAACTATAAGAAGAGATGTCATCCATTTGCATTAAAATAAGTTACATGTCTTTGATTGTTTGGTGTAATTTACTATTTATCTATAATGGCCTGTCAACTTCCTCTGAAGTAGTCCTTGGTTTGGCTCCCATATTGCAACGACTAGCTGGAAAATCAAAACTGTCCCTTTAAATACACAAACAAATCCAAATAGTCCAACAAACTCAGCCTCAGCTTCTGTTTATATCTTGTTGGTGCACTGATATCAAACAGGGCAGGGGGATTTTAATAGGAGTTTGAGGATTTCAGAACCACATGACATTTTTCTTTGCTGAGGAAATCCAAATCTGTGATATTACCATTTCAGGGGTGAGCAGATTTAAAGCCTGATGCACTGATAAATGTCGGGGCAGGATGAAATAGATGATTCTCAAGTTATTTACCCTTTTTAATTGGAAATGTCTGTCACAGGGCAGCAAGCCGAGTCCTCTCCCAAGCCATTATCGGTCTGCCTTGATCATTTGCAGGTATTTCATGGAGAGTGATGTCCTGAGTGTCAAGCTATTGAATTTATTCCTGTTGGATTTTTACAGGCTTTGGAATACAAATGCTGAGGAGGGAGAAAGCTTGCAAAAAAGGTCAGCCTGTTAATCACATCACCACGTTTGCTGTATCACAGATTCACAGATGAGGACAGACAAGGTTTTACTGACGCAAAAGCCAAATACTTTAATTTACTTCCAGGCTTAACTCTTAAGTTTGACAGCCCCTGTGGTGTTTATATGATTAATCTGTCACCAGTTGAGCTTCAAACATACTTTTGTGACTAACAAAGAGGGAGCGTTATCCCAAGCTGTGTTTTTGATAGACTTAAACAAGCCGTAGGTTCCTTTTGAGCAAGCCCTTGGGCTTTGCTCATAATTGCTCCCTGGGGTCCAGTCAATAGTTTCTACCTGCTCTTGAGCTCTCATTCCAGGGCTGTCATCCTTGTTGCACTGCCTGTCTGGGCCCCTGAGTGACACGGCAGCGTCATAGGATGAGCTCTGTTGAAGGGTATCTCTGGCTCCAAAGGAGGACACCACTGGGACACTGCCAGCCCCGTTGATGATGTCACAGTGTGACAGCAGTGACTACTTGAGCTCAAAGCTGTTGGATGCGAACTGCTGGGACTCTGAGTCTTTCTATGCGTGCTGTTGTGCATGTGTGGGATACACTCAGTGAAACAAGATCTAAACACTTCTACCAGGGAAACTGCCAAACATTAAATTCGTCTTTCACTGTAATCACAGACACGTTCTTGGACTACGTTGAGAATCAGCGCACAAAGAACTGAATGCGCATTCTGCACCCACAAACAATCCCAATGATCTCATCTCTTATTCATACAGCACTATGAATGTTGACAGCACTGGCGTCTCAGTGTGTGCTACAAAAGGAATGTAAAAATAACGACAGCCAAGCCGCTCTAGTCTGTATTTGTCACAGCAGAGGAAGACAGTAGACGACAAATCCACAATTTAAGCTCTAGTAGTTGTACAAACCACCTCTGAAGCAGCCGCTGATGTGTTTTGACTATGACAGTCCTAAGAGCAACACTTTTGTTTCAGTGTCACAGCGTCTAGCAGCAGCATATAAAGGCTCATTTGCACCATCTGTTCGTGGAGGCGATGGGGCCAGCCTGGGTGCCAAAGGGCTATTGAAAAAAGAAATCCAGCTGCCACCTTCTACCTGCTCTTCTGCTTAGCTTTCTATGGAATATTTTTTGGTTAAATTGGTCTTTCACTGGCATTTGAAGACCAGAGGTGATGAAAGACTGAGACATTGTGTGCTAGCACACTGTCACAGCAGGGATCAGCAAATGTTCTGAGCTGTTTGTGGTGACAGGAGGTTGTGGGAAAGGTCTGCTTCACTGAGAATCTGACTGCATTTGACTGCTATACTGTGCGGTGTGGCTGCAGTGGGCTTCCTTTCCTGGATAGCTTTGCTTTTCACCATGCTAGTTTGGAGGATGGGCTATCCCAACTATTTTGGGATGGAGTGCCATGAAATCTCACTCTGACATGTGAAAGGTGCTGGCTCCTCTGTTGGTGCTTCATCGCTTTTTGACTTGTCTAAAACTGAACAGCTTTCTTCAGCACTGTTAGCATTAAGACTGAATCCACTTGAACGCTTGATGAAAAGGTTGATACTTTTACTGTGGCTAAATTTGGCAGCTGAAGCCAATGCCAAATCCTACATAGTTTTCTCAACTCAACACACACTCTTATTTTTTTATAGCAGTGCAATTTTAGACAATAGCATTGAGGGGAAAGTTAGTACAGGGGCTAGCTTTGATATCTGTCAGTATAATGTACAAAAAATAATAGTTACAACAGAATAGAATTCAAAATAGAATACTGCAGGTAAATAGAAAAGAGTGCTGGAAATGTAACAGTAGCCTGTGTCCAATATTAACACTGTTTGGGTTTTTTTGCCAGCAGTGCCCACAACTTCAATTTTCAGAACGCGCTTTTGTTTCAAGGTTACCACAAATAAAAACAGAATACAATGATTTGCAAATCCTCTTCAACGTAAATTCAATTGAATACACCACAAAGACAAGATACTTCATGTTCGATCTGACGAGTCTTCTCTGTCATACTTTCAAATTCACTGTAAGAGTCAAAGAGAGGAACATGATCCCAATCAAGACAAACATTCGTGTGCCAATCCACTTTGATAAACTGCTGATGAAATAAGGAACTCAGTTTTGATGGTAATTTGACTCCAGACATCCTCATACAAGGATGTTTCGCGAGGGTCCTTTCTGTCCCTTTACATCTCTCTCAGAACTCCTCACTTCCAGCAACTTCCTAACAAAGTTAGTGATCGTCCGTGCAATGCGCCATGCTCCTGACGGTTTGATTGTTTCTGTTTTCACATGAAGAGGAGTGGGGAGAGAGAGAGAGGGAGAGAAAGAGAGCTTCATGTGTTGCTCAAGGTCCTTTTAGATACTCCCCATCCCACATCTCCCTGCACAATTAATTTTATCTTTGGGGTATTATCAAGAGGGAGCCTGGCAAAGCAGCATGACAGAAAAACGGTCCAGAACCCTGAGGCCCAGGGTGGGAATTAATCTGTTTGACAAGATCTCTCACAAACGATTTGCCTGGCTTTCCTTCAGTCGGATGTTGCCACTGCCCTGCATATCTGAGGGGGTGAGGAATAAGCATGTTTCAAACACTGGATCCACTCAAAACACTAAAGTGAGCAGCGACTGGGTGTTGTTGTTCGGAAATGCATCGAAAAACTGCAATTCTTACAGGTGTGGGTGTACGGACAGATATAGTGTTAGCTTTGTTCATTTTATGATGCAGCAATAAGAATGAATCCCTATCACAGCTGGCTGTAATTAGCATTATTTTCACCACAAAGCAGAATTATGTCCTAAATCAAGCCCCCAAAAATGTTAAGCCTCATTCTACATACGCTCTCCAAACTATTGACATCAAGCAGACGTTTGATGCATTATCTGGGACGCTGAAAATTAATCAAAGTAATGATTGAATAATTATCTCAAGTGCAATTAATTAAACATGCCAATGAACTCATCTTGAACAGCTGTCCTAGCTTCACCACTTAATCACTTGTGAGAATTACTGAACACAAATGGAGGACGCCGAGTGCATGCAATAATCTCTGCAAAGTGCATTGTTTACAAACAGTAATTAATATCACACCGTGTATTAGCGGGCTAAGTGACTGCGGTGCACTTGTGTAATTGTACCGGTGAGAGTTGGGTTTCTTCCCCTCTCTCTTTCACCTCAGACACCTCTTGTTGAAAAGAAAGGGCAACTGTTTACACCGAAAATCTAATCCCAAAAATTGAGACATATTGATCAGAAAAAATCCCAGGAACACATCATTCTGTATTGGAAATACAGTGGTTTCACCTGATGAAAGTCCTGAACATCATTATCTAAATAACAACCATCAAACTGATTTCTTCCTACATACTGTAAAACAGACAATCTGTGTTTCCACTTTTGAATGTGAAACAGCTCCCATTTCATTTGCTACGAAGGACTGCTTTAAAAGTGTCATCGAGTTCCCTCAGTGTCTCTCGCAGGGATATCTGTGACCATGCCAAAATGGCAGTCTAAGGCATGCTACGATGAGGTAATTTTCGGCATCAAATAAACTGGTTTCATGGTCTGTGGAGCCTGACAGTCGAGGCACAGACTCCAGGAAATCGTCTATGTGGTTGTGACATATGAACGATCTCTCTTAAACAGACCTGTGTCTAGAAACAAGGATGAAAACTGACAAGGAATGACACTTGGTTGCAGGGATCTTAAAACACCACCTGGACTCGATCTCTTCATACGTCTTCTCTCATGAGTTAAAGTCATGTTTGTTTTGACTGTATTAAAGCACTGATAATAATCACATGCTCTTAGTACTGAGAACATGACATGGTGCTGTCTCATTAGAATACAGAATAATTGAAGGATTATGAATATGTAAAGAGATAATTAGCAAATGCATTATGATTTTAATATAATTTTGACACTACATGTGCATGTGGTGTTGTCATATGGCAATTTTTTTCCTGATAATTAGAAGCCACTCCCGGGAACATTTGACTGATTCTGAAAATGGTTGTTCTGATTGGGAGGTTAGATCGGTTATTTCTTAAAGTAATTGTTAGCACAGATGTAGAGCCAAGCTCCAACTTTGAAGTGTCTACAGTACAAGCCAAAAGTTGGGACACACCTTCTCATTCAATTTGCGTTTTCTTTATTTTCATGACTATTTACCAGACTGACTGACCTTAATTTCTTATTAATGATGGCCACTTGTTTTTCTTTAGTTAGCTGATTGGTTCTTGCTGTTATATTAATTTTAACAGTTGTCAAATAAGGCTGTTGGCTGTGTATTAACCTGACTTCTGTACAACAAAATTGATGGTCCCAACCCCATCGATAAAGCAAGAAGTTCCACTAATTAACCCTGATAAGGCACAGCTGTGAAGTGAAAACCATTTCAGGTGACTACCTCTTGAAAAGTGCCAAGAAAGTGCAAGGCAGTTATCAGAGTAAAGGGTGGCTATTGTGAAGAAACAGGAATATAAAACATGTTTTCAGTTATTTCACCTTTTTTGTTAAGTACATAACTCCACATGTGTTCATTAATAGTTTTGATGCCTTCAGTGAGGATCTACAATAAAATTGTCAAAAGTCAAAACTTTCGGCGAGTCTGCAGGATTTTCCTCAAGAGTAAAATGTCAACTTTTACAGGAATAATCCTGCTCAATCATCATCTACCACCCTCTATGTATGTGTGTCAGTAAATGTATGCCTTGACCCCCCCACCCCCTCTGTCTATTTTGGTGTGCTTTGTTTTGGCAACCCCATGGTCAAAGCAGTGACCTGCTGAAAAATCTCGAACAGTCAACTGTACCTCGTGGTCAGTCTTTACCACAATCATGCAAACTAAGGCTTTGTCAGTATTGTTCTTTAATCACATTATCTGACTCAAAATTAGTGATGATAAACCATGCTGCTTATAATCTTGTTTGCTTTTGCAGGTCATATCCAGAAATCTGTATGAATTTCAGTATGTCTCTTACCGGCTAAAAACCCCTAACAGGAGCTTTAAGTAAACACATTTTGAAACAGAGGAGATTACAGGGATTTGACATATAGGGCTGTAAATCAAAAATAGACTCAGTCTGTCCTATTCTTACAGATTCTGACATTTCTTATACTGTTTTCAGTGGACGTAATGCAACAAAGCTTTTGATGAAGATAGCAGCCTCCAAACTGGACACAAATTGGCATTTGGCACCACAGTTTCTTTAACTTAAATGTCACCAACTTTATCAATTAATGTGTTGCAAAGCAATTATCTTGTTTTCTCTCTTTCATTGAAATCTCAACACTTCAGACTGCAGAAAAACCTGAATGATGGCGGAATCATTCTTGTTTTGCTGCAACAAAAAGAAGCCAATATGCTTTCATCTTTTCTCTCTCCGTCTCTGTTTTCTTGCTTATTTTTCTGTCACTTTGCCTCCGTATAATAATGTCACTCTGGAGAATACTGTTTAAAGCCTCAAAAATTGTTGATTTTGACTGGGTTAAAAACCTAAGTTTAAAGTACAAACTAATTTCGCTGCCCGTCGCAAACAAAACATCCAGTCACTTTGATCATTTTATTGTTGGTCCCAGCAGAGTGCTCTGTTGGAATCGATTTCCCTCCAGTATAATTGGTGTCATGCCTGGTTTGGCTAAATAAGCCGTTGCACCAGAAGATACTCTGGCAAACTAAAAGGGCATTGCTGACACTTTGCTTTAGACAACACTTAGAAATTACATTGACAAAAAAACGGTTTTAAGGCACTATTTTGTATAAAGCTTTTAGGATGGTTTGTAGTGGAATTAATAGGAATTTGTCCTCCAAATGTCACTTTTTTAATCAACAGTTGTCTTTTACTCTGACATGATTGTGTATTACATTGTTTCCCTCACTCTGTGTTTTTTTCCATTTATAAGCATGGGTCACAGAAAATTTGGATCACAAATGTCAAAAACATTTACTTTCACCTAATTCTGCAATATGTCATCCTGCTTCAACTTGTGTGTTTTAGCGGACTTGTGCTGTAATTGAAGCACATTACCACAAAATGGGTTCACCTCTGATCACTCAGTCAGGCTTAGTGAAAGTCTGTAAAACCCTGATTCTCTGTCAGCTATCCAGAGCAGCTTAATGTAGTTTTTCTAACAGAAAAGTGCAAGGTTAAAAGGTTAATATCTGGCAGTGACTACAATTCTCTATGCTATTGTAGCGGCGCATCCTTCCTCTCTCTCTCTCTCTCTCTCTCTCTCCCTCTCTCTATTTTTCTCTCCCTCATTCCCTCAGCCACAATTGTGTTATTGTGTGAGCACACACTTGCACAGCCACAGTTCTCTCTCTCCTCCCCTCAGTGTACAAGTTGCAGCAGAGCCATCCATCCAAACCCGCAGACCATGAAATTAGGTTAAGACGTAAGGCTGTGAATGACACAGGTGTGGATACAAATGAGAACATCCGAATGAAGAAGTACAGATCCAAGACGCCCGATACTGTAGTCGTTATAGCCATTCAGAATTATATTTCACAGCTTCCTCCTTCATTTTACTTAGCCCACTTTCCCCGTTGTGTATTAGCAGTCAGGACAGGGGCATTAGCATACATGCTGGGAAGCTGTGCGCGAGGATATTAGAAGCTCTGTCATATTCCAAATCTCATTTCCCATAGAAAACTTTAAAGTCGCTCAAGCTTGTCTGCACTCCCCTGCTCCCTTGTATAAATCAGAGCATGTCTTCTCTTTCTTTTTTCCATTTTTGAATACATTCAGATATTCAAATTCTTCACTCTTGTTCTTTTTTAATAATTTCCCTCCATGTGTGACTAAGATATAGCAAGTGACAAGCACAATGGCTATAATTGCAACTCTTTTGTTATGACAAAATTAATGTACTAACCATATCACCAGACAGACTTCTGGTATCAAGCTATTCCGACTATTTTTTGCTCTGCATTTTTTAAAGGTAATTATTCTCTTGACAAGTGTGGTCACAGGCAGGTTGACAGCGTAGAGAATAAAGGTGATACACACCAAATGAAACCATGCCTCTTGCTGCTCCACATACACGTCAAAGTACTTCTTCTATTAAATCTGAAAAATGGAAATTAGTGTTTTTTATTTTGGAGAATTTAGCAGCTTTCAGTGATACCACAGTCAGGGTAAGTGAGGTGCAACAAACCTGCTCACAGGTGTATTAACAGACTGATACTAATAATGTATATTTTTTGAGCTACAAAATCAAATTAGACCAAAATATAGAAATGGCAGTTTTTCTGTTTTGTTTCAATGCCCGATACTTCTGCCATGGGGTAGAAGTTTGATAAGGTGATGAGCTACAGGCTATAAAAACTGTCTTTGTAACATTCTCAACAACCAAAATGAGTGGACATTTAACTCATAAGACAGCATTGTTAACAGTTAAATCAGAAAACACAACTCACACAGTACAGGAAAAAAAAACAGCAAACAAAAAGACAGTAAAGTAATGGGTGGCAACGCTCATACTGTCATTTTAATTTATAATTTTCATTATGGAGTACCTCAAGGCTAAATATTGAGTCTTTTTCATTTGATCATTTGTTACAAAAGTTAATACTGAGGTAGGAAAAAAGTTGCAGTGTCACTTTCAGCCTATCACAGTGTTAATAAACAGCTGTGGAATACAACCAATTAAAAATTGCCCTAATTACCCTCGGTAAATGGCAGTTAAATTTGCCATTATACCATGAAGGTGACAACTATATTTAGCGCTACTCACAACATGGTGCTTGCATGTCCTTAATTTGTAATGTTAGCAAATCTGCGTTGTCCTGCCAGTGCTCATCTACCAAGCAGAGCAAACGTAGCCTTGCTCTTCATTTTAACTATAGACTCTTAAGTTTTAACAGATCACTGCAGTATAACTGCAACATGTGGACTGAAATGAAGATTATCACAAACAGCTTAGCTCATGTATTAACCTTTGGCTCAATTTAAGCCTTTAAACATTTTCAGACAGTCCAGTCCCAAGGTCCACTACTACTATAAAATTAACCCAAGAAATCCTTTTCAGCAGAGAAAAACAAACAGATCCTTTTTCTTACTGCTAAACTTTGTTGGCCAGCGTGATGTTGTCATAGAGATTTCAACGTGCCACGAACAATTACAGTCCTGTCCGGTCCAGTCAGGAAGCTGACAATTAAAATTTAGACACAACTTTTTTGAGGTGCTGATAATCTCATTTTAAATTATAGATTACCAGGTATATATCAAGAGATGAGACTTTTGTAAGATCACTTAGAAAGTCCTCATAGTCCCTTTTAATATCAAGAAATGTCAAACTGATTTTAGCTGTCTTCATACAGGGTGTGTCGAACCTCCACTCAAAACAGTTTAAAAGGTTATTCTGGCTGAAGCCCTCTGTGATTTTAAGAAATGTGAAAAAATCATCTGTGATTCAAAGCTGCTCACAAAAAGACAATTTAAAAAAACAGTGGTTATTAGATTAGAAATTGATGCTGCATGTACAATGAAACAGCAGGTCAAAGCGGTAGAGAGCTGTGGCTGGACTATTCCACATTTGTTTTTGATTGTACCCATGGAATTGGAGTAATGAGTACATGAATAAGACAAGTAAAACTAAATCATGACACTGACACACTTGGAAAATGATACAGTTAATATTTTCAAGCCTTAGTCCTAGCTTGGCAGCTACTACAACTAGCAAATTTACATCAAACTCCCTGTCAGTCCAGTCTCTGTCAATATAAATAGAGTTTATTCAACGTGATGTCACAATAAAACAGTTCTCTTCACCATGGCCCATCTTTTTGATTCTTTCCTCCTATCACGCAGAAACTAAATCTGACAAGACAAACAATCACAGTGTGGTTAAATCATCAGATATGTCATCAAAGTGCTGAAAAAAAGGGTCAGAGCTTTTTGAAAGCAACCCCAACTGAAGCTGGTAATGTGTGAGCACCACATTGACTACTGCTTTTACTATAATAGGTATTGACCTGTGCATCAGCGAGGTTCTGCTGAGGTCTGCAGTCCTTCAAACCCCACTGAGTTCAAACATGGAAAGTTTCTACTCCTATCACCACAGGTTTTCATTGATACAAAAGACCGCTGAGCACTTAAAAGGGAATAAAATATGTGGAATGGTGAATGTGATATCAGCTGAATCGGGTTTTGATTGATAGGCCCTTTGGGGCCATGTGGGGCGCATGAAAGGGGGAGTTGAGAATGAATTTGCCGACTAATGATCCTTTCCGTTTTTGAATTATGTTTAACCTGGGCATTTGAGATAGCGTGACAGGGAGAATGTAGGAGTGGAGGTGTGAGTGGAATTGGAATGCCAATCAAGATAAACAAACTCTATGCGCACACACATAGGTTTAACTAATTGCATTGAAAAGCAGAGAAATAATTAACTCAGAGAGGCTTTGAGTTGAACATACAATGCAAGCCCACTTCTATTCCTGCCTTGGATGTGCAGTTAGTATGAAATGAACAGACTCAAATGGTAAATCAGCTCATTTAATGTGTCAACCGCGCTGCCTTGCGCACACATGCATATAATACATAAGCACTTGCGGGAAGCCAAAGGGGTCAAGTGGTTTTCAATGTGTGCCACGAAAAGTCCTGACGCCAGCTAATATTTCCTGATGTGTTCTTTTTTATTTGCATACTGGGTGCTGCCTCAGCCTGCTCCTATTGTCAGGGCTCTCTATTTGAATGTCAACACTATTATTACAGCCGGTGATGCAACAGCAGGTGTCTCTCAGCCTGTCTTTCTCCCTGTCTCTCCTCGTCTCTCAGCCTCCCCTGCTTTCCTTTCCCCCAGTTTGGTTTAACAGCTATCATTACTGCTCTGCCAAATGGAATCCACTTGGATTCCACTTTTTCTACACTTTGCGAGCATCTCTATTTTTCCAGGCTTTGACATCCTCCCGCTTTCCCCCCTTCTCGCTCTGACTGTAATGGGTGTAACAGAGAAAGCGCCCCGCTGCTGTCTCGCCTCGCTTTTCCCATTGTTTACAGCCAAAGCCTTGACAGTGTTGCTTCTGACTAGCATGGGGGGGAAAATGGACACTTTGACATTTCACACCCCGAAAATGTGGCAGCGCGTGGTATTACTTGTAAACACTGTTCATTACTGCCTTGACAGCTGATGACCAATATTCAACCTCCCTGCACCTGCCTCTGCCAAGACTGCACACAAGCCAGACTTTCTAACTTGTAGACGCGATCAAAGCTTTGCGGCTTCGCTTTTCTCTATTTTATTACCCTGTGCTCTTCTGTCTTCCTGTCCCTATTTTCAACCATGTAATCAAGTGCACTTTATTTCTACCATGTCTGCATAGATCTGGCTTTATTTTTAACTCTCCTCTCTGTGATGCTCTGAGTCTTGACAGGGGTTCTGAAAATTAGAGAAGAAAAGACGGTGCCCTTTTGAAGGAAGAGAACAACTGAATGAATACTTGATATGATTTTGACTTGCAGCCATATTTCTTTTTACTACAGGAGATTAAATCAATATGAGTGCTACTGAAATATATATATCCCTCAATCTGAGGTACGCATAAAGTCTCAATTCCTTGTCAAAGTCTATGGAGGTTTAAGTATGACTCATCCTTTTTTGGCTCCTTATATGATTCAGTTAGCTTTCCATTCGGATTCACTGGGAAATGTCTCATGAGCTTGTAAAATTGAGTAGAAAGACTGTAAAAATTAATTTCATTTAACCACATTGGAGTACATGCACTCCCAAGTGATTAAGGCTCTAGCAGCAATTATAAAGAAGCAGTAAAAGGCTTTCTTTTATTATACACAGAATAAAACTGAGCTTCAGGTCAAGTTCTTCCCCACTTTTTTGTTCACAGCAGATCCCTAATTCATCACTTGTTCATTAAGACTTGAGTTGTTTTTTTTTTAAGTTTGTCCAGCAGTAATTCTATTATAAGTCCGCACAGATTTGCCAAGCACACTCTAATGAATCTGAAGTGGTCTGGGTTGCATTGAGACAATCAGTTTTTCATGAGTGGTGTAAAAGAAGAGAGCAGCTCATGGGAGTTCTTCAGACCTCAAAACAAAACAAACTGATGCCGAAGAAAATGTCATATTTTCATCTTGAAAAAGTGTTGCCATCAGTGTGAGGATATGGCAGAAAACAATTTATGCAAACAAAAAAAAGTGAAGGACCTAGTATACCGCCCTGTGGTTTCCCTTTAGTAAGAAAGACAATAGGCGCCTTAAAACAGTGGGTGCAGTTAATCCGACTACACCCATTGGATTCTGAGGAGATAGTGTAGCTGACAATGAGATGAAGGATAAGAATGGTGGTCACCAAATTGGAAAAGCTGACTCAACCTAACTTCAGTCAACCCAACAACAGCAGAGAAATGGATCTGAGAGGGGCTTGCAGCCTTCTGGCAAACAGCAATTGTGCCAACCTGCCAGGCCAGTTAGCTGTGGCTTTTATAATGCTAAATTGTATGTTCTGCATTCATACTCTTCTGTCACCTCAAAAATGCAAAATTAAATAGAAAATCAACCTCTGTCTTCCAACATGCAAACAAATAAAAAAGCAAAATATTTGAAACCTGTTTTTGATTCAAGCTGTAAACATGAAAAATTCTCTTGAAAGAATCAGAATCGTATTCAAGGACCGGCCAAACATTACTTTCCTTTCAGAGTAAGCCTCAAGAGGGCCCTTGAAGAATTTTATCTTTTCTTTTTTTTCCACTTTCACATTAGAATCATTTTCAACAAACATATCTATCAAACAACACCTAACTTTCTCAAATATTATGTCTCCAAAAAATAAAGAAATGTCTTTCAGTTTCCAATCCTGGTTTTGTTCTGAGGATTGGAAAATAGTTATTTTTTGAGATCTTTGCAAACTCCAAAAGCAACCTAATGGTAATATGCAGTAATGTTAAGGCAGAGTGGAGACAAAAAGATTGTGGTGACTGTGTTTTCTATTCAATATTTAACTCAAGAATAAAGAATTGTTAAGTTCTATTTTCTCTCTCCATCAAAATTGGATCATACCTTGGTTTTTGTTTGTTGCACATTATCATCCTTAGCTCTGAGACCTGGATATTAGTGGTAACATGCCAAACAGCTTTTGTAACTGGAGCTACCCTGCTGAAAGGCCTGAGCAGAATTTACACTGTACTTCCCTCAGAAAACATGCAATACATTCATTATTACAGAGACGGATTGAAAAATGTGAATAACACTGAATATTGTAGCATTTATAGCTCTTATTCCTCTGATCACATGACCAAAATATGTGTGTTAGTCATACAAATGACAGATTTATGGCTGAGTTTTGACATTTAAATTATAGATTTCACCATGAATCACTTCGCACTCACAGCATGGACGAATGATGTAACCAATAACCAATCAAGGGAGTGCTTTGTAAAAGTCATCTCTGACCAAACTGGGTAGAAGGTCTCTGCCAGTGCAGGATGTGGAAAGAGAGGGTGGGGAGTGTTCTCGGGTCAGCTATTTCATAGTTTCTATGATGGAGGTTTGAATGTTTTAAATGTGAGGGAAAAGTTTGCACCGCTGTTTAGAGTCTAAAACACACATTTAAACTGAGGTGAGGAGCTAAATTACAGGTCTCCTGCAAAACCTAACATGATACAAATTTGCACTCATGAAACTGTAAACAAAATAATTTCAGTTTGTGTTTTTGCTTTCACATAATTATGAATTTTACAGTCACTTATTTAGATTTCAGTTACCACGAACAAAGACTGCAAAAGTACAAACACAGTGAAGGAAAGATTTGTATTAGGAGAGTGAAAACTACCCAATCAGATTAAAACCTTGAATTCAATGGTATGCAGAATAACTCTGTACCACTCAGATCACCTGAACTCAATGCTTATTGGTTAACAAATTGAACAATTTACTTCAAATGAACAAGGAACACTTTAAGGCCTGTCATTTAGAAAACAGCATGTCTTTGTGCCTCATTATTTTCCTAAGAAATAGGAGACTGGGCCCCACTGTATCAGAGCTGTATTCAATTTCTGCTTCTGTAACACTTATCTGATATAATAATAGATACATTTCCCAAGGTGATCAAGTCTGAAGCCAATTAACCAATTAAAGCAGCTGGTAATAAACACGTAATGACAGAGGCCATTATGTTGTGGTACAAAGAGGTGCAATGTTGGGTTCAAGTTGTATGGATGAATGAAAAAAAACTCAAGGTAGTGTTTTTCCCCCCTGATAATGTCTTTGTTAATCCTGTTGTTAGTAACATTTAAACATCAGTTACCTTTTTGTCTTAACTCAGAAGTTCCTATTTTACATTTTTACTACATTGAGGATTTCTTTCTCACACATTCACTAGAAAATTGCACAGCTTTTCCACCAATGAGCCAAAAAGACATCAGAGTCACAAAGCATGAGCAAAGGGTTAAATGCTTCATAAACTGCACTGCCAAGCGAGTTAAACAGCTTTTTTGCATTCATTTAAAGACAAAACTGAGTTGAGATATGCAGTTAACTGCTCTAATATGTTTCAGCCCTGAAATGTCCTTTTGTATGTATGCACAAAAGAGCGTTGATAAACTCATCAGTGACATTTCAAAAAGCTATTTGCTAGTTGTTTGATAAGGCAAACTGTAAGTAACCTGTATGATTTGTGTCACATCTGTCTTGAATTACCTCAACGAATGGTAAGGATTTACTCTCTCCATCTGACTCATCATATGCACGGATACAATTTAGCATTGTCAGACCACAGTGCAGGTCTTTGCCATGAAGAGTAGCGTTGTAGCAGCTAATTTCAGTCACAATCAGGTGCAATACTGGAGCAAACTGTGGAAAGCAGCAGAACTTTTTGGCTGATTTTGCATTTCAGTATGGTCTCAGTGATTTGCTTTGTGAATTGGGCCCTAAGAGGGATCATAGAGTGGAGGCAGATGATTTGCACTTCTTGGTGCTATTAGTGGCCACAACCCTAACTAATGCTAGCAATAAAACACAAGTTTTGTCATGGGGTCGTATCAGGTGAAATAAGTCTTATAGCCAAAGTATGTGACCACTTTTCTATACCGTTCACAGATGGGCAGTCTTTTGAAAAGTTTCTTTCCTCCATGTTAAGTCCACATGACTTCACTATAGAGGTCAAGTTGGAAAATTGCTTCTCCAGTCGGGTGCAGTGGTGTTTTGTCCCTGGATAACCAACTAAGCTAATGATACTCCTATGAAAGGTAGAAGGTCAGTGACTGAGTCTTGGAAAGTTGAAGACACTGACCACAGTCTGGGGAAACATACAACAAACCCTCAGCTAACTAGATAATTACCCCAAAACCAGGTCCTCAACAGATCCAGGGAGTCACGGGCCAATTCAAATGGGTCACTCATGTCGAAGTCAGTCACAGTTGAGTGTTAGATAATTAACCTTGATGATACACATTTTGTTCCACAGAACTTTCCTTGGATCGGAATGATGTTTTGACTAGTCTTTATGCTGACAGAGTGAGCTTTTTAAGTGTGTTGATAGTAAATTCATGTTGCTAAATTTCAGTACCTCACTAATATAATTTATATTGGAAAAGATTCCAGTTCAGTGGTTGATTTTCTCATATCCGGCCGGGTTTGGAACGTCACTTTTACTTCTCTTTAGAGGCAGCCGCAATATTGCATGTCTTTTGAGTTAATGCAAAGCGTTTTCCATTTTCCTCCAACAGCACTCGCTCAGAGCAGCCATGGCAAATATCATTAAATGCCCCTGCTAACACTCCACACACTCTACACACACATATACACAAACAAACACACATACAAAACAACCTCATCCTTCTCTCTGGCCTTACTCATTTTTCCCCCTTCTTTTTCTTCCTGGCTATCGCTCAGTGGCAGTGCACGAGGAAAAGAGAGTGCATTGATCTGCCAAAGTGAGCAGCCATTTCACAGGGCCAGTCTGCGCGCCGCTGCTGTCCCTGAATGGGAATTGCTCATTTCACCTGGCCGCCTAGCCTAAAGCAGACTAGTGGGAAGCCCCCGCTAGAGATGGAGGGGAGGGTGTTTTGGGGGGAGCTGGAGGAGTCAGGGCCCTGGTCAGGGCTTGGCAGGCGGAAGATAAGAGCTCCTCATGCTGCTCCTGCATGCACTTCCCACTCTCTCTTTCTCTCTGTGTCTTTCACACACTCAGACGCACATACACACAGCTTTTCTCCACACATGTGAGACGCTAATAATAACTTTAGCGTTCTGGTGAGTCAGCCTTCTTTCCTCAGGCAAGGATAAAAGTAAAACATGGTGCCTTTATTGAGTCTGAAATCACTAACTGTGGAATTCCCAGAACAGGGCTTTAGTTCAGCCTGTATTCCATTCACTGCCAGGATGCCATGTGTCCACAAGATCTAATATTGTGTCCTAAGCCGGGGCTGATAGTCTGATAAACAAGCCTGTAAAATATTTATGAGATTCACATGGGTGGCATACAGTATAGGAAATACGTAGCTCTGTATGAGTGTTGTTGCTGAATAACAGGTAACTGATTTCTTACAGAACTTATACTCAAAATTATGATCTTGTTGGTTTTGGCAGTATTTCCGACTGTGAATGTTTTATAAACCCGCCATGTCTTTTTTAATTTGAGTCTCTACCCTGCTTGTTTGGCCAAATTTATTATGAAGGAAACTCAATAGCTGCCTGGTTTATGCTCAACGGTTGATTTTTCAATTAAGCAAGGGCTGCTTTAAAACGTTGTACAAGACAAGAAGATGTGTGGATTGGGGGTTGAACAAGGTGCAAAACTATGAAACAAGAGGCAGTTTTTCATTAAGTGTGTATGTCCTTATTATTTAACTAAGGCATTCCAAATGTTAGTATGTTTCATTTTGGCAACTGGACAAGACAGTGTTCATTTTGCTTAAGTTTCCACTAGACCATACTCCAAGATTAGGTAAATCAAATATTTTCTCATTAATATTGCTCTATTTTCAAAAAATCATTGCATAGAGCAAAACAAATTAAGGCAACCACGAGGGATGTGACACTATACGCAACTGAGATTAGATGAATTGAGGTGGATTGACTTTGAGATCGACAATCATCCAATTCATGTACAAGCTATAGAGACAAGAGACAACCTACAAACTATTGGTGATGTGTCTATTGATGCTTTTAAACTGACAAGGACCAAAAGCTCACTTATTTTCTTTGAGGCCCATTTATTCTTAACACTCTGTTGCATGAATTATGAAAGTCAGTGTCAGGACTTTTCCCATGAGTGTTTTTATCTGTCTTAAGGCATGAAAAAAAGTTTTCCATATTTAAAAAAAAATATTTGTAACTGAGCATTCAACATAAAACAGTGTGAACTCAATGTAAATATGTCTTTTTTTGTTTGACTTTTTTTATTTTTGATTTTATTTTTGGAAATTTCATGAATAATCTTTTTTTAATGTTTTGCTGAACATTTTAACTCTCTTTTTATCCATTTTAACACTGAATAATTTTATAGTTTATAAGCTTTTTCACCCTCAGATGTTTGTCTATAACTTTTTTAAAAATATATTTATGTTTGGAAAAAAAATAAAAACATTTTTTTCAGGCCCTAAGAAGAATAAAAATATCCTGACACAGGCTAATATGAATTTCAACCACATGAACCATTGAATTTAGGAGTAAATAAGTTTTAAATAGGTGTCTACTGCAGTGACCACTATGCACCACAGGGTTAACAACGGTGGGACTTTTTGAAGAAAAAACTTTGCGAGGCAATGAGGAACTTCAGTATCTGTATGGTCACGTTTGTTTTTGAATTTGTAGTTGTTATAAACTTTGGGGTTATTTATGTTAAAAGGAAGAATTGGGCTCTTTTAAGGTTTTATATTGTCTCTGTGGTACCCCTTTGTTTTCATGATAAACAACTAAACTATTTTCTCACACTGATGTTTTAGAAGACCCCTATTTCAGCCTCTATCCAAAAAGCTTCATTTTTTGCTGCTCTCTCTTTAAGGCTCCCCTCTCTACAAACCCCCTTTCCTGTGGTTGGTCAGCTCTCTGGAGTCCTTTTGGTGGCTGGGCTATGAGCAGACTTTGGTGTTTTAGGCCTTCAACATGTCATGAATTAGTGCAGAAAGGCATGTTGCTGACTCCATTATTTCAGCAGGTCTGGTGAAGATCACTTAAAGATCTCATGCTGTTTTAAAAACTGACCATTTTGGCAATTTCAGAAAAACTTCAGAAGCTTCAACAACATATGATCATGTAGGATTCATGTCTACCCAAGGCTCCTGTAGTTTTATCTGTATATATCCTGTTAACTAAACCCACCACAGCCAACCCTAACTTGCATATAATCAGAGTCTTCATGCTTCCTGTATCTGCCTCACCTCTCCAGCATCACCCCCCTCTCTCCGCCTTCCCCTCCCTCATGTGTCCGAAAAACATTCCATCCAGCCACTCCATTCCCCCACTTCATCCTTCACATGTTCTCAAATTTATTTCTCTCTCTCTATCTCTCTCTCTCCGCTGGTCAGCCCACTTCCCCTCCCTCCATCTCTGCTATCTCTGCACCGCTCTCCTTGCTCAGTGACAGTCTCATCACACTCTATCAATCAGGCTTGTGAGGCCCCGGCGCTCTATAGCACAGCATCGCACACTGCTAGTCTGGTCCCATCAGTGCCAGTCAGTCTCCTTCACTCTCTCAGTCACTTTAAAAAGGTTTAGGTTGCCAGATATAGTCTGTTCCCCCCCTGCCCTGCTACAGGTCAGGAGATCGGAGGGATTGAAGTGGCTTAGCTCTTGATTCAATAGCACTTGACATATTCTCTCTTCACTCAAAATTAGAAGACTTCCTTTAAAGCAAAGAGATAAATGGATATATCACTAGTTCAAAATTTGGCCGGAAAGTTTTAAAATTTAATAAAAGGCAGAGTTTTAAGTCCCCCTTATATGACGCATTAAGTTCAAGTGAATGTACAATGATGCCAAACAGAGGTCAGATTCTTCCTCCCCTCAGCTGTCTTACCTGCCGCAGGCCTCATCCTGTGGTTGAAGTCTCAGGAAAGAGAACTGCAAGATGAGAAACACAGAGAGGAACAGGATAGTGATGAATCATCGCATATTCCAGTGCAAGAGGTGAAAAGTAGAAATTTCTGGCGTAATCTTGAATTCATGGGATATTTTTGGGCAATTTAATTTCAATCAAAGGAACAACAAAGCAAGAACTTTGGGACATTTACTCTCATAGATGAAGACAATTTCTGAAAATTAAACACAACTTTTATTTACTATTGAGTATTTGTTCATTGCATTGTTCATCTCACTTAGCGTGGTTGTAGAGAATATTTATATTCTGTATATTTAAAGCTCCTGTGAGTAACTTTCCTATGTGTCAGCTTTGGTTCCACTGTGGATACAAACTGCCCCAGCTCATCTTCTTTTAGTCACCTTTTTGAATCTTATCTTGCACTTTTTGACATTCAAATATATCAGTCATCAAGAATCTTTGACAATAAAGAAAAATAAAGAAGAGAATTGTAAAAAATTAACACAAAGACAGTTTCTTGTTAGCCTTTATGTGTCACAAAGATGCTTCAGTGTTTGTTTTAGGCTGTTTTATAGACAGCTGAAAACTCTGCACGGGAGCTTTAAATCTTTGAACCATGACAATTGTGCAATATAATTTAATTTACAGAACACAGACATAGTCATCCCCCCAATACTTGAGCAACTTAAACTTTAAATTCAGCATTCATTAAGCTTATTATCAAGGTTTTGCCATAAAAACTCAACTTTTGTTAAAAAAAAAAAAAAAAAAAACTGTTTAAAACTTGTCAGGACTCATTTTTGGTTGGAGTAAGAGGAAACAGACAATAATTGGACTTCTCAGAAGCATTATATAAGTTACTGTTCAATTCATTGTAAAAAGCAAACAAGAGAATTCAGCTTCAAGGAGAAAGAAAAAAGGTTTATAGTGAAGATGGTCTAAATAACACAGAACTCTTGCTAGTATTCAACCAAAAAAAAAGAAAAAAGATTTAAAACTAGTTATGTTCAATGAAATAATTTTTATGTCTTTCATTAAATGAATTAATTTACTCACTGCCATTTTTTACAAACTGTCGCACAGTCATTACAATATTTGTTTCACAACCAACTATCAAAGAGTGGCACTTTGTTTATTCATAAAATGAAAAGATGCTCTTGAGTGATATTAGTTAGTTTACTCAGGGTGTTCAATGTTAAAAAATAAAACTCCTTTTGGGCTTGATTTAACTTCCCAGCCAACTTCTTGCATAACTTATGCAACTTGCATGACTGGGCTGATAGTTGTTTTCCACCAATTTTCCAACAAAGACAACAGGATACTCTGAAAATGAAGTTCAAATATCTAGAAACACTGACTGTGAACAAGCATACCTGTGGGTTCCTTAAACTTCAGTTTTTTTTTTTTTTTTTTTTTTTTTTTTTTTATGAAAGTACTTTCATAAAGTTTCCTTCACTGTTTCACCACGTAAAATTCAGACTGTTCCTTTGAGAGCAAATTTCTGTTTTCCTAGAATTCAAATGAAACTATTGACTGAATATATAACTTCAAAAACCAATAAAACTAACAAAGAAATTGCATTACATGCACAGTTGCAATGTGAAATTTTATATCCCACATGTATTAACATCCATCTTTAGTTAAGGTAAAATTACAAGAGAGGATATGATCATGTGATAATCAAATTGATCAGAGCAGCAGATAAACATGCATTTAATTTGATCAATAACAAAAACATGACGCATGTTTTAATGGAGTTCACGACAGAGGATTTGCAGTTAAAACTCGTATGCTTTTCATCTCATTGGTTGATTAACTCAGTGCCATAATAAAGAAAATATTTAACTTCATGTAAATACACAGAATACTTGTTTTGTAACCAAATTTCAGCCAAAGGAGCAGCAAATTGCAAGTGCAGTGGAGAATGACTTAACCACAGCTATCGATTGGCTTTGTGAATTATAATGAAAACAAGTGTAATTACATTTTCCTTTAAGTAGCACAACAAATTAGGCTTGTGAGTTATTCTGGAAGCAAAAGAAGGAGAGAAAGAGAGTAGACTTCTGCATTTAATGTGCTGGGAAGATTTTCTCAGGCTGTTTTCTTGCTAAATGCTTTCGCAGATGCTGCTGCACCAATACAAGCCTGTGGACTCGTATTCTTGTAAATGATTAGCTGCTTATTTAAGCAACAGGGAGGAATGTGCTTTGGGTGGGTACAACAAAAATGAGTTGGGGATAAACATTTCTTTTTTTTGCTACACTGGCTGAGCTTTAATTTGACTCATTATCTTTTCAAAAAACATTAATGTAGGGCTTTATGGCAGCCCAATGAGATGATTAGCGGTGACGATTATGAATGCCGTGATTACAGTAGACTTTCGGCCCAATACTCCTCATTTGTAGAGGCAATTTTCTGTGTGAATGTAGTGGCTGGTTTTAGAGCAAAAGCAAAAACAAGCTGACTTCATGTTTAGTATTAAAAAGTCATCACAGATATTAGCGAGGGCATAATTTGGAGTTTTGGGAGCACTATCATGTAAATGACAGGGAAACAAAATTAGCCAGGTTTGACTTCATCAAATGTGTGCTTTGCTAAGTTCCCAGTTATCTGGCTTCTCTCCCTGTACACCCTGTTCATGCTAATGAATCCACAAATTAAATTGTAGAACAGAGGAATATTAGGGCGCCTGCCTTTTTGATGTGGCGAGGAATACTCAATTAGGCTGGATTTGGCCTCCGTAATTATGACATTATAGCTCAGATAAGTGTTCAATGGCAACAAATGCTTTGATGGACTCTGACGGGTGAGCAAAGACAGAAAATGCCAGAACAGAAGAGCAAAGAGTTGAATTAGAAAAAAAAAAATGTGAGAAAGTGACAAGAAAGCTATCGCGCCGGAGCCCCTGTCTGCAGCAGCCATATTTCATTACACAGCACCGAAGCTTAGGAGGCAATCAAGCATATTTAGCCATCCTCACCCCCTCTCCTTGCCCCCCCATCCCCCAAAGCAATTATTACTCCCCAGTTTTTTACTGTGCTTTGCCATGGGGAAAATGAACCGCAGTACTTATCAGCTCAATGCATACACAAGTGACTGGGGTGGAGGACATGTAGGTGTGTGTGTGTGTGAAAGAGACGAAGGGCATGTGCTTGTGTTTATGTTTTTTGGAAGGGGAGGGGGAGTGGAGTGGGCGAGCTGACCACTAGTGAGCAATAGGTTACCTCTTTCAATCCTATTAGCAGGGTAACATCAGCACATTTAGGGGCAGCAGGCGGAGCGTGCACAGATACAGAGATAACCATAAACATGTCACCAAAAATGCATTGTTATTTGCATTCATATTGGAAAGAGCCAAATTGATGGGGGGTCAAACAGGGAAGGTGAGGGTTTATGACCTGTGCATAGCTCCGCTGTCAGCAGCTCTGATCTATCGGAGCGGCCAGCCTTGTCGGGCTTTACGCCTGATTATATTATCATGGCTGACGATCAATGTCGATGAATGATCGTTGGACGGCACAGGGGAGTCGACTGAATACAGCAGAATGCAAACAGTACATTATTTAGTAATAGAGCAAATGGAATCCTGGAGTCATCTAGTTAAGTGATGCATTGCATGTCAGCTTCTGTACAAATCGCTTTCCAAAAGCTTCAACTGTCTTTCTCTTTTATCCAGTCTTTTGAGGCTAATGTAGCAGTAATAGAGCAAAGCAAGAGAATAGTGACATAAAAAGAACAAAAAAACAAACATACTTCGCTATCCTGTGTGTTCAGAGCAGCTAATGCGCGTTCATTTGGGTGGCACAGCCGCCAACTGCAGCATTAGTCCCCATCTGGGGACTTGTGTTTCTGTGAAAGTGCTCCTCCATTTGTGAGACTCTTCAGTTCTGGGCATCCTTCCCCCGAGCTCATAACTCAACGCTCCCTCTATCACTCCCATGCGACTGGCTGTCATAATCATCAGCATTATGCTACCTCAATGGGCCTGATTTACAAGTCTGGACATGGCAGCAGCTCTGCGGGTAAACATGAAGCTGTTTGCTACCGCCAGGCCTATTTCTCTCGACTGCATCTAATAGGAGTAGAGACTGATATTCATGGCAGAAAAAGGAGCTGTTCAGATTTGTGATTTGTTTACACGACTGCAATAAACCCCTTTGAAAAGATCTCCAAAGTCTCAATATACGCTTGATTTATGCATGTAAATATGTGAAAAACACCATGTCATTAAGGTTGCACTGTGGAGCCTAAATACAAGCATTTGTTAGGTCCTAAAATTATTTGAATGAGTGTATGAGAAATATTATACTTAAACTTTTTCAGGAAAAACTGATCATATACCAAACATAAATCAAACTGTTGACCTCTCCTATTCAACTCTGACCACAAAATGGCTTATTTGACAATTTAGAAAAGTGCCAACTCCTCACTCTATCAGTGAGGAGCTGGCAATTTATCTCCTTGAACAATCTTCTTTAACTTCACAAAGTTTGTTTTTGGAAGTATTCTAGCAAAACTGAAGTTGCAGCATGGTTCCATGAAGTACAAAATGTCAAGTACTGACTGTTCAATTATTTTTGTATAATGGGTTGTTAAAAAATGCGTACCAATATTTTCATACATTTCCTTATATTTGCAATGAAATTGATATTTTTTTTTAAATTAAAAAAGGGAGACGGTATTTTTTCCTGTCACACTTGAAATAATTTCACAAAACTCATAGTACATGGTGTTATAGATAATTCATCTTGACACCTTTGTCCATGTAAACTCAGTAAAGGCACACAATTTGAATTTAACTTTAGTCCATTGACAGTCACTTCTGCTCCCAATAACAAAAAGTTGTCTTCCACTCAATGAAAAAAAGATGTCTTTTGTTGGTTTAAATCTATTCCTCAAGTTAGGTCAGTAATTTAAAATAACCTAAACATGGCACCTTTGTTCCTGTTATCTTACAAATGGCAGTAACTGCGAATTAAAGATATGCACATATTACTATTGATCAACAGTGTCATTGTCCATGTACAAAAGGGCAGTTTAAGAAATATTGGTCATTTAAGTTCACCACTTTCTCCCAAACATGTACTTTGTATTCAGTACCTTAGCCACCCCTTGAATTCAGGAGAAAATAATACATAAGCATGGTTCAACTTAGAAACTTTGTTCCAAAGTCAGGTTTTATAGATTTTTAGTGAAAAAAAGAAGTCAAAGTGTCATCATATTGTTTGGTTTTAAATGTACATTGAGGCTTTCTTATGGTTTGTTATGCTACTATGCCAATCAGTGATAAATTACCAGTTAATTGTGATCATTGCCAAAGTTAACTAATCAAAGGTCGGTTATCAAGTCTTTTAACGAAAATGTAAAATGGTGTGGAGTTAAACCCTGGAATTCAGTTTTTATATGTACAACAAGATGTCTCAAAATAACCTCTCATGTAAAGATTACCCACAACAAATTGTTTTACAGTTCCTTGACTTGTCATTTTACAGCACGGATTAAAATTCAAAAAACACATTATCTTCTTATTTCAATGTTTAGACTTTATCATTCCCCAAGCTCCTCTTGGAATAAATAATTATAAATTAAAATTTGCATTTCTTATTTTGTCCCTGTTTCTTTTTACACAGTCCTTTAGTCTTCCGACAATTTTAAGGCATTATATTCTGATTTATTTCATATGCAATTATCCTTTGATTTGTGAAAGACTGGACTTTAAATTGTAGCCGCCATGTCCGTCAAAGCTGGAATGAGACCAGTATGTACCCCAACAGTAACCTGACACTCTATAGCAGCTTTGGATATTGAAATGCAGCCTCTTTCATCAACTAATGATATGTCTTATTCACTGTCTCTGGACTTTGATCACAGTTTTTCCACCTTCAGGCAGCACCTGGCCCTTTCAGTAACCCTATATAATATTATATTAGTCTGTATTCATCCACATATTGCGCCTGCTAAATGATAGGCCACATAAATCAATTTTATACATACACACACAATAACAGTTATATGCAGCTTTCAAACTGCCTGCTGATAGCTGCCATTTCTTATCACTGGGGTTGAATATAGAGCCGTTATGAAGGCACTTTTGCCTGCAGTCTAAATGGCAGAGACTGAAGAGAGAGGGAATGCATTTTTGTTCAAATTACTTAAGCTGCCTACAAAGCTCCCCGTAAAGCTGCATGGTTATGAGCGTTCACTGAAAGAGAGGGGAGGCTTGTACAGAAAACTGACTTGATGACAGAGATTGAGCCTGATGTTATTGTGGATTTCGTTTTCATTTTGTTGTTTACAGGTTTTAGGAACCAAGATTTTAATGTTTTGGGTTTTTTTTTTAATTTGTAGGTGCAACAAGTCAAGGTGGAAAAGAGCAAAGGAAATCAAGTCTTATGATTCCAGTTGGGATAACAACAAGAAAAGCAACATATGTCACCGAGAACATAAATACAATTTGTCCCTCTCAGCTTCTTAACTTTATATTCCTGCCCCTCAGATAAAAAGGGAGAATAAATCCACCATCTGCAGCAATAATATGAAACAGCTAATACATCAGCTAATCAAGCATGTTTATTTTTCCTGGTGTTGAGTTGCAGGCTTTAGCATTAAAGAGGAAATGTGCACCCTGGAGTTAATGAACTAAGCTGAAATGAGCTCACAGAAATCACAGTGCGCACAACCTCCATCGCTTCAGAGAGAATTTGATTTGTCTCCAAATGGCATCAAGGATAGGTGTTACGATAGCGGGGAGGGCCCAACGGCAGGCGGCGTGATGTCGTGAGAGCTCTTGATAGACAACAACACAGCAGGGTGAAGAAGACAGGAAGTGGGATTCAGGACCACAGAGCCAGGAGACACTTTCTCTTTCACTCTCTTTGCTCCCAACTGCTCCCAGTGCCAGAGACACGGGCCGCTGCACAGACAGATGGCGAGGAGGTGTGTGTGTGCAATGCAGGGAGTGTGTGTGGTGGGTGGTGACGCCATTCGGCTTTGTACAAGTGTGAGGGATGGAAGGGGAGAAAATGAAGGAAGGAAAACACTGCAGAGGTGTGTGAGAGCAGCGACTGTATCATGAAGACATTAATCTACATGTTTTTATTTTATATTCCACAGCGAAGCATCTTGTCTGCTTCATTACTGCTGCAATGGAAGTTCAATTTTCCCCATCACTTTTTCTCTCACCCGTCACACCGTGCAGGGTCGACATTACAAGTGAGAGACCTCTCCTGATGACGAGAGGCACACCTACTAGAGGGGAAGTGTGCGTGAGGAGGATGTGGGTGGAAGGATTCTGTATTGACAGACTGCCATCTACTGGATTTTACTATAATTTCAACTTAATCTCCTTTTTCCATCATGAACTCGACCCTGTTATAGGTTGTTCACTATTTAAAATCCAACTTTATGATTATAATGAAGGCTTTGAAGTCTGAAAGCACCCCTCTATTCCCTCTTTAGGTGTATTTTTTTCATGTATGCTTTTTATGGCACATTCTTCAGAAAACAGGGTAATCTGAAAAACAGGGACCTCCAGACTTCGAAAAACATCAATTTTGTTCCTTCAACATGATAAACAAGTTTAATAAAGTAAAACTAAAGTTTAACCAACAGTACTTTCGCAGTTATATTTGTGTACACACAATAGAAAAAAAATCCCCTTCATTTGTATTTTAATAATGACTGCAACCAGGGTTACTAAAAGTTCATTTAAAATGAAATAAAGATAATCATATTCACTTTAGTTTGTGACCCAGTAGCATTTTAGCATTTTCTCTTTCTCTATTATCAAGCTATTGATTGTTAACTTTCCCCCATTCCCTGTTTCTGCCATACAGTTGTTACATGTGGTTGCTTTTTGCTTCTGTCACATTTATAGAAAGTCTCATTTTTCTATGAAAAGTAAAGTACTGCAGCTTTATCAATTCAGGAAAACCATGGCTATAAGCCGATTTAACTCAATTATTTATTCATGCAGTGTAACAAAATTTAAAAGCTATAAACCAATGGAGTACAAGAAAAAAGAGGAATTGATTTCCTCTCATTTTATCCTTTTAAAAATTCTGAAAATAAGGAATTTCTATAAGCAACACATTTTCAGGTACCCTCAAGCCTAAGTACATAGGAGAAATTTCGGTGCTGGCTCTACATGCACTTCAATGAAACTTTTTTTCTTTAATACAGAATTTAGCTAAAGTTGATTTTCTTCAAATTTTTAAAGAAGAAATGAGGATTAAATTTATATCAGTGAAATTTTCATGTTTTGGAAACTTGAGAATCTAAAAATTGTGTCATTTTTGTTCTATTTTATTTTATTCATTTTCAGATTGGTCAAATGATTTGTAAATCACAGTCATCTAAAAATAAGTAATTTTTGCTCCTACCAGTGGGTTTGAGATTCACAGCGCTGAGCTAATGCACAGTGATAATATGAGTCATGCTGTTATAAAAGTACGATACATTTAAGGATTAGTTCAGCACCATTAAAAGTGATGGGACTCCATTGTGTAATGATTAGATATGTCCAATGTAGCTTTCATTCTTTTTTTGTATGCTTTTATGAGTTTTAAATTGTAAAAAGAAGGTAAATATGATAAAAGATCTAATTAAGAGACATTGATACAACCTCTAACTTGTAAATCAAGGCCACTAAAGCTATCGAAAGCCATCCACAGCATTGAATCAAGGTTGACATCACAGCTTCACATGAAGTCTGTGCAGCTGAATAGTGATGCACAGCACCATCTTGTGGTTGAATCACTCTGGAAAAACTTTATCCTTGCACCCTGTGAAAGAATTGAACACTTTAAGGTTTGATTGGTAAAAGTTGGATACTGTTGTAGAACATGTTATGTCTCTTCTTTATGGGATGTAATCAGATTAAGTATGCAGACTTTCTAATTGAATGGATCATAAATATTGTTTTACTGAGAGAACATTTGCAATCAGTGGTTGCACTATAATATCAAATGACAAACTGTGCAATTAATCACGCCTATGAGCAATAACAAATGCCCGTTTTGCTCCATTACTGCTTCCTTTCTCGAAAGCCTGCATCCACGTGCTCTAATTTGTGTGCCTAAGACTGAGATCTTCTAATGCTTCCTTAAAAGGCGCCCTTACCTGTCACATGACTAACGAGCAGCCGGTGCGCATTTAACAGTCATGAAATATGCACCAGAGTTAAACACCTCATCCTCCATAGTGCCTTGAGATAAATCCATGCATTTCATTAAACACACACTCAGTCTCAGCTCGGCTCTGCTGCAGAATCACTCCTACTTCTAAGAGGAAATAGAATTAATTTTCAATGCTTGTTTTCTTATAATCACAACAGAAATGCAATGTGAGAAAATTAGCACTTATATTAGGACAAATTATGGTTTTAAATTTGTGCCCTCAAAGCACATCCTTGAATAAACCTGCGGATTATTCCTGCACACAGCACACAAGTAAGAACAGTATTTAGGGAAGTAATTAGTAGGTTATCACAAGTTGAAACATAATAAAACCATCTTTTCTGTGTTTTCCTGATCTTCTTTGTCCAGTACTTCAATCTCTAATCCTGTCTGTTTGTGGTTTTGTAGATATTCACCCTGGGAAACCCTTGCTTGCTATCTGACTTGAAACAGATTTGATCCATTTTTCCAGCGCGTATCTGTCTTTTACAGACAGGGTGAGCTTTTCAAAAGAAATATGTCAGCAGTCTGGGGATTATGTTTTTCCTTTTTTTTTAAACTAATCACCAAAAGACACAACCTGCCCGACATTTCTTTGCTTCAACAATGCACTGTGCCAAGCAAAAGTCCTTTTCCCATTTAGATGCTTATTTTGATCGTCTTTTCTTCTCATTGTGCCGCTTCTATCAGATGTATTAACCATTAACTTCATGCTCCACTGAGTTACATTATTATCTTGTGCAAATGAAAAGTGATTTAGCAGGGGGGGAAAAAAGTTGGATTAATTTCACAATCTTGTTTGACTAATGTAAGGCATATGGGCTCATTATTATTCGATCAGACTGCACCACTGCACAAAAAGTTCACTCAGTTTATGCCATTTTTAGGGACAAACCATTTTATAAAGAAAAAATATACACGTGCAGGACTTAGACTTTGTATCCATTCATGTGATGAATACCAATTCTACTGCAATGCATACGCTTCCGCTACTGCAGTATGCATGTACGTGGGCTTTTATGCCCTGACTCATGCCTCCCAGGTAATGCTGACACCCATACAGTGTTCTTTTTGCTATCCGTCTGTTGTTGAGTGCACTCAAGTGTAAGCACACAACATGTGGGATGAGTGTGATGGATCCCAGGTATCGTTGGTAGTTATTTGTGGAGTGCCCATAACCACTATTCCCCAGCTGCAGCTTATGGCAGGGTGAAGCTGAGCGAGATATACTCCAAGTCTGGCATAAAGCCACCGGACTTTGCAATAATTCATTGGCCAAAAAGCCCTCTGTGTACTGGCTGTGCAATATTTATACCCTGCTGAATGTATTTTCCCAGCTACATCATCGCTCAGGGCCTGGACTGACTGGGGTTTTCTTCTCTTAGGACAGTTTTTTTTAATTTGTATCATATGTGAAATCTTGGAAACAATTCTCACAAGTTGTTTCATGATCATATTCCGCCAGATCAAAGTGATGTGTTTTCTCAGCGCCAATGTCTGTTTTTAAAGTTGTGGAATTAAAAAAACAAACAAACGAAAGCCCCAAACTAAACCTATGGCCTTATTTTCAACATTCATTTTGCAGTAAACTGAATTATATAACAGGTAACTTCATGATTTCACCAAGTCTGGCAACAGTAATTAAGGTCCTACTTTAAGATATTCTCTTTATTTCAACCAAGTTTGAATTCTCATTAGAGTCTATCTGGTTTTGGTCTGTCTTTTTTCTCTGTCTTCTTTGTTTGTGTTATTTCATTACAAATTTATTTCCCTTTTCCTCCAAGAACCTGCACATGAAATTTGAATGATTGAAAACGCGGTCAGCGAAACGTCTTCAAAGCAGAGAGGTGTTAATGGAAACAAGAAAGGGAGACAATCTTTTTTGATTTGAAGTACTCTTTCCTAATGATGGTGCTCTTTTGAAGATTTAAGCAATTAGATGAAGTGCCATTGTGAGATGCTACAATGAAATGAGCTGATTATGTGAAATAACCATTAAGCACTAAACCACTGATTCATATAACTTTGTTAATTAGCTTTTAAACTTGATATTGTTGTCATATATTTCGTGTGTGGATACCAGCTGGTAATGACTTCATGGTCAACCTTCTTTAACAAAATAAAGCTTAGTTCTGTGTGCGATTTGTAAAGTTTCTGGTGGCAGACCGGAGAATATTTTCTCTGACAGTGATTTCTGTTTGTTAGACAGCTGTATAACTTCATATTGTGTTTTTCTTCAAGCACTACGTCTCCAGAATCTGCAACCCCCTAAATTTGCAAACTATATCAGCTCGGATTCGTGACATTCCTATTTTTCAAACAAAAAAATTAAATAAATACATAAAAATAAAGGCAACCGCAAATGTGAGTGCCAAGGATATTATGGACAAGCAACATCTGGCTGACTCAGTTATTCAGCTAAATTTATTCAAGCAAGTGAATACAGCCGGAGAAAAACAGTGGAGCTACCAGGAATATTTGTTTGCTTTATGGAACTTTTTTTGTCAGAATTATTTTCTCCTGTTGAGCCTGAGGGTGATGTGACTTGAGTGGGAAGAAGTCAATAGTTCTCTCTACAGACCCGGTGAAAAATGTCATGCCCTGTGCCAGTCAGGTCATTGCCCAGTACACCGTGAGGGAGAAGTGTGTGTGTATAAGGCTATTTTATGTGTACTGGCTGTTGAGGACCAGTGCCGTAACCATTATAGGGACTATTCTGTAATAATAAATAATCAAGTTATTTCAGGATAAATCTCCTATTCTTTTGAACATGAATACCTTGTTTCCTCTTTTGTCTGTATGTTGAACGATATATTCACTCATTTCAATGTGTCTGAAAATCTCCTCCTGTCTTTAATGTTTTTGTTAGATCTGCGCAATTTGGCAAAATTGTGCACTTGCTTTAATTTTGGATGATAGTGCGTTCATAATTATACTGAATAACAATGACTCTTCATGAGTTGCTTGAAAAAAACACAGCATCAATCCGACAAACAGATCTGACAACAGGTTTGTTTAGTAGAATAGAAAAAAAACTGTTGACCTTAAGCACTGTTGTTAATTTTTGGTCTGTCTCTGTAATGTGGATGAAAGTTTCTTATCTTGATATATGAAGTATTTAAGGGGTCAAATTTATTTATTTATTTATTCATTTTGTTTTTTTGTTCAAAAACTTATTTTTGTGTAAAGTTACTGAACGCAACAACTAAGGTTGTTCAGATCTTGGTTGTTTTCTTTTCCCCTTTGTTAATCAATTTTAAATGTAACAATCTGTAGATTTTCTCCAGATACTACTCCTCCCCATCTCCCACTGTACAAAAACATACACTTCAGGTATATTTATAACTCCTAACTGTCAGTAGGTGTAAGTGTAAAGGGTTTTTTTCTCTACATATTAGCTCTGTGATAGAGTGGTAACCTAAAAATTGTTGTTATCACAGACTGGCACTCTAGAAGGAATGTGACAAAATAAATAGATGGACAATGAAATATTCACCCAATATTTTTTTAAACTTGGGGTTGAGTTCAAAAGAGTGCTGTTTCTGGTTGAATAAACTTGTTTCATTTTATTTTAAAGCTCCTTTTTCTCTCATTAAGGCGGAAACTGAAGACAAATATGGTGAAGCTCATTTGCTTTATTAAACCTTTAAATGGGATGAGTTATAATTAATAGCTCATACAAATGTTGAGTGCAATATGGTAAACTTAGTCTAAGGGTAACAGCTGCTCTGTTACCTGCTCTGTGTGTGGTTTGTTGAATTTTGAGTTTAAAGAATACTTTTCCAACTCACCAAGAAATGAGGCTTCACTGCTGTGCTCATGCAGGTGCCAACATGCTGCCCAGTGCTGTTTGATTTACCTCGCCGACACACCACTGAAACTAAATGCCCCCTTTGCCCCCACCTGTGAGAAAAGAAAAAGAATCATTAATCTTTCATATCAATAGATTAATAAATAAACAAATGTGTTAAAAAGTCCATTGATCAGGCATACAGCTGGTTGTTAATCATCATTATAACATCACATCATTCAAGTTTTGTTTTATTATACTACGGATGTATCTTGGTTTGTATTCCTGAATATATTGTAAGAACCTTTTTTCAGCTTTGCAAAAACTCTGTAAGTCCAGCAGTGCAAAATAACAACCGTTTATATTTATTTCAAAATAAGAAACATTTCTGGCTGCCCTGAGGTGATAATCTAGCCAAAACTAACCACCAAGGTTAATCTAAAAGTCTTTATTTTCATTTTGTTGGCCTCTCTTTAAAGCTATTAGAACAAAAATATCCTCAGCATTTTAAACTTATGAGGCTTCATTTGCATAGGCTTAACCTCTCTAAAGACACATTAGAGATGAGTCCAAATCTGACGTGCCTTTGGAATAGCTTAAATATGAATTTGCATACCGTTTTCCTCCTGTGCAGGTGATAAAGCAGTATTAAGCCTGGATTACAGTATTTGATTTTGTTTGTGTGCTTGTGTGTGCGCCTGTCTGGAACGTGTGTACAATGCATATATGCTTAGCTGTGTACCTGCATATGAGCAAATTGGACTGTGTTTGAGCTGTGTTGGCATGCCTCCCTGTCCCTGGCAGAGCCAAAAGAGAACAGTGTGCTATGCCTGGCTGCCATGTTACTCATGTGACCTCATGAAAGTACAAGTCCCTTCAAGCAGGATAATAAATCATCGCAGCCGGGGTTGGATGGCGACACATGCTTAGATGCACACACAAGCACTCAATGCCAGTCATAACATTGTGCGGTTAATTTAAGAAGCATGAAAACACAATCATACCAGGCAGCCTGACCCTTAGAGGAAGCAGGATGGTCTATCAGTTACACAAAAGTGTAAGGCCTTTTCTCAACCCGATGGATGCCCATAATATTTTACTCCTAAGCTACTTCTAAAATTCTCTTGCCTCGCAACTTGTATAATTTAGCCATGAGCAGGAAAGACAGAAAAGGGATATGTATCCTATGTGAAACAAGGCTATGTGAGCGGGCAGGCATTTCCTGCTGTCAGAACACTGGAAGCGGGAAGCGCAAATGCTATCATAATATTGAACTGCAGTGTAGGAAGTTTTGTATTTAGGGTGCGAAAAAAATCACTCCACTGCCTCCTAGTTAAGAACTTTAGAAATAGTGAATACTTGGTGATAGTTTGGGGTGTCCCATTGCAAAGCAAGCTTAGCAAGCTGGCTAACACAGTAATTTAGCCACTTTTGAGCTAATATTAAAATTAGCAAGGAAGTGTATTTTTTTTTGTTATCTATTTATTCATATATTTATTTATGTGTGTTTTTTATTTGTTTATTTTATGCATTATTTTTCTGCATTTAGGAGTGTTACAGGACAAAAAGGTGATTGTGAATTTCAAAATAATATTGTGCTAGCTAAGGGTTTACAGTTTACAAACAGCATCAGGGTTGTCAAAGTATAAACATTTTTGTAAGTCATCACAGAATTTCAAAAGCTCATTGTTATTTATCACAGAGGATTGACAGGCAGATTTGTGTGTGGAAGCTTAAGCCTGCCCCATTTCCAAGTTGGCCCCTGTTGATGATTTGCTTCAAAACTCTGTTTCAGAAACAGACGAGTGACGTCTGCACTGGCAAAGCTAAATGTTTCTGGTGATATGATGACCACCGGTCCACATGACATACTCCACAACATGTCAAATATGCATTTTAACTAATGCTGCTTACCCTAAAGTAACAATGTATTTTAGCTTCTAGCTATCCACAAGCTTATATTGAGGTTAGCATGAAAGATTCCTGAAATATTGTAATGCAACACAAGAAGAAGTGTGTAACAAACAAGTAAATGTAAGCTAGACAGATTGGAATCAAATACCCAGGTCATGTAATGTTAGCTAGAGAATGACTGAGCGACGTTGCTTTATCTCCTGTGTTAACACAGAAATGGAAACATAAAACCGATTTGTTTTTACCTTATACTATTGCTCTATTTTCAGATTTTCACATCAGACCACATTGTAGTATCTCATATTTCGAAGGCATATTGACATATTTTGTTTTTGAGATACCTGAAATTTAAATGAACATTAAATAGAACAGAAAAGCATTATTAATATTTGTGTCCCAACTGAGTGTAGCATCATGGGAATATGGCATTTTTTAGACTCACAGGAAGTCCTGAAGGAATGCTGCATGTGCTAAGGTTGGCAGCACTGTTAAAAATAGACTTTTCTGTTTGAGAGCATTTTTTTTATTAACAGTTAACCAATCACTTTGCTTCTTGTAAGCAGTTTTAAAAGGCAGGCTTTTGTTTATTTATTTTTTTAACTGCTAGACTTAACGCTACTCTAATTCAGGTCACCTACTACTACTGCTGCAAATTCAGTTTTATGTAACCCAACTCTATCTGACAGGCGTGCCGGCTCCTACGTACCAACTGTCGTCAGCTAAATGCACTACAACATCAGTTAACAAGAGTTTTAGAGTCTCTCTCTGAGAGAACAGAAGTTTTGATTTAATTTTAATGCCTTAATGGCTCTTGAACAGGACATCCAAATGGACTCCAACAGGCAATTCTGTGGTGACAATTTTGCATCTGTCATTTACAATACTTCACACACAAACTTAATCCAACTCACTTGTCTGTATTTAACTGTTTTTGTGGCCTTTCTTTTGAAGCTACATTTGTCACTGTCAACCTTAATTTAAATCACTTTGCCACCTGAGCCCTGAACAGTTTTTCACAGTTTTTCACCGTAATTGCCATGAGGGACAGAGGGCATCATATGTGTGAAGTGTTCAGAGTAAAAAAACTCATCTCCTCGTTGTGCTTCTACTCACCCATTGAACACACTTGGGAATAAATTGGGACCAGGAGGTGAGGAAGAGCAGTAAAAGCGGGGACTGTGTCCCATTTTCGAGACGCAGGGTTTCAAATAGGCCTACCATGAGTTGATTTCAAAAATAGCACACTGCTAAACTTTCCTTGCAGCTGTTTGATGAGTTCATTGAAAATCTTATGGACCTGTATAGAAATGTTCTGGTGCATGCTGGTCTCTGCCTGGGGAGCAGGAACTCGCAGCAGCACAAACTCTCCAATTACGGCTGCTCCCGCTGGTCCTTTGGGGAGAACCACTGCACTGCCCATTGATCTATAAACCAGCACTGTGACAAAGAGTAACTTCATATTTCTGAAAGATGTGAGATGTTTTTACCAACTAATAGAGTTTATATGTGATCATTATAGGTCAGCAGTATTAATAACAGAAGTAGTCAGAGATGTGCCGAAGTATAGGTGGGGAATTATAGTTGCAGAAGTTCTTTTTTTGCATGTGAAACAAGAAGAAGGCCGATGGTATTAATATATTTCCGTGACTGTGTTATTTTGACAGATGATTCCAGAAATTCAATGTGTTTTCAATTGGGTCATCTCCTGCCACTAGCTTGTTTTTGTTTTCTCAAGAAGCCTCTAGTTGTTCTCCCTCTCTCTCTCTCTCTCGCTCTCTCTCTCTCTCCCTCTCTCTCTCTCTCTCCCTCTCTGTGTTTGCATGTCAGCTTCTGAAATGTGCTAAATGCACCTGTCAGCCCATCCATCCATCCAGCTGCCATAAGAAGTGCGAAAAGATGCAGCAGCTTCACGGTCTTAATGTGAGAACAGACCTCTTGTGCAAACAGCAGATGAGCAGAAGCAGCAGCAGTAGAGAATTTCGTACTCCAGAGGGCACCATTAGCATGCTTTATGTGTGACATCAGGTTTTACTGAGCAACACCAGATGCTAATTCGAAAAAATGAGCTGAAATCCTGTAGAACAGCAATTTGATAGCTTTAATGGTGCTGATCCAGTGGTCAATTTTGATATGACAAAAAAATGTTTTGAACAGCTTGTTTTTTTTAAAAGACACTTACTATTTTACAACCAGGAGCATGACCAGACCTTTTTTTGGCTGAGGTCACTGACTCATGCAGGGGTGGCATGAAGTACATGAGCACACACACAGGAATAAATATAGTTATTCACCTCCAATGTCCCTTCTAATCATATCATCTTAACTACCATTAAAGTATCACACAGATTTTAAGCTGTGGTGGATGAATTTTATTGCTCAATTATTATTATTTTGTTTGTTTGTTTGTCTTTCTTTCTTGCTTTCCTGCATGGGTCCAAAAAGATGTGTGTTCAAAGTTAGTGTCTCAATCTGGGAACCAGGGGTTTGAGTTTGCTTTTTCTATCCCTCTTATATGTTTTGTACACATAAACTACTTTTACGTTCCCTGCAGATGATTGCCATCCATTGAGAAACCCCTTTGTTAGAATCACACGCAAGAGCAAAGTGATTTACACACTTTTACCTAGAGCTCTGTGTGACTTTGTGATGTGGTTGCAGACTGACATCGATCTTTCTGCATGCGGCATCATGCTGCATGGTTGGTTTTTAGATTCTACCTCACCTTTAAAAGAACAATTTTCTGATATTTTGGTCACAAAGTCTGCTTTACTTATGTCTTGTCGAGTAAGACATCTTGGAGTTTTTTGTTTTGTTTTGTTTTGTTTTGTTTTGTTTTGTTCTTATTAGCTTTTTCCTGTGAAATGTGCCATTATAAAGCGCAATTAAGATAATGTTTCATCACGGAGGTAGTCCATATAACTACTAAACTGCATTGTTCCAAAAAGGACAAAAAGTGGACAAATAAATCTTAAAAATGAGTAAATTAAAAACAGTGAATACTCAACGATAATCTCAATATTAAAACATGATATTAAAATAAACAAACCATGCCACCTCGTCACCCCACAGAGTAGCTTTATCACAACACCTTAAAGTCTTTTTGGAAGAGGAATCCAATTGAATTTGTCAAGAATAATGGATCTCAGTCCGGCAGGGAAGACACCAACTCTCTGAGGCGGAACAATAGCTCATGTTCAGACATGACTTTCCCCAGTCGTTCATCCATACTAACAGCGTTTAGTTGTTTGACCCTTGATTTGATTTCCATGGATTGACATTATTAAATTGTGGATTTCAGCGGCTGCTCTGACATTTGAATTGGCATTTTAAGTCATAGGTTATTGTCAAAGATGGAGTGTTTTATCCAACAATACAATTTCCAGGAAGCCTTTTACCCAGAATAACAAGATATGGGCCTCACCTGTTTGGAATAACTGATTGCGATTGCTGCCACGGACCAGAGTGATGAAAGAAGAGAACTCCTCAGAATCTCCCTGAAGAGACAAAAAGAGAAGAAGAAAGTTGTGTCAAGATGTGTTGTACCATTCACAATATAACACTTGGTTCACTGTACGGTGGATAAATGCTCTCTTTGCGTACATAATTGCACATTGAGTATTATGGAGATGAGTGTAAAACAACGTACACAGTAGCCACTATCTGTTGTTGTGTTATCAGCATAGTCCCATTAGGTTTGGTAAACATGCTTCATGTACTTTGAGGAGGTGATTTTCAGTTGTGCATAATGAACGAGGCTAAAAATAGACTCCTGCTTGAATGCTGACAGCGTCTCCTCCACACTGAAGACAGGGTAGCTGGATGTTTGGTCGTGTCTGCTTGTAAGTAATAATTTCTGACAGTGACTCACTCTCACACACCCTTAACTATGTTCAAGAAAGCATGAATATGCGTGTGGCGAAGATGCACGCTCGTCTGGGATGTACAACATGTACATGTCAATTGAGAGGCATACAGAGCACATATGTTGGATGTTAATTGATGTTGTCAGGAGCTGGGATCAGGGTGATGATTAGAAAATAATAGGGTAGCAAGGGACCTGAAATTACACCCGGGACTTCTTTCTCATTCATAGAAATCTGCAGACAGGTCTCATCTTCTTTCCTCGTGAATTAGACAGGCTGCACTATTTCACGAAAGTGAGGTTTTTGACATTATTTCACAACTTCAGACGTCACAGAGGTGCCATTAACTGACAGATCTCTACCTGTTTGACTTCAATGACATTGGTTATTTGATGTTGGTCACCGTACACGACGCTACCTGATTTATCTACCATCCAAATGCAATACCCTGCATCTTCAAAGCACCACAAATGTGAATCTAGCTTGACTTTTTGCATCCATAATGGGTCCTTTTTCTGGTTTGCTATGATATGCAAAAATCATGTTTACTTTCCAGATCAAAGTTTCCCCTCCTTCCCTCCTCCTTCTCCTCCTCCACTTCCACATCTAAAAATGTACTCCTTGCATTATGCAAGCCAACAAAGAGCAGTGTCTGCTCACACAGCCCATTCCAAGCATACTGATTAATTAGCTTGTATAATTAGCTTAATGATTCACAGAAACATGGCCATGGCCACCCAAGAAGCTATGCTAATGGACCCCTGTCCATTGCAATTAAAATGCCCATAGCTTAAGAATGGTGGCCTTCAAGTCCAGATAAGTGCTGAAGTGGATGGAAGTAGATGGCGCAGTACTCTTTAGAGCAACATACCCCCGAGTGTTGTGCAGTTTTGTGAGATTGTGGTGCAAGTTATGTGTTTGGATTGAATAATATTTTAACGAGCGTAGACCCCACTTGAAGACTGAGAGCTAATGAAGTGTTTTTATTATTCACTATGGCCATTAACTTCAACACTGGCAGCACATTTGGTGCTCTTAGACCCCAAATTAGACTTGAAATGTGATGTAATATGCTGAAAGTGTGAAACCTGCTTTTAGTGTCACAAGGACCTAATTTATCTCCCATCTGTCCTATTATGCAACCCTCAATATCTCCTGTCTGCCAGTTATTTTAACTTCTTCTCTCTCTGAGCACACACTGTAAAGTGCATGAGTGAGGACATGCAGTTGTGAACTTTACAGTTTCCATTAAATGTGGATTCAAAGCAGACAGTAGCTCTGCTCCCTGACAGTAGCATCAGCATTCCTGGCTGCACTTGGCACATAAATCGCCCGTTTATGACCTTCCCCTGAACAGTAACCAACAGAGACACCGGCTTCAACTCATAAAATCTGCAGAATGTTGTGGTGGAGGTGAAGATATTACTTATCCATACACAACTTCTAAAATGCCAGTCAAGTGGGAGCATTTAAAAAAAAAATCTAATCTGTATTTGTTTACTTCTTTTAGTGCCTCAATTGAACCTTGGGAACATCACAGCTAGTCATATATTACTGTTAATTTACAACACAGTAAAACACAGTGAGACTGTTGCCATGTGCTTGTATAAACAGCACAGGAAAATCCACAACTGTTTGGCTACATGATTATCATAGTTTATTCCAGTGTGTGACAACAATTTTGGTTTAACAATCCAGAAACATCAACCAAAATATTGCTTTGTTACTAACTACTCCCATGATAGAATGCCACACAGAAAGCAGTGGTTTGAGTATCACATTTATGGGACTTTGCACACAATTGTGATGGACTTCTGAAACACATAGTAACGTGTTGTTCATATACTAGCAAGCCCTTTTCACACAAAATACTGAACCTCATATTTTTTTATAGCCAACTCTTTTAAGTTGTTCAATTACACTATAAAGACCAGCCATGGAAACCTACCAGTGTGATTCCCAAAAGAGCAGCATGAAAATACACCCTAGCATCTTGTAAGCTTTACAAGAACAGTTTGTTAACTGGCTAAGCTAACTACCAATCAAACAAAGCTTCTTTCTACAAGCAGTAGCACAAACTGTAAGTAAAAGTCATTTACTCCTTTCTTTAACCCGTTGAAAACAAGAGAGTACCATTTTTTTTAGCTTCATGTCTACTTAGTAGTCAGCAATTAGTGCTAGCTTCATCTTGCTGTGGTTTTGTGTTGATAACTAGCATACAGACAGCCCCTGGCATTTCAAGGTCTTAGACACAACAACAAAACATGTTTAGCTGTGAGCAACTTACCACAACTTGCTTCAACACCATAGGACAACTCAGTTTAGCCACATGGCCAAAAGCTGTAAGCTAATTTGTTTGAATCTTAACAATAGAAGTAAAATTTTTCACTTCTGTTATACTTAGTGCACACGCTAAGTTAAGGATGTAGTTGCTAATCTCTGTTCACAACTGCAAACAGTTCAGTTAAGTCCAGATAGTAATACCAATACTAAAACTGAGCTAGTTGCTAATATATTTTTGAGTTCTTCTCAAAAAGTAACACTTTTCACAGACAAAAATATAAACTCTGGATTTTAGATAAACTGTTGACAGTTTTCTTGCTTCTCAGTTTGAGCTAACATAACAGGCTGGAATAAGACAGTCAAAGATTTTGGTGAAGTAAACAGTCTTGCATAAAACAAAACAACTGAGATTTTCAGTTTTACACTAAAACAATGTGACAAAAATTGCTAAATGGCATGGAAAATTTTGAATCAAACAACAAGACTTTTTGCTGGTTATATGATGTCAGACTTGGGATGCTAAATCATAGTATGCATCTTTGCTAGCCTTTTTGAGAATGTCGGTGAAAGGGTTAAACATTAAAAAGTAGGCTTCATCTTAACACTGACACAGCTTGGCATCAGATACAGTGACGCTCCCATCTGTTAAATAATTTCAAAGAGCAGGAGCTAAGAGGAGAAATAAAACCCTGAAGACAACCACTCTGACATTACTCAGAAGCTAAGTTTAGATCTGATGCCGCACTGGCCTCACCTTCCTTCCTCTGTCTGAGCAGCTCTAGTTCAAGTGTGTTAGCATTAAACCACACCACTGTACTATTCCTAACATGATTACTACTGCCATTCCATTGATCACTGCGTCCAATATTTTCCATATGCCATCTCCCCTGACAGTCTCTTTAATTAAACATTGTAAAGCAAATGTGTCATCAGCATCCCCAAACACACTAATTGCGACACAGACTTGATAACAGTCTGTTTGTGTCTCGGTCTGCATGTTGCCAGCAGGTGTGATGCTTTTCACTTGTGTGAGCCGAACATCACAGTCTCCAGTTTGACACCATTGTGTCAAAAACTCTGTGCTCAGCTCGTCAGCTCTGGTGCGCTGCGCCCAAACAAGCCTGCTAAAAATGAGCATTTGGGAAGTGATCTGCCATTCGCTTTCCCCTCTCTTTTCCCTCTCTCTATTCACCAACAGCTGCCTCAGTGGCACAGGATAGCGTCATTGCCAGACGAAGATGGAATTAGTTATATAGTACATCATGTTTTTTTTATTATTCATAGTTGACGTCACATAACCCAAAAAAGAAGCCCTCCGGGTGGGAGTCGGTTTGATATTTTAGACACATTTGCATACGTTTGCGAAAGTCAGAATGATGTTGACAGGACATCAAATCTACCATGTGAGCTGTCTCAGTGAGATGTTCTCATCTAACCTCAAAGATAAAAGTCTTTAACATCTATTTATGAAGCCGCAACTTTAACTTATGAGTTATGCACAGGGCTGGCATGAAAAATAGAAATGTGTTAGAGCTCTATTAATAAAGCTGGCACTGATAATTGAAAGGCTTTCATTATAAGCCTAATTTTTTATTCTTAGTCAAGTTCTGTCCTTTGGACATATTCGTTAAAAACAAATCTGAAGTAGACTCAATTTTTCTGTCCATTTTTCTTTCAGAATGATGAAAAGCAAAGGCTCTCTGCTGTGTCGTTGAAGAATTGGTGAGTACTGACTGTTTTACGCTACCTTTCCCTTGTCAGCAATCAAATCTGTCTTTTCAGCTGAGTTTTCTATCATGCTGGAAACTTTCCATCATGCCCAAACTGCTGCTCCCCAAAGGCTATCATAATCTGCTCAGCATGCATGATGTTAATCGCTCGAATATCTCATCAACACAACAGGATAAGCATGCTGTCAGGGTGTGCACGCAAGAGGAGGTATGAAGGAAGGAAGGTGGTGTATGAGAGACAAAGCGGGTGAAGAGGTGGGGGTTGAGACGGGTGATGAAACCCAGTATGAATCAGGAAGACGGGAAACACATCAGAAATAAAGTTGCAGAGCTGGAGGATCTGAATTGAGGATAAAAGGAAAGGAACACAGCTGCTGTGCTCAGAAACTCTACGCCGCTGTATGTTGTGCCACTTTCTGGTCTGACAGTGTCTTTCTAGTCAGCTGCGGAGAAAATGATAGCATTGATCATGTTTTTTAAAGACCACTTTTCCTGTCGCAGTATCACCTTGTGATATTAAGATGACTGGTTGAGTTGCCTTAAAAGGTTTTTCATATGCCTGACAGAGATTATTTTCCACATTCTTCAGTGAGACTGCTGACGAACCCCAGAAAGTGTCCGTCATATCGATTCTAGAAACAGGCTCTGTTATTAGATCAGATTTAATGAAAGGGGGCCAAAGTCAGGGAAGGAAATTTACTCCTGAGTTGTATTGAATTGTGACCCAACTAAAGGCTATGGGCACATGGATTGAGACTTTTTGTAATTGGAAGCACATGTACATCAATCAAGAGAAGGTAATTCCATCACATTCATTGCCTCCATGACGGATACTCCATTTCTATTGTCCTGATACTTCTACGCCGGCTTTCCCTGAGGACTTCCTCAAATCTCAAATCTCATGAGTACCATGCGAACGAATGAGGTAAATAGATTTTGTTCTCCACATAGCTCCTCTATAAATCCACTTGTCGCAGCATAAATCTTTGGGAAGTTCTGGCCGCCCCTGTGCCTCTGCTTATTAGCCAACACAGGATCAATTTATCACCTTTGAGGACAAAGCGTGAAAGCGTCAAGGGGATTCTGTTCCGCGCTTTGATTTATGGAGTCAGGGCACAGACGGGGCATTTTTGGGTCATGCAAATTTTTCTCTGGGAGAGTGTCTGCTCCACCTTCCTCCTGTTGTTTTTGGATTAATTTCTTTGTCAGTGGTTCCAGTAGAAATGAAGAGGTTGTTCTTGTTAAAGCGAGTGGTTGTGACGTCGCTCTTTGATGTATCAAAAGCAAATATCTCCTCTCAGAGATCCCTGAAATTACCGTTGTTTGATTCCTCTGTGTATTCCTCAAATCAAGTGATGTTAGATTTGACACCAGCTATTTTACACCTTTGCCACTAGTCTGTGCTATTGCTCTTGCAATTTCTCCATCTTCTCTTTTGACCCATTTTTTTTCCATGCAAGGAGCTGCAGGAATGTAGCCGCCCCACCTCACCTGTGCTAAGTGGCTGCCCCCATCTTGGCAAATGAACTACACTGCCAAGCCCCTGCTCTCTACATTGTGCTCATTTGTAATTGTCCTCATGTAAATGATGGGGCCAAGGATGTGTGATAGGGCAGGGGAAGGGGGGGAAGGCTTGTGGGAAATGTATTTCTTGTGGAGTCGAGGCAGCTTTCTTGAGGTTGATGGAGTGTTGCTGGTTTTGTGTTGCGGTTACAAGGCAGGTTTGAGACATTGCATCACGTGTTATTTGGTGTAAATCCAGCGTGATTCAACCTCTTATCATCAAACGTTCTGAAACTCAGGGAATGGAGAAAGAGAGGCTCTTTTTTGTGGTTACAAATCCCGCTTTCATATGAGAGACTATGCTCTTTCTGTGACTTGAATGCATGCGCGAGTCTGTGTTTGGACAGCTGACAGAACAGTGACTAAATGCCGCTCTGTTTACTTTTTCAGATATTGAAATTTAAATTCTACCATTTCAGTCATTCTCCAACTCCACCCTGTTTCATTTTTTCCTGTGCATCTTAACCACAAGCTGTGTGCAAGCTCCTCCTCACAACTCACTCGCCACCGTCCTGGCTCTGGTCCACACTCATTCCTCCACATAACAAATGAGCCCACACCGGCCAGTAGATTTCTCCAGCACCTACCGGGTACCGCCACATCTTTGTCATCTTCCCTCTCACTTCCTCTCCCCTCCATTTCCCCCTCCCTCTTTTTCCTGGCTTGTTTAGGCACACTTCAGCCTTTTATTTTTCCGTGGCAGAGAGCACAAGACTCGCCGTTTGCTGAGTGGGCAGCGGGGAGCGGAGGAGGAAAAGGAGAGAAATAGAAAGAAAAAGGCGCAGAAGGAGGAGGGAGGAAGAGAGTTATCTAACAGGATTAAAGGAGAACAACGGAATGGAGAGCACTTAAAATACTCATGACATGAGCCCTCTTGCAAAAAGGAGGGGATGAGTAACAATGGCTGAATCACTCTTGAGGCTCTCTACACAATATGCTCTCTCTCCCTCCCCCCTGTTCCCACCTATGTCTCTCTATCACTCGCCTTCCACATAACCCTCTTTCAGCTTCATTTTTACTTACAGGCCCGGGGATTTGATGGATCTCAGAGGAGTTGTGTTAATAATGTGAGTGAGAGAGCTGCTTTAATTAACCAATGCTTGAAAAGGTGTTCAATCCAGATAGAATGACAAGACTGAGTTGGGAAGATGGTGTTAGATAGAGGAGGGAGGAGGTGGACCGAGATGAGAAATAAGATGGTCAAGATGAAAAGGTGCAAAAAAAGATGTAAGGTCTTTCAGGGAAGGGAAGTTTAAAGGAAGAAAAGTCAAGATTTAGAAAAAGAAAGACAATTAAGTGGGAGGTTTAAGTGAAGATTAATAAATGATGAAGAATTTTCTGGCCAAGATGAAACTGCTTGGTCCACATCTGTCCCAAAGCAGGGGAGAAAAGGAGAGAAAAGGTTTTCACTACAAGGCCAAACAAATTTCTGTGTTACCTTTACCGGTCTGTTACACATACGTAGTGTGTCGACAGCAAATAGGAACAAATACCCCTCGCTCTACACCCACCTTGTGAGAATCAGAAAGGTGGAACAACATGACAAATTCTCCTCGGGGTGGATCGAACTTTTTTCAGGGGGAGAATAGCACTTCAAACGATCGGCGTGCCTCGCCAGCTCGCCTTGCCCGTCTGACTCATGGAGATAGCAGCCTGGCAGTCTGGCAGCTGGTCCACAAAAACACACAAACCCTCACACACAGATGCATTTCTTTGTACACAGGTGTTGGAGCGCTCTGGATTTTTGCATAAACACACGCAAAGCTTCTTCTTCAATTCTCCCTAAAAAAATGGTTGAGGCGTCCTCCACCTTCCGTATATGAAGACACCGCTCATCCTTTAGTCCAACTTTGCCTACATTTCAAGTGGATTTTAATGCACTGAGCTAATGTGTTTACACTCGCTATAAAAAGATTCCTCTTGGCGCATTAAATCTGTGGATGAGGTCTCAGGAGTTGCCGCTGCTTCTCTTTTTATATCACATAACAAACATGTGACGGCAGTGGGAGAGAAACTCTCCAGCCTTTGTAAATAGGGCACCTCTTGAATATTTTACTCTAAGCCTGTGTTTATTTAGTATTCCCTTCTTTTGAATCTTCCAAAATTGAGAGCAGGAAGTAAATAAGTACGGGAAAACATAAAAATAACAAGCTGAGAAGCGTCTTCTACTCTGTCCTTTTTCTCAGCAAGAGACTTCTCGTCCTTGATGGTTATGTAAGGGACGAATTTTAATGATGGTAAGATCATGGCAGTATGCACAAAATAATAACAGCCGCCTGGTAAATTGACTGAGAGATTTGGCTTTTGGTGCCGGCTCTCCAAAGAGAGGACTTAAGGAGCGTCTGGGATTTGAAAGTTGAAAGATAAAGGCTCGGTTACACTTGGGGATCTGTGAGTGCTTCAATTTTCGGCGCTGCACCATGACAAGAATCATTAGAGCTAGAAAAAAAAAAACTGATAGAATACCTCAAAGGCATAATCGGTTGTTTACAATGGCAGGGGAAGATGGAAGAGGAGGAAGGAGACAGATGAAGGAGAGGGGAAGAAAAAAAAACCTCAGAGTGACCAGACGGCACTCTGACATATTCTGAATCCTTGCTGACACACTCCTGATGTGTGACAGTGAGGGACAGATGGGAAACGCAGAGGGAGAAGTAAATGCGGAAGGATGGAGGAAAAGAAGCAGCTGAGGGATGGTTTGAAGAAAAAAGGTGAAAGCTTTAAGTAGAACGGAGAGCAGAGAAATGGACAGAATCTCAAGATGACCCCAGAAGTCATTCAGGTTTACTCAAGTGCCCCTTAGCAAGGCACTCCAAATGCACACGCTGCTGGGCAGCTCCCAGGAGTGAAGGTGTAAATAAGTATGACCCTCTGTCTCTGCACCTACTCCCTGAGGCTCTTTCTGTAAATAAGAATGTGTTCCTAGTCAACATGCCTGGTCTGATAAAGTGTTTGGCTCTAAAGAGAGAGCAGCGTAGAGTGAAAAAGAGTGAAGGAACAACAGCAGAATAGACTCCAGAAAGGACGCGGGTGAAGAAAGCGACGAATTACAAGAGACTCTTTTTTGCTTAAGAAGCAGTCAAGAAGAGGGTAAGGTCAAAGACACTCTTCCTCCATGATTGCTGCTGAAGTGAGAGCTGTGACGGAGTGAGGTGCATTGCTATACACTTGGCTATGACTTACAGAATACTAAAGACGGAGCCATGTCACTGGAAGGAGAAAGGGAAAAGGAGGGCGTATAGGGAGAAAACAGAAAAACTGTTTGGAGGTCCTGGACGGTTGTGAAACCCTTCCATTAACTACTGTCTCCATGTTCAGGATCTGAATGCTGATGACCTTTGATTGGATGATTGGAAAGCATGAATACACATTACACTCATGAGAGTCAGCTGATTGTGAACTGAAGTATTTAGAAAGGGGAACATTATGATGCCACAACTTGAATCCAAGCTGAACAAAGAGATGCTCTTTTCTAGCTCCTATTATCATAATAGTGATAATGAGAGGGTGATGATGTAACTGAGTATCTGTATTAAAACTGTACTATAAGTCATGAGCTGATTGGAAGATATTTTCCACGTGTAATGTCATTTTGGCTAATGCTAGCTATGCCTGGGTAAGCAAGTTGCTGTTGTTTTGTTGTCAATTTCCAAGAGCATACCCTAACATAAAGTGTTTATGTCAGACAATGCAACGTAAAGTCACTACTAGCTAGCAGGAGTGAGAGGGTTCCAATCCATTGCAAATATTGATGTCAAAACACTTCTTGTTAATAATTTCAAGAAAGCCTGACTAATCATAGTAGTAGCTGTTTAGTTGTAAGAGGCACTTGAATCGATCCTTAAGACCCAGAGGGACAAATTGCATCTTGTTTCATCTTGTGTGTCTTGGGTCAAAGGCAGCTGCAAGCGAACAGGCATTGAGTCTAAAATGATACATTTCTTTTCTCAAGCCATGACAAAATGTTTTGATCTCTGTCATAGATATAGGCAGTCAGCTGTTTGTGTTTGTTTTACAATTGTTTTAATCTCCTTTGAGTGTCCAGCCCTGACAGGGATGAAAGAATGAAGTTACTCGTGAGCAGGAGTTGAGTGTTGCTGTTTCCTTTGACAGTCTTGTTGTCATGACTGAACACAGCTAATATATTTTTCAAAAAATCATACATTTTGACTTGTCACCATGATTTGAATGTGAGTATTTGAAGTGGTGGGTTTTTCGTTTTTAGGTGCAATTTATTTATTCCATGCACGAAAAGCGCTTTCTGGTTGAACAGCCAGACATGCCCCGAACTAAAAGTCAGCTGCTTCGAGCCATGGTTCCCAACCTTTCCCAACTTAGGCCCCACTTTTAAGTCTCAAAAATCTCTGCAGCCCATCCCCTGATCCCATAAATACAGAGGCCACATAATGTGTTCTTTCTTTTACTTTGACATTCCCTGAGCTTGTTCTCAACAAAATCCAGTCGCTCGGTCTCGTACTGTCCGTGTTTTGTCTTGAGTTGTTGGCGCAGTTCACATGGTTTCAAGGCTTCATTTTACAGTGTCTCAGTGCACACGATGCACAGTGTCTGTGTTCAGCTTCTGTGCCTGTACAAAATAATCCCAGCACTGTACTTTCTGTGACCTCTTCTTTTTTGTTTGATGGCGGGGAGAACACCTGTCCATTAACCATCAGTCTATTTAAAATTCTCCCTGTTGCTAGCCAGCTATCTATCTGTATACCCCAGTTTCAGCCGTCAGCATCAAACGGAAATGAATCAAATGCAACGTGTCAAGTGCAAAGTAGTTGATCAATGACAGCACGTTCTTATCTATCCCAATCCCTCCACAATACTTGAAAAAAAAAATAATGAAAAATATGTAAACATTCCTGATATCCTTTTGAACAAAACCAATTTTTAATATTTAAAAAATAAATCTGTTTCTGTTCTATATTCACACAATTATACCCCCCAACACACATACTATTTTGGAAATGATTTGGCGACCCACTTGCAATATCTTCACAGACCACCAGGGGGTCGCAGCCCACAGTTTGGGTATAAGTAGTTTATTGCATATGCTGTTTGGTTTTGGCAAAAATCAGCTACAGTTAGCAGGAGTTCAGTGTTTCTGCAGCCACAGAATCCCCTAACACCCATTGTATTTTTTTCCAAGGCTAACTGGATCTTGGTTTAATTCATAGAAATTACTTATTGCTTGTTGTCAAAGAATCTTAAGGACATGCCACAAGTAATTTCCCCATCATTCACCCGTAACCATAGCTCCCATGATCACAGTTCACTGCTGCCAGCACTATTAACAGGATGGATGAAAGAATATTTTAAAATGAAGTGCAAACAAGTAAACTGAAAACTAGAGAGAAAACAGAGAAAGAGGAGAGGGAGAATGGAAAAAGTGAGAGTGAATATTGGAGAGAGGGCTATTGGGATAAGATGGAAGGAAGAGAAAGAGACTGTCTAAAAGTGAGGCCAGTGTGCAAAAGAGAGATAGGAGCTCTGACTCTCCACTGGGAGGCTTTGGAAAAAAAACGAGAAAGACAGGTGAGATATAGGAAGAGTGAATGTGTGAGAATGGTGAGAGCACTTGTGGGATAAAATAAAAAAAGAGAAGGCAGAAGAAAAATTTTGGTAAGAGAGCAGAGATAAAAATAGAAGAAGGAGACAGAAGGAGAGACAATCCGAACAAGCCCAAACTGCCGCGCTTATCTCCCAAAGTGCAGACAGTACATTATCGCCAGTGGTGCTAAAAACAGGCTGAATCATCAATAAATGAAATCCGGCACAGGTAAACACGACACATTGTTTCAAGCTCAGAGGTATCAGCGCTGACGAAGGGAGAGCGATGCTGAGAGGATACGGAGCTGCAGACGATTTCTCATTATCAGCTGTGTGTCAGTTATTAACGCCGTGTCCATTCTAACATCTAATTAATGCAGATAGCCAAATGCCAAACCTGATGAAATACTGTGATGAGGGATTAGCTGGAATAATAAACCCTCTGACCGGCATAACTTTGTCTCCCTGATTAGGTGTGAGATAGAGAGAGGAGGGGAGGTTTTTGGATCACTTAAGTCTCTCTTTCTTTTTTTTCCTGCTTCTTTTTCCCTCTTTACCTCCACTTTCTCTGTCCTTAATGAAGACTTTTCTCCTTCTGCCCCCGTTCTCCCAGCTTCGCTCCCCTCAGCTGCAGAGTGCTGTCCTAATTCCACTCTGATTGATGGAGAGGGAAAGAGGCTCATTAAAAATGGCTTTGCTGATTGTGCTGCTCCTGATTTTTTTTAGTCAAGTGTGTGTGTATTTTGTCTGGTCAAGTTTTTTTTTTTTTTTCTCTCTCTTTTTCCAGGTGCTGTTTGGAAGGAATTCAGCATGTGGTGCAAGAGGGAATTGTTATCTAGAACATTTTACTGCAATGTGTGCACCAGAATAGTGCCATCATATAAATCTTCCATTAGAGAAGGGAAATGTGCCTGAGAAAACTGGGATGATGCAAAGAAATGGGACATCAGGACTGGCACTGGTAGGGGTAAAAATCTTGAGCCAGGGTGAAGATGTTTTTCATTCACTTGTTTACCTTCCTGTCCGGTGATGCAGAATTGGTTGTTGTTGTTGAAAAGGGTTTCTAAAGAGTGACATGTCCTTGGATAGCAAGCATGTTTACACAAGTGTCATTAGGGGACACAAGTCAAAGCTGGAGATATGTGTGAATCTCTTTGCTTGTATGTGTGTGTGATACGAGTGAAGGGACCTGTCTTTCTTCCATGACTGTGCATCACATATGAAGCGAAGACAAACAGGACATTGGCCAAGATTAACATACGACCATACACAGAGGAATATTACTATTTTAGGTCTACATTTTTTAAAGTTAATTTGCAAAAAAATTAAAAAAAAAGTCTATCCTTTGAAGACACAAGTTTTCAAAGCAAATTGTAACTGACAATATTTTATTTTGCCAATATAGTGAGTCCCTAAGGTTGAAGTGCTTAGCAACCAGTGTTGTGTGATGAGAACTATTGCCACACTCCGATAGCATTCTCTGAAGGACACCAGCTTTTTCCACTCTGTCTCACGCCACATGGCTTTGCCTCTGTCTCATAGTAATACCTAACATCCTGGCAAACCAGCTAGCATAGCAAGTATCACGTAAATTCACTCGCTTTTTTTTTTAGTTTTGTTTCTCAGGGTTTTTTTGGGCCTTTTTTGATTTTATTGGGTAAGACAGCTTAAAAGATATTGGACATTTGGGGACTCATAGAGGTAAATAACACGACCAAATCATGTCTGTATCCTGCGACCTGTGAGACAAGGACTGTAGCTTCTATCCAGTGGTGATTCAAGGTTTTTTTTGTAGGGGTGGACACTAGGGGGCCAATGATACATTTTTTGGGGCACTAAAACCTGCGTTATTTGTAGATGTAGCCTACTTCAATGTCTTGTGAAGTGTTTTGTACTCACATTGCATAACTAAATATTGACCTAACCTGATTAACTAGACTGAACAAAATAAACATGACCTGGAAATGTTTCTGATTGGAAAAAAAAATTGTGAACAGAAAAAATATTATAAATATATCAACAAAAAAATATATTTTTTATATTTGTACGATAATGAATGAAATGTTTATAGTTTTTGATTTGTGACCCCTTTAACAGTGCTTTAACAGCCTGCTTGGTCCTCTGCAAAGCTAAATGGATGTAATATGCATGTGGAATGCCACAGCAGCTGGGAAACATCAATATGCAAAAGCTCTAGGCAGAGTTTTAGGACGAATCACAACCTCAAAGCACCAAAAACTGAATTTTTAAATTCAGTCATTTATAATTTGAGGGCAAAAATAGTCATTACTTTCTGAAGTAGACATCAAATCAAAGCAGAAATGATGTTGAAAAGCTAAAGGGAAGATGACAGTATGTGGGGAAAAAAATACATATAATGTGGTTGGTCTTACACCTAATTTTATCAGACACTTTATGAGTAGCAGGTCTTGTGTGGTACAACCTGACCAGTTCAGAGTCCTTTGTTTCTCTAAAGCCATCTGTATTTTGCGAGCCTGTGACACATTTTTTTCTCTGATTACTGACATTTTGTAATTGCCAATTTGTGTTGTCACTGTCCATGAGCACAGTGACAGGTATGGCTGTAACCAACACTGGCAGAGTGACCGCTTTTGTGAAAATGTGGAAAGGATGGGTCTAATTCTTTCCATCAAACATGAATTACGGTGTTGTTCATCGGTAGAATCGCTAATAAGTTCACGCTTTTGTTTTCAGACGATACAACATCAACTTTCATGTGGTACGCATGCAAACTGCAAATGTGAGGAAAAATAAACTTCACTCGAATACATGTGAATTTTTTTTTGAAATGTCAAGCATCTGAAATCTAAAACTCTTGACTGAAGTGCACACAGATCATGGCCCTCTGAATTATAAACCCCTGCCAAAGCCCGTGCAGGATTTCTGATTTGGTTCAAGATGCAAAAATAGCTTTGAGAAGGATCTTTACGAGACTTATAAGGCATACTGTTGAAGGGATTTTGCTCCTGTCAACCTAAAAATTTCTTGGCAAGGATCAAAAGATGACACATCAGTAGTAATGATGTCTTTCTATAGCATCACATTGGCCTCTCAAAGGCTCTTCTCTTGTATTTCGATACAGTAATCAAGAGGAATCTGAAAATAAAAAATAATTAGTCAAGGTTTGATGTTTGGTGTTATAATTTTATTTTAAAATTTGCTGATTAACCTTGTGTCTCTTTCCTCATATAGCGTAACATGCGTGCCCAGCACACACAATCTCTCTCTACACTCTATTCATGGTCAGATTCTGTATAAATAGCCTTCTTCCCACATGGGATCTAACATGCATAATGCTCTTACACACTTAAAAGCCCTGCAGCACAGACGTAATCTCACACATATCACTGCTGGGTATGAGCATCTCTTTGTGAATCAACAGGCCATGAGCTGCATGTGTTTATTCCAATATATAAATAATGCCACCCTGTAGTGATGTATGCAAGTTTCATGCATGAGTACACGCTCCAAAGTGCCTCATCTGCATTGCATCACACATTGCGGTGTTTCTGTTTAACAGTTATTCGGGAGGGTTATTTCAAATATTCACATGCCAATTTTAGATGTCTGCGTCATTGTGCTGCTAAATTTACCACCCTTTTGTTCTTAAAAAGTGATCCAGTTCAGCATTTAAAGCTTCACATCTCTAAATTAATGTGGAAATGTGAGACGAGACGCATGGGACTTGTCTGTCTTCACTGTCTGCTTGTCTTACTCAGAGTTTGTTCTGAGGGTGGCTTCGTTTTTTTTTCTTTTCTGATCTTTGCTGTGTGCACAATGCTGCCAATTAGTTAATGGTGGACAGCAAGGTGAGAATCCAGCCTATTTGCTTTTGACTTAATTCCTTGGATTTCAATTCAAGGCTATACAAGAAAAAAATGCTTAACAAGCCCAGCGCGCACATGATTACAGCACAGCGTGTGGCCATAGTATAGCAAGGAGGCTTTTTTCCTGTGATACAAACACAAACAAACGCCTGGGAGTATTGAATTCACCTCACCTTGACAGCCAAGGCAACAAAGTTAGACTGAGAATATGAGTACAGCTGCAAGAGGCGGCCTATGGCAGGGTTTTTTTTTTTTTTTTTTTTTTAATTCATGGCTGCTTTGATGCTTTTGTGGGGTTCACAGGGTCGAAATCATTCAGGCAAAACATTTATTCTTCTTCTTTCCATTTTTGCAAGCACACCCTCTCACACAGGTGTACTCTATTTGTTCACCGATACAGGCAAACAGCTGTCAGAACCTGCATTACCACTGGAATTATTGTAAGAAATATGTGAAAAAGCTGGTCTATATGTAAATAAGAAGCAGTGTATAGGGGCACGCATGGTGTGGCTTGAAGAGGTTGAGGCTCTCAGGATGCAAAGAGCATAACACACACATCAAACCTTCTCCTGTAGCTTTTTACTCCATAGCTACTGTCATGCCCGCTCCACAGGTTTATCAATGACCCTTAATAAAACTGTAGCGTTTGATTTGCTGAGAGGAAATGATCAGGGTGATAAATAAAGCAGCTCGTACTCTACAGCCCAGGCGTTCACTGTAATTGCGACAGCAATGGTGCAGCTCAGTGTGTGGATGGGGGGGCAAATGGAGCCTGCAGGAGTGAGCTGCATGCTTATTGCCTGGACATGAGCCCTAGTTAACAGCGGTAATGTATTCTCGGGCATCAAAGGCTCAAAGTTGAGAGTTTTAAAGGAGCTCGTCAGTATTGATTTTGCGCAAAGAGTGGCTTCCCAGGTTCATTATAGAGGAGCTCTCAGTCTTTTCTTTAGGCGGCGGGGCCATTGCAGAAACAACAAGGAGCTCCGGGTGAGCTGTCTTTTGTTGTGACAAATAATAATAAAAAATGTTTCAATCATTTGCTGTTTTGCATTTGCCAGCTATTAAGAATAAGCCATGGCTAATGAATAAAATCCGAACGACTTCAGTCCCCTGGCACTTTTTGTACAATTAATACACATTGTAATTGAGCTCAGAAAAATGGGACCATTTGGTGCTCAGCAGCAAGGCAAGAGTGGCAGCGAAGATATAATTGCAGAGGTTTTCTCAGCCCTGTGTCTCAAGGAGAAACTTTTTTTGCTTGTAGCCTTTGAGTCTTCAAAATTGTCAAAACAGCTGAAAATCATGCATTTTCATGCGCTTTGTTTGGGTGCAGTTTGTGCTGTGTACGAGGAGTGTCAAACTCAATTGTGTGGGAATGCTTTGGTGGAGTCAGTGTGAAACTGCTTAAAACTGATGCATATTCATTTAGTTATTTTGGGTTGTTTTGGTCCACTTTGTGCAGTGGGAGTATATGAAAGTATAAAAAGGATGTAAAAATGTATGAATTATTTGGAACTTAAAGTTAAATCATCCAAACATCAGATGTATCTAAAATGCACAGCAGTGCTGTGAATGTGCTTGAACAGATGGTCGATTGTTTATGGTGGACTTGGAGAGTATTAGACGGGCAAAAGTGTAAACATCAGTGCGGGCAATCAATATCTCATTAGGGTGTCTGCTTTAGTTCATGTTTTGTCGCTTTGCATTCTCTGCACACACTTTATCGGCTCGGTAACTACAGGCGTTTGGTAGGAAGGGCAATGCAGTACATGGCACGACTTCGAAAAAAAAAAAGACCAGCTGTTTGAAAAACATTCAAGCAGCACAACAAGGTTCACACTCCTGCATTTTTAGCATCCTTCTTAGCATATTTTTAGACGGCGGGAATCAGGGACACAAGATAGCTTGTGGTGCTGGTACACTGGGAGATAATGCAGGATGAGCCTCAGGCAAAGGAGGGCTAGAAAACTCCTCTTGTCACTTTAGATAAGAGGGAGGAAATGGGACTGGCTGCTGAGGGACCGGCTAAGTGCTTGTCGCTGTCCCTTTAGCTTTCGAACAACAGGCTTTGCTATAGTGCTTCTGGACAGGCAGATGCCCGTCTCGCCACAATCACTTGTGTATGAGGTTCATTCCCAAATGGGTAGTCAGAGGGCAAGGTTGATGAGAGTGGTCTAAAGTTTGCGGCTGAATTGAACTTCAGCTGTCAGGCTTTTGAAAAAGTATCTAATGGAAGTGGCAGGCGGAATAGCGGTTAGAGGGACTGTCCATCAACCAAGATTGCCAGATTTGAACCCATATGTCCCTGCTGAAGTTTCACTGGGCAGTGCACCCAAAACTTGAGTTCCCCGGACCAATATTCATATATTCACAGCTTTCAAAAAGTAAACCATTGTTATCACCAAAAAAAAATCAATCAATAAATCCATCGATTGCGATTTGTGGAACACCATTCTCAGTTGATTGCTATTCTTCTAGTAATCTTTGCCTTTGGAATGAAACCATATTTCAGTATTGTTTGGCATTTATTGTTTTAGTCCAGCTTATAACGTAAGAGTCTATAAAAGTTGACAAAAGTTCATTAAAATTAAGGCATCATCTGTCTGTCAGCCAGTCAAAAAGTGGTGCCACATATATAAGGGCGGCCATGGCCCTCCCTGAAAATTCACCCCAAAAGCCACTCCATATCTAAAACTGTGTGACTTTTCTTTTTTTTTTTCTTTTCTTTTTTCATTTGGAAAATTTTCCTTTGTTTATCTCAAGTAGTGACTTTGGAGCTTTTTTCAAAATTGTTGAATTTTCTGGATTTTAAGGAGATGTAGATTTTCTTTTCTGCATTATTGCTTTGTGTTTGAAACATTTTAATAAAAAGACAATGTCACATCTTTGAAACACTTCTCTCAAAGCAAAGGTAAAAATGATAAGTGTGGATTTAAAGGGTAAATAAATGCTGTTTTTTCCCCCCGAGTTTAGCCACCCCAGTTTTGCTCTGCGTCCGCCAAAGACATATTGCTGTACTGTTTTGCTATTTTGTTAATGAAAGTGAATCGCACACAGTAGGATCTGTTGATATAGAGAAGAGTTAAAGTTTCTCATGAGAGGAATGTTCTTTATTGACTTTGGCTTTATTTCTTTGGATTCCAAAAAGGTTTTTTAAAGTTTGTGGTTGTTTCCCTCCCTGCCTTGGCTCAAAGTTTTACGGTTTTTGCAGAAGTTCTAGTGAAAACTTTGTGTGAGGTCTTTCAGTGAGCCTCCAAGTTAAAGCAAATGTAGTATCCAAAACTTTTGTTGCTTCATAATTTTTTGAATCTGCTTTTGCTGTTCTAGCTTCTATCTCTCTCTTTATTCTGAAGAGCTATCATCTTTATAAGGCTGCACTAAGACCATCACTTTAACCATTGAAGCATCAGCATTGATCAAAAATGTTTTTGTATTGACAGGACTTGAATAGACAAACTGACAACTTATCCTAAATAAAGACTTGCTTCACTTTTTGGCCAAACAGAACTTCTGATTGCACTCTTAAAATGCATTTCTGCTCATCATGGTTATTGATTTTGCTCACTGATGTTTTGTTGTTGTTTTTAGGGATGTGTATGAGAAAGTAGCTCAGGGGGATGTCTTTGTGCGAAGCCTGTTGCAGAATACTTAAAAGGGAAGTGAGGCTCGTGTCTGGCCGAGCCTGATTGATTCTGTCTTCAAAGACTGAGAATTCACAGGCTAGTCTTCTTTGGCCCCAATGGCAAAGACATGACCTAGGTCGAACTGTGCTTGTGTAATAACTAGCAGGAAGCAAGGGGATCATGTCTGGTCTAATTAAATGCTAAGATCCAGGGTTAGATGGAGATTTTTAATACTCAATCTAGCATGTGAGCTCTCATCAGATTCCTTTCAGTTTAAGCAATGCAGTAATCTCCCCTAAGGGGATTTAATTTCATCATCCGCAACACTTATTTTCAAAACATATGACCCACAATGTGAAATACTGATCAAAACAGATTTTGATAGTTTGAAAATATCCAAACCCCAAGTTAATATACCAAATGTTGAAAATAATACTTTTACACTTTTATTAAAAATTTATTCTGATCTGAAAATTGGTGCCAGAAACACATCTAGGAGTACAAGCCCAATTTCAATAAAGTTGGGATGTCATTTAGAATGTAAATAAAAGCACAAAACAACATTTCACTCACTATTAACTCACTATTTACTCATTTTAAACTTGATGCCTGCAACATGTCTCTAAAAAACTTAGACAGGGGCAAAAAAAGACCGGGAAAGTTGAGGAATGCTTTAAATACACCAGTTCAGGTCATTTCACAGGTAGACAGGTTAATTGGAAACAGGTTTGTGTCATGATTGGGTATAAAAACATTATTCCCAAAACCTGGCTTTTGACCCCTCAGGCAGCACTGCATTAAAAACCAACATCACTGCGTAAAGGATATTATCATGTTCAGGAACATTTCAGAAAACAATTGTCAGCTACACAATTCCTCACAGTATCTACAAGTGAACTCTACCTTGCAAAGTGCAAGACATACATGTATATCAACAACACCTAAAAACGCCATCCACTTCTCTGGGCCCGAGCTCATGACGCACAGTGAAAAAGTCTGCCGTGGTATGACAAGTCCACGTTTCTAACTGTATCCGAAAATCATGGATGTTGTGACCTCTGAGGACAAAGACGACAAGGACAATCCAGATTTTTCACAACTCAAAGTTCAAAAGCCAGCATCTGTGATGGTGTGGGGGTGTGTAAGTGCCCATGGCATCATGGGTAACTTACATATCTGAAAAGTCAGCATTAATGAAGAAAAGTACATGGAGGAACACGTGCTGCCACCCAAGCCACATCTTTTTCAGGGACGTCCCTGTTTATTTCAGCAAGACAATGCCCAGCCACATTTTGCAACTCTACAACAGCGTGGCTTTGTCGTGAAAGAGTGCAGGTACTGGACTGGCCTGTCTGCAGTCCAGACCTGCCCCCTTTTTAAAATTTGTGGCACATTGTGAAGCCCAAAATACTGCAACACAGAATCTGGACTGTTGAGCGACTGAAGTTGTATATCAAGCAAAAGTGGGAAAGTCCCTTATAAGACTTTATATAAAGAGGAGAGGAAGAGGTTCACCACTCTGAGTGACTGCATGAGCAAGTAGTTCAGCAACCTTGAACTGATGTTCAACTGATTTTATTTCACCAGCTGTCCATGGTTACATTACGTAGCTGTGAATCACTTGGTTTTGATCACACAACTGTTTCTGTCAGCTCCCAGTGTAACAGTCCAGAGAGTATTCTTCATTGTTCACTTTATGATGCTGCTTGGTTGTTAAAAAAAAAAAAAAAAACTACTGTCACACGGTCATCATCAAGCTCACAATCATCCAGACCAACTGCCCTCTTTCATTGGAAGGTCAGCCGCTTTCCAAAATGTGTTTATTTTGAAGATAATTGGATCAGATTGAACAGTGAAATACCGTCACCTCCTGTCGGTCCTCTGGAAAGATTAGCACCAAGGCCATCAGCAGGATCGATCGGTGTGCAGGCCGGTGCCTGCTTGAGGGATGGGAAGGTCAATGGCTGTGATATTTCTCACATCGGGGCAAGATCTGGTGTCATGGGCTTTAATTTTGAGGAGGCTAAATAATGGGGATAGTTTATGGACAAGGCGGGGATAGATCGACATCAGTGATAAGACGGCGCACGCAGAGGAGATTTAGAGGCGGAAGAGTCGACATAAGCCTCTCTGAGTCATCTTGCAGGACGTCTATGAAGTGATGTTTTCATTAGCAGGTGTATATAATTCTCGTCTTTCACATCACACAGAACAGGCCTCCTCTGCTTTGATTCCAATGCAATCCACACACATTTTGTTTCCTTCAGCGCAGTTTTTAAATGCTGAGCACATCCTCTGGCGGACAGAGATCATCAGAGAGAGGAGCTGACTAATCTCGATCCTTAAATTTATTCGTGTTCAATAAAAGCTATTCATCAGCCTAAACCCGCCTGTAGTTCAAACTAAATTTCAACCACCTGGGAGAAATCTAAATGACTCAAAGGCAGCACAGTTAAGCAACCCGTGTGAAGGGAGTGTGAAATGTAGCGGAGAGAGGACCAGCAGGAGAGTGGAAAGTGTCCCCTGAGTGTGAAGCCTCACAAAACCAGCAGGCGAGAGGGTGCATCTGCGAGCGCCTGTGTGTGTTGATCAAAGCTTGGCCATTGTCCAGCCACTGTAAACAGTGTAACAGGTGAGTTGTCTTTGGCAGGCTATGCACATTGATTATTGATTGCCTCAAGAGATGTGGGCAGGAGTTTCGAGGAGAGTGAAAAGAACTTGAGTGGGGATAAAACATAAAAAAGTTCTGGGAATTGAAACTTGAAAGAGTTTAGGTAGTCAGGTCAAGAGTTAAACAAGAAAAAACAATGCATTTTTTATTTTAAAAATGATACTTTTATGTAAGGACAACCTATTTCATTTATTTATTTATTTTTCTATTTTATTGTTCCAGTCATAGCTTGTATGATAACTAAAAAAGTCAAATCAGAGAAACAATAACAATAGAATTCCTTCAGTAATATATATCATGACTACATACACACACACAAAGTCAATTAGTAGCACCTGTTTGCAGGCAACAAAAGAAAGAAAAAAGATGCTTTAAAGCCCATAGTTCTTGTGTATGGCACAACCAAGTTATGCTCTTTGCGGCAACTGTCTAAAGGTCATTGCATGTATCCTCTTGGCTTATTTCAAAGATGAAAACTTCAACTGCAATCATTGAATTTGATAAGCGGTAAATAACACCTAAGTTAAGTAGTTGGTATCAAGTTTGTAATCTAAATTCACAAAGTACTTTAATTCAATGAATGAATGTTAAAGATGGTGTGATTATTGTTAGACTATTTGTTCATCGTATGTAGGGTGGGGGTGTTTGTGCTGTGAGTGTTTCTCTTTGTCTTCCCCTCCCCTCTCCTTGGCTGCGTCTCAAAGCCCCAAAGTTTCATCCTTCCTTCCTTCACTTGCATCTTAGTCCCTCCCACCGGAGATGCATGGGAGAGATGGGAGGGAATGAAGTGAGGAGAAAGGGAACATTTTAAGAGATATAACATGTCCTTTTTCCCAGAGTGTCACATGGAGCCACATCTTTTAGTGATGACAGCATCAGTTGATCACTGTTGATCATCTGTCAGTCAGCTCTACCAGCTGTGTCTGCACATGTCCACTGTAATAACTAAAGAAACATAAACAGTAACAGTGCTTTGTCTCTGTTTTTAACCTGTTTAACAAACACTTCTACATGAAGAAAGTCTGCACTCTGTTTATTATGTGTCCTGTCTAAAATCACAGCTATTACTTGTACAGCACAGGTAAAAATGCATCATTATTGTATTATTTATCAATCATTCATCCTACATAAACAGGGAGCCTGATTAGAAACTCTGAAACATATTAATCTAGCCTCGTTTATGATGTCTCAGGAACGCTGGATATTAGTTATTTATCAGATCTCAGGGAAAATAGAAATCGTGTTACTTTTTACAAACCCAATGCTCATAAATAAAACTTTATGAACTCCAAAGTAAATGTAAGTGATTTTTTTTTTCTAACAGACTTTTCTTTCAGATTAAAAATCTCTTCAGAAAGAAAAGAAATATCAATGGCAAAATAAATGAGAGAAACAACTGATCAGATATGAACATTTCTATTCTATCTATTTTAATGAACTATATGAATACTGTATGAATTATATATTAGATGATGAATCTGATCAACACAGTTAAAATCTCTGTGATGATCCTCTGTCATGTTGATTTTATGATGGTTGTGTTCAGTATTTTGTGATTCAGTTTATTCAGTTTACTCAAATTTATTTTACTAAACACTTTTTTTAGCCTTTTTTTCCCAACATATGTATTATTTCAAAGTAAATATAGGGCTGAATCACAAAAATCCAAATTATTTTTATTTTCAATATTTCATACAGTGCCGCAATGCTTGTAGGATCTACCAAAACTCATTCTGGTAGTTTGACAAGCCATGATGCTTGTGATCTGGTGGTATCGGTGTCACTTTCACTATTGGGTGTTGATCCCTTCTGTTTTGGGTTCTGACCTATCAGACTCAAGTGTAAAGTACAACATGTTTACAAGTACAAGTTGGGTATTATAAGTTGATGTGATTGTGCAAAGATTGTGTTTGTCTGTCAAACTAACATTTCAAGACACGTAAAGCTGCTATCATGCTAGGGTGTCAAAAGTAGCCTTTTTTTTAATGCGTTACCAAAAGCTTGTCTTTTTTGCCACTTGGTAGTTAGCTTTTGAGCTTCAAAATGTTAAGGTGACAGACAGAAACACATTATGAAACACACTGTAGTCTAAATCTAATCATTCAGCCCTTGGAGGGCCCAAAAAGGACAAAAAGACAGAGAGATTTAAAGCATGAAGAATCACCCTGGAGACACTGCTGTTTCTAATGCGCACTGGACCGTGAGACTTCACTCCCCACCTCGGTCACACCCTGCTGTTCTTCGCAGGTAAACACACAAACCCAGCCCAACAGGAGAAATGAGAAAGTGCACACACCATCAAACAAACAAAAATCCAAAACCTAGCAGCTCTCAGGCTTTGGTTTGGAGCCAGCACAGAGGTCTTACAGGAAGCAAACCAGCTCAGGTTTATTTATTCAGCTTTATTTGTTGGTGGAGGAGTTTAGGAGTTATAGTAAACATTTGTTTTGGAATTTGAGGTAGTAATATTTCGTGACTTCCAAGCTTTTCAGAGCCCAAAAATGATCCCTGAATCAGGTGTCCTGATTTCATTTAACCTCTACTGCTCGGCACCTTTAAGACCAAACTGAGGAGTTTTCTCTTTTTATTGTCTCTTCTCTTCCTCCTTACTGTCTGCGTCTCTTCAGGCAAATGAGAAAATCTGAAACATTAATTATCCCAGTAAACAAGTTTGGCCATGTAGAACATTCAATTATACATTAAGCATTAATAGCTGAGGCTTATTTCATACATCCATTAGATTGTGTTAAACATGGATACTCAATCTTATTAATAGAGCTTGAGTGACTCGACTTGTTTTCTCTTACATGAACGTAATCAGGGATTAATGATGGTTTGATTGGTTAGCATTTCAATATTGGAGAGCCATGTTTGAGATAAACAGCACAGTGAGGCAGAGTATGTGATGGATAAAAGAAAAAAAGAGTGTGTGAGAGTTACCGGGGGGAAACTGCACACCTTTTAAAGTGATTCTTGGATGAAGACTGTGGTTGTGAGCCCCATTTCTCTGTGTATAATACACCTCAGAGACTCTCCAGTTAGATCTTCACAAGCCTCAGAAATACAGTACAGGGACCCAACGCCCAGCGGTGGTTAAGCAAAAGCGCAATATTAATGCTTGAAAGTCTACTCGTTGTTTTATCCTTCTATGTTAGCACAGTTAATAAGAGGATAAAGGACTGTATTCACATAAAAAAACCTATTACCCTCTTAACATTCACGCTTGTTTTCATAGAGTATTATATTTGTATATGAAGAGAGCCATTGAGTTAAAGAGGCGTTCATCATGTTAAGAATAATATAGGATTATCTGCTCATTTGAAAAGAGGCTGATCATTTTGATGGTTGAATACAGCAAAATTAGAAAGAATATGGAGCAGTTTGCAGAGATTGTTGCCAAGAGAAAAAGCAGCAGCATTACAATTAAATGCTGAAAATCTTGAAGAGCTAATGGCTCATTTTCACATCTGATAAAGCACTATGAAAAGTGTATTTGATGTGTATTTTCGTTTTATGGTTTGACCCATATTTCATGGCCTTTAACGTCAGTTGTACATTTTTAAATAAGCTCTACGGTTAATATGGAGTATAGTTTCAGGACCATGGATAGTTACCTATTTCATGGCAGCCAACCCATGGCATCTACTGTGGAACAATTTCAGAAAAGGTCAACTGAGTTACAGTTCTGTGTTAAATGTTACAGGTTCCTCAACATTGTTGGCCCATGACCACTGATATAATGATGCTCAGAACTTCCAACCCCCATTTTCTGTCCCTTGAGGTACTTAAACATACAGTACTTGACTGATCTATTTGATCATCTGTCATAAAAATGAGAAAACTACCCATCATGAAGTGCTTTCAGATTTTTTGCTTTCATAGACTTCTTTTACTTGGCTTCACCATTTTGAATTTAAGTGAGAAGTTTTAACTTGATTTTATGATTTAATGCACATATTTGAGCCTGGAAACTTAAATTCTCTGAAAAGTTACAATACAACCCTGAAAACACATTTTTCTGTTCAGGAACACAAGTTAATTGCTATAATTCATCAATCAAAAATCAACAATGTGCTTTACATTTTTCTGTTAGTTTGTAAAATTACATTGAGAATTCATGGAAAATAACTATGTTCTGGCATTAAATATATAATTTTGATTTAAGAGCGTGCACATCTTGGTGAATTTACCATTAAAGAAACAAAATATAAAGTGTTTTTTGTAGCCAACTATTTAGGACAGTGGTTGATGGTCTATGGAATGTTTTAAGCACTGTAGAAAGAAATGCAGAAAACTGAATGTACAGTTTTATACTGGAATAGATTTTTTGAAATTAAAAAAATGTTTTCATTTAGTCTTCAGGAACCAAAGAGCTGGAAGATTATTATCATTTGGACTCAAGAAGGGGACCATGAATGTATGTAACCATGGCTATTGCAATCAGTGTGTTCAGTAAAGAGGGGTTGCTTCTGTGAGCCTGCCATCCAATCAAACAAATGCAACATTCTTTATTTTCAAACTGACCCAAATGACTGTGAAGGATTGAGCCCCCCAACCCCCCACAGTTAACAGCCTGCGTGAGGCTGATTTTACCAGTAAAATACACACAATACGGCCTGTCTGGATTGTTTGTCATGAGAAAATTCCAGGTTTTCACAGTAAGAGAAAATAAAAGTGTACCTGCTGCTCATAGTTATAGAAAAAAAAAAGTGAACACCACAGAGGGTTTCTCCTGCTGGGCTGCAGACAGAGCTGTCAGCTGAAGAGTCAATCACAATGGGTGGCAGCAGAGAAGGTTGTAACATAACACATAATTACCACCATTCCTTTCAAAATTGGTGTAGCAGACTTTACTGACAGCCATCACTTGAGCAGAGAGTGTCAAAGTAACCAGGGGACTGGTATCCTGCTGCCTTACCTTCTCACCCTGCTGTATTCCATGGAGCTCATTTTGTGATTTTCAGCACTGCTAATTTATCTTGGTAAATAATCCACGGACAACATCAAAAGGAAAGAAAACTTCTATTATATGAGCGGAGTTAGTTGCTCTGGAGGCATCCGTGTTAAAAGCAGTGTCAGCATAATTATTGGCATCAGAGTGATGATGATTACTGATCAACTAGGTTGCAAGTACTGTTGCCAGCTGCGGAGTCAGTCTTGTTGGACAGCATTTGAGAGGGAGTTACCCATGTCCGGTCCAAGGGATGTAGTCGACTTCAATGACATCACTGGAATTTAGTGTTGGATCAGCCCACAGGCCAAATTTGTGCAGCCTTCTGTTGATTTTGTGTCTTTGGGCATTTACAGACTCATTTGTAATTTTGAACAGCCTGCAAATATGTGACTTCTGTATTACTCAGCAGCTAAAAAAATAAAAATTATGAGGTCGTGACTGACAACTGCTATCCCCAGCATTCAGATTGAGACTTAAAATGGTTATAATGAATTGTTATACTATTAAATGTGTGTTTAAATCAAAACAGACATACTTTGTTTGTAAAATGTTGCCTATTGACACTTTTTCTTGTACAGTTAGAAAGTCTGTTTGTTTGCCTTTTTATGCAGTACCACATTTGTGGGGAACATGCATTTGTAGGATAATCAGCAGAGATGAGTATGTGGGTTGCTCTTGTGAAAATATTTCCAAATTTTCTCTTCCAATTCCAAACAGCTTGTTTTTTCAATCAGGTGCCTGGTTAGCGCCCGATTGACAGCACCCCTGCTTTAATGTTCAGTTGGTGTCTGGGCCAAGATCCGCATGTTATGTTTGACCAATCTCGGTTGGGCATGTGTGATTGTACAAAAAATATACCAACTTTTGTGCTTAGTTTATACAGTAAACTGAATTTAAAGACACTCTGAGGGCTTTCCAAGTGAACTTGATAAGTTTCATGTCTAGACATGCCTGATCATTATCCCCAATGTAAAATGAGGTTATCAGCACTAAATTAGCTTATTTCTGAATACTCATTCCTTCCTCCCCCTGGCTACAGCGTGCCAAAGTCTCAATGACAACACAACGCCGGCTGATGATATATGTAGAAGTAATAGTGGAAACAGGGGCTGGACTGTCTGACAGAAAAGGGACAGAAGAGCAGTGGAAAGCTAAACAAGAGAGTGATAGAGCACAGGCTGAAGGCAAAAACATGAGCTAAAGGCTACAACACAAGCTACAGGCTTCAACACAGGCCAAAGGCTAAAACACTGGCTAATCTGTTTGTGATGGTGTTCATCCCAAGATACAGCAGTTATATTGCAGTGATCTATTCAAACTTGAAAGTCTATCAATAAAATAATGAGTGATTTATTCTGCTTGGTAGATGAGCACAGGCAGAACAAGATCAAACATCACCAACGTTACACTGAACCAATCAAGAGCACCAGGCTGTGAGCGACACTAAATGTAGCTGGCTACTTAACTACAGTTCTAACTCACAAAGTTTGTTGTCACGTGTCAAATAACAGCGCTATGCAACTGTTGATAAATGCATTATCTCATCATGTTGTATCTGTTAAAAATTTATCTTGAACAAAGAAAAGCAGTGTTAGAAAGAACATCTGAACTTCTTCTCCAAACAAATACATCATGACAGTTTGCACAATTCCTTTGGCTAGAGGAATCGCTGTAATCCACTTCATACAGATTTTCACAGTCACTTTAATTGTATTTCTAAGACTTCAAAGGTGGTCAAGAACATTTGATTTCATAGAATACATGTCAGGCTTAAGCACTCCTTGTGTCCTGACACATTCCCATGACACTTTATTTGCAAGACTAGCCACAGCAGCACGGTTTGAAATACAACAGGAAATAGTATTGACTGAGATCAAGGCCTTGCTTTAGCTGGCCGGGGCGGATCTATTACACAGATCAGGCAGGTCTGGGCATGATGCCCAGCACTCTGGAAAGGAAGGGTTGATTTCCTTCTCTGGAGACCTATAGTCGGTACTGACTGTGATATGGTCAGCCATTTACTGAGCACGGTGTCAATACGAAAAATCAAAGGTTGCTTCCATTTATTTCAAAAGGGATCAGAACAGATTGGAATTAGTGTTAAATCAAATTAACCATTTGTCCCAATTACCGAAACACCTCACAGTATAAACAGCACATCTGCTCACACTCTTTTACACGTGTTCACGGCAAACTGGAGACAAGTAAGGCGAGAAAAAGAAAAAAAAAAAAGCAGAACATCGCCGAAGATTTAAGCATATGGATGATCTAGAAATGCCAGGAGCTGAAAAATGATGTTGACTCTTTCAAAAGCAGTGCAGAAATCAACATCTTACAGGAGGCAGTAAAAACGGGTTCTTTTTCAGCGTTCCACCCAACCTGCCACTGCTGCAGCAACAAGGGGATGCAATGTGCAAAGAGGCAGGAGACGAGCGTTTTCTCAAGCTGAAACTTGTTAATTAGTGTTCATCACACGTTCAGGGGGCGTTATTCATCTTTCTAAATTTAAGGATGTTGCCATCGCTATTCTTGTGGATGTGTTAGAAAAGTATTTTTCATACAACAGAAGTGGGAGCAGAAAAGTTCCAGTATAAAACGGTTCGGTATGTTATTTCTATATGTTCTCTTCTCCCAAGTGTAATGCATTATTCAGTAAATCACTGTCACCATGAGTCTGTGTTTTCCCCACGGCAAACTTTACACCTCATGTTTTATTTTTTTGTTGACAGCTGTTATTTCTGATTTTCCTCTTACTCTTGCTCACTGTTACATTTTTATACATCACATTGTTTCAAATAATTGTCGAAGTACATAAGGAGCACAAACCTTCGAGTGAGATGACAACACCACACGACTTCTGTCACCTCTTCTGAGATGTAAACGAGGAAATTGAGACATGGAGAACATTTTTTAGCGCCTCCCTGACAAATGTTAGATGGAGTGTTGAGAGTTTCTGGTTTGGCTTTTGGCTTTGTGAATCAATACTTCTGTGACTCATTGACTGCCAGTTGTCTGCCGTGGTGAATGGGACCTGTGGACATTTGGCTTTCTGTCTTCAGCATGTGCTAATGAATAAAAAACTCTGGCCTCTAACCAAATAAGTGGCAGAGGAGAGTTGGCTCCTCGCAGTAACAGCTAGCCCCTGTCTAAGTCATCACATTCAATCAATCTGCTGATATGACACTAATCATATGTGTGGTTATCCGCTGGGGGGTCCACCTCTGTGTCCACTGATTGTTCACCAGCTGAAGCGTGGGGCCTTAACAGCTACACAACATTTTAAACTTTCACCCAACTACATTAATATGCCCTGCACTGAAATTTCGATACTGTCATGACAATGCATACTTGCTGAAATTTTAGTAGGAATATTGATTGGAAAATATTGACCAGAACCACAAATGCTATCAGAAGGAGAAACAAGAGGAGTGGACAGAAAACTTCCAAAAAAGAGTAAGTTAAGACGAAAAGGAATTTCGCCCTGGTAGCCTAACTAGAAACAAGCGAACCAATGTGACTGTAATGCTAATGTCGTTGAGAGGCTACTCAGAATTTTAGCTTATGGTTACAAGTCTATAATGCCATTGCTCATGTGCGTATATTTAGGCAAAGGGTAAGATGGGCCTTAACATATTAGCATGCTAATATTTAGTTGGTGGACGTAATACAATCCAAAATCAGGCTGATTATTATTTCCAACTATTTTTAAAAGAGCAAAAATTAATAAAAGTTGAATAAATTGAACTTAGCTGGCAAAATTTTCTTTTCCTCTCTCAAGCCCAAAGTCCAGAAGTAACAGCTTGGTGAAAAAAAAAAAAAAAACGAAATAAAACATGCTTGATAAATCACCACATAGCTGGAAACTAATCAGATGCTCTCTTGGCCCTTGGCTTCTCTTTTCCAACAAATTTAATTAAATCTCCTAAGTTGATTTTAAGATACAAACCAACAAAAACATCAGCAGACACACAGACAGCATGGACTCTAAATATAACTCTGTTAAAAATGTAATAAAATAAGCATTATATAATCTCTGGCTACTTTGAAATCCCAACAACTGACATTTACTTAACTTAAGCTCTTCAAAACTTCAGAATGTATTTACTTTCTAGTATAAAGTGCGGGAAAAGGAGTGAGAAAGCACTGTGTGAATAAAACTTAAAGGTTGCAGCAGGATTTCCATTGTAGCCGGTAAAAAGTTGGAGTCAGCTACTCACTACAGCCTCACAGATAAGAAGAAACAGTTTTGCAAAGGATTCACTGACTGATGACGCACCATGTCAGAGCAGTGCTGCAGACTCCAGTCCAGGCTTAGTCCTAACAGATGGAAAAGTGGACAGTTGTGCGTCTTGAATGCAAAATCAATCCCGCAGTTTATTTAAACATCAAGGAAGCAGTGTTGGTGTGAATAAAAATGCTCTCTTCTTAGCAGCTTAAAAAGAAGATGTGCACAAAGACTTGTATTGATTCAACACCTCAGAGTTTGATAACTAACCCTGTCGTGACAGAGCCTTGCCTCCCTTTGTGCCAGACAGAAAAACGTGTGTTGTATTTCCGAGAAGATGAACAACAGCACTTTTCTGAGCACCAGTTCAATACTTATCGCTTGTGAATTGATTACATTTTGATTTGTAATGTAACACTTATTAGGAATTGGAATTGACCTGAAAGATACAGTTTAAAATTGTCTTAAAAGTCATATAAGTTGGACATTTCTTCCTGAATATTCGATTGCAGGCTCAGAACCGAGTTGTATGAAGAAAACATTTGACCTGTATAAGAATCCATCATCTGCTATGGCATTGCAGTTATTCTTTTTTATGTGGCTGTATGGACCTGAGCATACCAATTTCTCTTTTAAAAGCATGTTTTTTTGATAATAAGTCTCAAATTTTAACCTTCAAATAACCAGTTATGTCCCATAAAGTCAAACATCTGCTCCTATTGGCAGTATGAAAGACTCCTGCTCGACACTGTGTTGCTGGATGGTCTGGGTTCCTTCCATTTCCCTGTTCCTGTTTCTTCTGGCAGGGCTGCACTTGGTACTAACACAGACCTTCGCTGGCAGTCGGGTGTGCAGCCGGGGCTTGTGTGAGCTCAACCCTGACTGTCCCTCACACACCCCGGGGCTTTGTGAAAAATGAGACCGTGGAGAATGAGATAATAACATTATGGAAGGGGAGTGTGTGTGGATTTGTGTCGGTATTGTGTGTGAGGGAATGTGTGTGTGTGTGTGTAGCTCGTGCGGAGAATAATTGTGTCCTCCCATGTGTAAAAACTATCAATCAGGTTCACTTAATGTTCTGTCATTATGGGTAAATTAAAATCCTACAGTGATCGATAGGGTATTGACTGTCATATTATGCATGAGCATCCTGATTAATTCTTTTTAACTCATTTCATTCCCAATTTATTCTGAATACCAGGTTTTTGTTTGTGTGTCCAATGGGGAGCAGCAAGATGGGCAGACTCCCAATATTTCTGAAAGCATGGCCAGATTACAAAATGGAAATGAGTTTACCGTTCACACCTGAATTAGCATCGTGTGTTGACAGATAGCATGATAAGACGGTGAATGGTTCCCCTTGGAGTGTTGTCTGGGATTTCGAATGTTGGCTTATTCATACATGCCAGAACTGCTAAAGGTCTCCTTCTACAGGAGGGAACAATAATTGCCATGAATCAGTGCAAATTGTATGTGTTGTGACAACATATTAGCATGAGGACAGAGCAGACAAAACAGAGAAACTGCAGGGAATGGTTAATATTTATAAATGTGCGCTTGATCCAAGAGCTCTGCCGACACTAAAGCTTTGATTTTTACTGTGGGCTGAAGAATGCAGTCTTCACAATTGGGGCAGACCTTTCAATACCAACACAAAATGCAATCAGTGCATTTCCAATAGCCACTAGCATTTTCAGACCACAGGGGGGAACCCTCTGCACTGCAACTATATTAGTTCCTGGAACCTAGTTTCGAGAGCCTTTTTCATCCTGACCTAGGAGAGGCACAACCCAAATTCCAATGGAGCCAGGACGTTGTGTACAGTGTAGATAAACACATAATACAATTATTTGGAAATCCTTTTCAAACTTTATTCAATTGAATACACAACAGAGACAATATATTTATTGTTAAAGCTGATAAACTGTATTAATTTTTGTAATTTTACACTCATTTTGAATTTGACGCCTGCAAGACGTTTCAAAACAACTGGGACAGGTGTATGTTTCCCACTGTGTTACATCCCCATTCCTTTGAAAAACACTCAATAAGTGTTTGGGAACTGAGGACACTAATTGTTGAAGCTTTGTAGGTGAAATTCTTTCTTATTCTTGCTTGATGCCTAACTTCAGTTGCTCAACAGTCCAGGGTCTCTGTTGTATTTGGCAGGTCATAATGTGCAACACATTTTCAACTGTAAACTGTGACTTTGGTGGATGAAGAGGCTTGTACTTGCAAAGTAGTGCATTTTACAATTACATTATTTAATTTATAAACCTTGATTCAGTTCCAACTCTCGAGAATCAGCAGGTCTTTGTTAAACACAGTTTCGAAAAAGCCTTTAATGAGAAATCCTCCTTGGTTTCGAACGCAGTGTGATTTGTATTTTCCAACAGACATAGGCACCCAAACTGATACCACAAGATGAAGGGTGTACTCTTGAGTGGTTTTTGTTGTTTCTTTCGGTGAAGACATGACACAGACACTCTGAGAGGGAGAATAAAACCATGTGAGGCAGGCAGATAATCTGTACCTGCGTTTCAGTCTGCACGCTGCCTTGTGACTGCTTCCTTATTTCTCATTAGGAGTTAAGCATGAGATGAATTAACCACACTGAGTGAAAGCTTTAATAATATGGCTGATCCAATTTAGCAAGACTGGATTATGTTAATATAAATCATAATGTACCCGTTTTACCAGCCTCTCTGGAAATGTGCCTTGTAAATTACCTGTTCAAACTCATCCATTAACTCAGTTCAAGGAGTGATGACTTGATTTTAAAAGAGATACTGATGCCATTGATCTTTTTTTCCCTGAGAAGAATGTGGCAATTTCATCTAAGTCTGTTGTGCTTTGCTATTTCTACATTGGTGTTAGCATTATCTCCCTTGGTATGAAAGGTCATTCAGCACTAAGAAAAGGTGTCCTAGCATCAGATCACAGTGTTCCAATCCACTAAAATCTGAAACAACAGAAAACTGAAGGGTAAACAGAATCTTAGTGCCAAGGAAAGAAGAAAGCAGCAGGATAAAAATAGATAACGGGCAATGTTTACAGTGCAAAGCAAGGGGGAGGAATAAAAATGTAGGAAAGATTATTCACTGCCGTTGAGTGTGCAGTGTCAGCTTGTTATTCTTGCATACAGTATCCTGATTCCTTTTCTTTTCTTGCCATCTCTCAAGTCAGGTGATTATCATGCCGGGGCAAAAGAGGGAAAGTTTGAGAGCAAGGGAATAAAAGAAGTAAGAGGTGGATGTACGGTAACAAGATGGCAAATTAATGATGGGGCGTGATGCCGCGGTGACACATGTAACTGCCTCTTCACTTCTGAAGAAACACCGAGCAAACACAATGTGGGGAGGCGATGGACGAGTGTGGAAGCCTGACAGTCACGTAACTCCACTTTCAATGCACCAACAGAATCTTTTTAATTAGCCACAGTGAGATAAGAGACAGACAACAGGACGGAAATCAAGAGCTACCATGAGGCTATTGCCTTTGTAAAAGTTAGAGAAGAGGAACACAACAGAGTCTTTAGTTTAAGTGTTGATGCCCACTTTGAAGACAGGTGGTCATTTTGAGTCATGGCTTGAAAATAGGCTCCAACTCATCCCTGTGCTGAGACTTTGCCCCAAAATTCATGATTGTAGGATGATAAAGTGTTTGTATTGGTATAAGGACTCATGCAGATACAAAGTGAGAGGATGGATTGTCCGTGTATGGCATTGTTTCCCAAATAACTGTAATACTAAAATCAGAGCGAAGTGCAATTATATATTCTATGATTTCACTAAAAATGAAACTGAGCTAATGATTTCATCTTTTTTCAAACTCAGGATTTACAGGATTGTACTGGAGAACTGTGTCTGAATTCAAAATAAACATGCCAGAGACTGAACAAGTAAACCCACTGTTCCTCAGTCATCAAACATAGATGTTGATAATTGTTGTTCAGTATTGTTTATTGTGCCTTAATGGGGACAAGTTTCTTTGGGAGACAGCTCGATGTAGTTAAGCATGCTCTAGGACATGCTTTTGTATTCACTGCCTTTGATAAGATAGTTGATATTGATCCAATACATGAGGTTTGTACCGAAAGAAATCTAAACCCAGTGCAATCAAGGTTGGTTGTTTTGTTGGTGTCTAACATATTTTGGATGACGGTAGATAAAAGACATCTGACAACACAGTTATCAAGTGCATGCATCAACATTAGAAAAACTTCAATAGTGACTATCCACATGACATGGGGACAGAATGTCTCTTCTTAACTTCTTTTGTATATACTAGGACTGCATTTATGGCTGGAGTCAGACATTCCTACTGCTCATTTGCCGTTGCGACTAAAACCTCTGCTTTGCATCACCCCATACGCATAAGGAAGCAGGTGTCCAAAAATAAAACAATATTTGTCCTTGGCATTATTAGAAATCTTACCTCAGCAGAGCTAAGAACATATTTACACACTGCAGACAGATGCAAAGCTGAGCAAATTCAAATGTTTCTCTGCAATTTGCAACTTGGCTGTCTCTTCAAGACAGCTCAAAACCCTGTTTTCTGCACACTGATTCATTAACCTATCCATATGTCGCAGGCTTGATTCCCATTCCTCTGCAAATTAGCCCTTTAGCAAGGCCTGTGGTCACTTGAGGCAATTGGCAAACACAAGAAGCCTACCTTTTCTTTCCTGTTTGACCTGCAGGAATGACAGAGTGGGGGAAAAAAAAAAGAAAAGGACAAAAACAGCTTGTCTCACGTTTCCCATCTGGCCTCAGGCCTTAATCTGCAACAAGGGACAATTGAGGACACATCCTCTCTTGTATTTACAAACCTGGATTCTCTGTATAGCAGGCCACAAAGGACTAATTAACACAGGTTTCTATTTTGGGATTGGTCAAGAAAGCAAACGTAGAAATGCGCTGGGACATGGGGGAACGGCTTTGTGTGTACGTAGAGCTCTGCAGGGTAAATATGCTGCAGTCCTTGAGCATGGTGCAATGATGCTTGCTGCACAGTTACAGGTAATTAAGAAGAAACAAAGAGCCCTATTGTGAATACTAATCACCTAATACTGAGATAAATATTGTATTCTGGATAACAGTGTGGACATGTGGCACTGTGTGACTAACACCAGTGCTGTACATCACAATGAATCATTACAGGTTTTTTTTTTTTTTTTCTTTTTTTCTTCCAAATCAAATGCCATCAACTGCCTCCTTCAAAGAGCAAATGCATTTAAAGAGCAGTTAAAGGTTTCTACTTTAACCTAATCTGAAAAGACATACATGTTCACTGCATTTATCAAACATAATTCTCTCAAGGGATCAACACTTTCTGCACAAACTGGGATTGTAAATCATGTTGTGTTCAAGTCCTGTTCCTCTCTTCAAATCTTGCACACAAATTCTTAAACCATGACAAGCATGCATTAGGCTCTGCCTCCAAAATGCAAATTATGAGCAAAAACAAAGGGATATTTTTCAAGATACTGACCATCACTGAGGCTAAATTGCAACTAACACACTACATTCATCATCGTTTGCTCTTGCGATAAGAAATAAGAAAGTAAAACCATCTGAGAATATAACCAGACCAGGGCTTCAGAGTAAAGACCATTTCTGATTCAACCCGGGTTGATTAAACAATCATAAAGCACTTTGCAGTAAAACACATTTGTCATTTCAGTTCAATGACTATAAAAAATTGGAACTGCCTCAGAAGCCAAAGTAAAGACTCTATATCGAGTTAAGTTTCTGTAAACTAAAATAAAAAACAGTTTTATTTAATCAAATGTCCACACACCTGGCTCTAAGGACATTTTGCCTGGTGTTATATAACGAGCTTCTTTTCAGGTGTGTAGGAATACAATGCACCTGCCATGTCCTGTTTGCTGTATGCCTGCACCTGATAAGAGCTTAGAATTGACAGAGTGTATACAAAACAGACTCAGGGCGCTCTAAGTGGATGGTGAGGTTCACTGGGCCAAACATTCAACTTTTCCCTCCAGCCGGTTAATGGATTAATCCTTCCATGATCATGAGCCTTTGCTTCCTTTTGATACTATTTTTATGACATATTGTTATTTCAGAAGGGGAATCCTCAGTTTCTCACCAGGACGAGGTTTGACTGGTTGTATTTTGTGAGAGTATGTAGGCATATGTCTTTACTCTAAATACCTCGACAAACCTTGACAACTAACAAAGAACAGATTTATCACGGTTACTTTGCAACTGTCAAAACATTGTTAATCAAGCTGGTGACAACGACATAATCTTCCCAAGTGCAATGCTCTGATGAACACGATGCAGCCTGTCTCCTCTCAAACACCCACGAAGCATGCCACTCGATTACTAACATCCACCCTCTACTGTATGGAGTTGGTGCCAGACTGGCAGATGGGTTGGCCACCCAACAACCTCTGACATTCAACCTTTTGAGAAGCAAGGCCATGGATTCCGTCCAGTTGTCTTCATCGCTCTAAAATGTTCTGCCAATTTGGATGCAAGAGGTTTGAGTCAACTTAGGCCAGATGCCGTCTCTGGGGAGACCGCTCGACTTCAGCTGAGGCCCCGTCAGATTTATCAGCGGTACAAACAATTTGAGGCTTGATGCAAACAGCAGCACATCAGAAAGGCTTTCTATGTAGATGAAAGTGTGTGCACATACTGGGGTCCTCATACTTCTTTTTCTGCATGCTGAATGGAAAAAAACACTGTCAAAACAGAACACATTACTTCACTTGAAAATATGTTTTTTTTTTTCTTTTTTCATTATTGTTGTCGTTAACAGGATGATGTAGAATAAAGTAAATTTCCCTGATTGTTTCTCAACCAAGTGTCATTTTTGCTGCACCCTTAATCAGCTTAGCCCATTGTGTCTCTTTTTGACTGCCATTGTTGCATTTAATGACCAAACCCTGATACACAATACAAAATTATATTTTTGAAGAGCAGGCTAATTGCTGCCGCTTATTAGAGAGACGTCAAAACAGGAACAACAAAAGAAAAAAAAAGGAAAAGCTCGAGGGGGTTTGTGGGATGCATGCTGTGACATATCAGAGAATTTATTCTTGAGTTGAAGCCTGGCACAAAGGAGACGTCAAAACTAAGGAACAGAAAGAAACAGTGGATCAAAAATTGCTGGAGGTAATTTTATAACTGTATTAACTCTTGGTTTATAAAATACTGTCCCTAGAGTAAAAATAAAAGCAGTTTGTGTCATTGCAGGTGGCTGCTCACCAATGAGTAGAGGTCTGCCTGAGGTTTTTACCACTGAAAAAGAACAGCTTACTTGCCACATTTACAAAGCTCTCCCCTTTGCATTGGAACTGGGTTTTTTATTATTATTATTATTTGATATGATGCCGCTTGGCACTTCTTTTGTGACCATGCGCAAAACAATAAGATTTGCTTTGTTTGTTTTTTGATTGGTTAATCTTGAGTTTTTGTGGGTCATTTATCCGGTGGTTGTTTGGTTTTTGTAATAAGTTAATGCATTAATGGGTGGTTGTTTTGGTGGATGGTTGATTATTTGATTGTTTATGCTCAAAATTATTTGACTAATTGATTAAAATGGCATTAACCTTCAGAGAAGGTCAAACTTGACATATGATGATATCTGTAACATCATAACATCATGTAGCATGATTTATATAATGAGGTCTTTACAGTCATGAGTGTGTCAATTTATCAACAAATTATCTCAAATATGTTATTGAACAAAACAAGCGCACAGACAGAAGTCGTGTCGAAGCACACAAGCTTTTCAGTCCAAGCACCTCCACATCTACTGTGTACTTTCTTAACTACACAAGCTGAATGTAATTTCTTGAGTGTGTCTGATTTGCGTCCAACACCATGCTGTCGTGTTGGTGCATGGAAGACTGAGCCCAAACAGGGCTTTGATTGACACTCAGCTTAATGTAGGAATGCAACACATGGAGGATCTGGTAAACACACTTTCCTTCCAATGTTGGAATTGAGTGCCTTACTGGGGCGTTTAGGTTGGGATGGCAGTGGAGGCTGATATTAGTGGAAGAGAAAGGGAAAACAGCACCTCCTTGACACAGCTTATTTTGCTTTGTTTTTTATTTTTCTCCAAAATGGAAAAACATTACTTTGCCATGCCCAGCAGCAGTAATGGTTAACTGTTAAACATTTCTTTAAAGGCACAAAAACAAATAGAAGAACAGTTTGTGAATAGAGCATGCAGATGGATGGATGGATGAGGAGCTGAGGAGCTTTAAAAACACATAAAACTGATCCAACATGAACCACAAGATCTTAAACTGAGTGCCCATTTTCCCATCAGCACACACTCCAAAATACGCACACACACACAAGTATATATTTTGTCCTGTGAAGTGAGCATCTGATGCTTGGCTGCGCAACCGCACTACCAACAGGAAGGCAGAGAAAGAGAGAAAGGACACCTTAATGTGCCTCCACCATATGCTGTTAGCTTCTGACGGATGCCGCTCTCCCCAGGCACTGGAGAAACTTATCGCGTTTACGCGTGACACCACTGCCACTGATAAAGTTAAAGATAAGCCATCTGTTCGTAACAGCAGCCCAGAAAAAGGGGCATCCAAGTGTGCATGGATCTGTTTTGTGTGTGTCTAAATTGTGTTGCACACCACCATACCAGCATCTGTATGTGAGTACTGTGTGTGATCATAGGCTATAATGAGTGGCTGTTATGTAAACATCAGAAATTGCTTATCGGAAGTAAAAAGTGAGGACTGACAGGCTCTGCTAACTTAACAAAAAGTTGGCTGAGTTCTCCAAGGCGGCTGTAAAAGTGAACACTCGGTGAATCTGTCACTCTTGTCTAATAGCAGTAGGATATATGCAAAGTCACGCTAACAAGCTATCAGTCATATTTCTTATTAACAATACACCCAGCAGTAGCTGTGTTTAAAAAAAGAGCAGGAAACGATCACTTTAAGCTTCCTCAAGAGCTTTTCATATGCCAGGAGGATTTTGACACATTCTTGAGAAACTCACCATTAGCGAAATGGCCCGTTACCCAGAGGGCACAGCTAAAAGACAAGAAAGCGCTAATATTAAGACCCTCTGCAGAAACAAGCTATGGTTGCTCTCTAATGGTTTGGGGTAATGACTCCTTGCTTGTTCTCCATATAAGCACTCCTATGAGGACTGTGAACTCCAGATCATTGTTATAAAACATATTCTGTTACTTTGGCTGTGCACAAAGAAAACCATCGATAATGCATACAGTCATCAGAAAACACTCTTTAATTAAGCATTTATTCTTGATATTTTAAACCCTGTTAAGATCACTTTTTCCAGGGCATGAGAAGCCCAGATGGAGACTTGAAAGCTGTGTATCATCCATGAATAGCATTGTTCTTGTTCTCTGAGGGAAGAATAAACCAAAAAACCATTTCACAAGAATCCACTCCTGAGGATTACAAAGCTGCCAGTGCTTTGGATACTGTCCGGGCTGGTCTTTTATCATTTCCACCAAGCACAGATCTACTTTTAGACTTCAACAGCATAATGGTATTTGCTTAACTAAGCAGCCAGCAATCACTCTCCTCTTTGCCAGTGTCATATCGCTGATCAAGTGTGGCTCAGTTCCTGTCTGAGAGGAGTGCTGCCAGACATAATGCAATAATAACTGGTGCACAGCTTGTCGAAAAGAACCAAGGTCCTCTTTCGCTGCTGACGGTACCGAGGTGAACTCTTTGTGCTCTTTTCTTTCTCGTTCTCCCTCTCCTACTGTCTCTGGAGCCCTTGAGCTTCCAAGAGTATAATGAGCCAATTGTAATTCCTCGCCTATAGCTTTGTATTGAGGAGCGTGTGAAAAAAAAAAAAAAAAAAAAAAAAAGGAATGCCGGACGTTTCTACTGTAAGTCAAAAAGAAGGGGCTTCAAGGACTATCCAAGAAAAGAACATGCTTTTCAGTCATCCTGTTATGTTGAGAATAGATTAAAGACGCCTGTGCCAATTTACAGGAGGAAATACCAGTACCTTTTTGGATCATTGGGCAATCTTGCCACATGTATTAAACATAAACTCAGATATCTGTATTCTTTGTTCTATCCTCATCACAGCACAGCATCTGGAAAAATATGTAACTTTTAAGTGAATAAGCTGCCGAACACCTAGAAACAGCAATCAAACTGAGTCAAATGTGAAAGGCTATTCAGCGTGCCTGTACCAGCCACTGCAAACGCATGATAAGTGTCTTTAAAGCATCCATTATGTAGACATTATTTAAAGCTCTAACAGGTGGGCTTAATCTAATGTGAATTGCTGACCTTGAAAGAAGGTAAATGCATCAACTAGATATGATGTGTTAAAAATCTAACAGCTTTTAGTCTCGACAAAGAGCACTCCTCTTATCCGACATGGTGGACGTGAACCTGCACTGCTCCCCCACAGATGCCTGGTGTGATGTTTGACAGATTTCTCCCTCTCCAGCTAGGCTCCACAGTAAATGTCCATCTGGCAGCTTCCCATGGGTACTTATTATTCTCAGCTAGCCAGGGGTTTTCTCTTTCCGAGCAGTCAGCCAGCCAGCGCCTGCCTCAAACAGTCAAGAGCCGGACCAGAACTGCTTGCAGATGCTCCGCCGGGTAGCCAAACTGTGCAAGTGTTGTGGCACGGCACTGGGTTTTCAATTACACAATGAGGTGGCCGTCTCCCAAAACTGTCTGAGTATGAAAGTCAAGTGCATCAGGAACAACTTGGTGTCTGGGAAAAAAATCCAGCCAGGAAAGAGTAACATGAAGGTATGCCAGCTCCCTAATTTGTCCAATACACTCCACTTTGGAGATGAGATGATTGATTTTCCCCATAAGAACAGATGCTTGGAGCCATGGGCAGCTTTGAAAGGTCCTGCTGTCCGGGTCTGAGGCCCTGCTATGGTGGATTCAATCACGCAGTTGACCTCTATCACACCCCTGCAGCCTGCTGAGCTTCTCTAGACAACAGCCTGACAAAACGTAGGATGCTACACTCATCTCGCTATTCAACAGCTTGGGTCGTTTTCACACTGGGTTCGTCTGCTTTGACCAGAGTTCAGTCATTCCCCATTTCACTAGGCCTGCTGGTCTGCTGTCAGCCATTGTTACAGCTACTATAAAATCTGTTGTTTTCTCATGTATTGGTTTGGAACAAAGTGAAACTGTGAACCCCAGTTGCCAAGAGTGGAGTTCTGCATCACTTTTACATATGTAGAAAAACTGAATGGTACCAATCCTACAGAACCATGCTCCAGGTCAAGCTTCAATCTTTATTGACAACAGAAATGAGTAAAAAAAACAAAGAAACAAAAGCCGTTACATAAAGTGACCAGCTAAACATGATGTATACACAATTTAGGTAGTTTACTGTTGTAAAAATGGTGTCAGACCAGAACAAGGTAATCTCACAGTTTATTATATTAATGATAATGTGGTTTATCTTGAAAGAAGTGTTGTATTTTCTTGTATTTGAGGGTTGGAAGGGTAAGAGACAGATCTTGTTTAAAAAAAAATTGTAAAACATAGACAACACACCAACTTCCCCAAAGTGAAGCCAAAACATGCAGCCAAAACATTTCTCATGCCTGCTCCATATTTACAGATGGGACATTGGTCAACATGTTTCCTGGAGAAGCAGTTAGAGTTATTCATTTTTCTGAGAAGTTCAATTCTAGTTTGCCATCTGAAATGAGATTTCATTGATCCCTGCTAAGAAACACAACTTCTAAAACTTTCTTTACTTAATTAGCAGAGCACATGCTAAATCTACTGAACTTGCTTTAGTCTCTACAAAATAGAAATTCTGAACCGACTTGGACTGTATTGACCCAAATGATTTTGGATGCCGTAGCAATATGTGGTGCTTTGGTCATTTTCGACATCAGTTGCACGGCTCCCCTAGTCAGATTACTCAGGACTTTACCTCTTATGGAGCATATGCAAGATTGCTCAAAACTGCAGTTCTTCAAGTCTCCACTGATTAAAAAAGATTGCAATTTCATAGCAATAGCTAATTTTATTATTATTACACAGATAAGGAGCGTTTTTTGGTGCAGTACTTATCTTGAATATGGAAGGGGTAGGAGTTGTGTGCAAATTTGCAATACTTAGGGTGTTAGTGTTGGTGTTGTTGTCGTTAACCAAGAGGCATGAAGCCCACATCAGCCTCACCTCTTTGCCTGTGATTGGACTGAATACAAGTAAGTGAGAGTCAGTATTTCTGTTGCCATGTTTGGAAATCCATGACAGTAAAAAGTCAGAGGCTGTCTCAGGGAAATTGAGTAATTTATTTACATGTAGTAGTTTACTGGTGTCCCTTGTATCATTCACATAGAAAGGTGCGTCATCCATGGTTATCTTCAGTTAATGCGACAGCCATGTATTTTTCTTTTCTGGTGGTTTTGTGTGTTCGAGTTACTGAAAACCTTTTTTGTGATATAGTTTTTTTTTTTAATGATAAATGTTTTTAAGATTTAAATTTCACTGGTTTGTATGCCCAAACCTACAATTTGGGCTATCATGTAGTTTACTCCCAGACTGCATTCCCAGACTTGCTTATTAAATGTTGCACTGACACATCCTGAGAAGGATTTGTTACTCAGTGCCTACAGGTGAAGTTGCTACTTCAGGTAGGTGAAGAATAAATAAGCGGCAGACAGCCCGGAGAAGTGTGTTGATGCCTTTTACACAAGAGCGCAGAGTAAGAGCCACTTCATATGCCACTTTGGTCAATCGTAAAATAAGTGTAGAGACAGATTAAAGGGACCTGAAAGCTGTCTGTGCTTAAGTTATACCCTGCAGACAGAGCATCTGAGGCTGTGTCACCATATGGACACATATCACCGGGCTTTATGTTGACAGGTGGGGAAGGGAACAGCAAAGGGTGCACAGCTTCCCATATAAGAAATGTCCACACACTCACCACAGTGAGGAAACAGACACCATCCGTGCTATGCTTGTCTAAGTCAACACTGCCGGCATGTTCTTTGAACAATCTGGGCCATTTGATCCTCATTTGAATAAAACTCAAATTAAAGGCATAGAGCACACAAGTCGCTTGCCAGATAAAAAAAAAGAAAAGAAATCAACCACTGTGCATTCTCATATGCACATGTGGGAGAGTGGGATGGGTGAGGATTGCAGAGCCTTGCATACGTTACTGAGGAAACAGCAGCATCTTGGTGCTGCTCAGGCTCGCCCCCCCACTATCCAACCCTCCTCCACATTTCTGCATTCACATCACTCCTGAGGACACATGACAACTCAAACACTCTCACACTCATGAGAGCAGCGCTTTAAAAAAAAATGAAATGAGTCTTACCTAGTGTGGAATAGTTGGTCACATCTGTAAGTGGGCCATTGGGGAGAAGAAGGAGCAGGGGGGGAAAGGGAAAGAGAGAAAAGAAACGTCAGCAAATTACAATGTACAGCAAGTTAAACTTCAATGCAGGCTGTCAAAAGCACCCGTGAAAAATGACTGTTGCTCCAGCATTGCGCAGGCTTGTGGTTAAGAATAGTCCCTGTCAAGAGAGGGGCATCATTTATTAATCGAGGGACATGAAACATCTGAGATAGTTTCCCTTGAGAGTCCCAAGTTTGCACAAGTTGCATTAATATTTGTCAGCATTTTAAGATTTCCAGAGGGGAGGTGGTGAGAACATAAGCAGAAACCTTATCTATTAAGCCTTTTTTTCTGCAAACATAACCACAGAATGAAAACACGTGCTCACACAAACGCACACCAAGGTGCAACCATCTCCCCATAACTCCCTGAGGTAATTTAGTCGCCCTCAGATATCTCTCACCCAACCATTGCTACATTTCCCAAAGCTTGTTAGTTTGACAGCCAACAACCAAGGTTTCAGTGGCGTTATATAAGACAGTCCCGCACTACTCTCTGAGACCCCAGGGCTACCCAGACACAAACAATGAACTTTGTAGTCAGGAAAAAAAAAGCAACATTTAGCGACCTTCTCAGTATGTCACAGCTTCCCTGACATTTATTTGTCTAGAAATGTATAGAAAGGAAGAATATGAGACCTCTTCTCTATTTCCTTCTTTTTACAGTTGATAAATATATTTTCTGTTACAGCACCACTTTCCTCTTAAAATTAAACTACTAGCTCTACAAATGCATTCCTCTAAAGCACAATTTTGCTTTCTTGTAAATGTGCAATAAGACAAACAAATGGAGAGAGCTGACAGTAAGCGGGTGTTTTGTTTGAGAATTACCAAACCGAGGGCTAATTCTAAGTGGTCATTGCTTACAGTGCAGTCTAGTTGTGTTGCTAAGCAGAATTTTCAGTAATATGATTTATCGCTGATGATGTCTAAACCCTCCTGCATTCATTTACATTTTGGTGTGCATGCACCAAATCCCAAAGGGATCAACGATGGAGGAATGCGATTACAGTATCTGTTTTGCACGTGAGAACAAATCTATTTTCAGGGATAGACGGAGAGAGAGAGGGAGAGAAAGAGGGGAGGGGGAAAGACTAGGGGTTCAATCTCTGGGACGCTCATTACCATTCAGTCTGACACACACTCACACTTGCAGCTACTGTTGTTGCTAAACAGAGAGCTCAGCTGAGGACCTTGAAGCTTCATGCAGGGAAAATTGGACCCAGGGGAAAAGGGGGTGGCAGGGACTGATGTCAGACTTCAAGAGGCTGTGGAAGCACCTGGGGTTTCAATGACATTAGCATGAGGGTTGTTTGGTAGAGGGAGAGTGAGAGGTTGAGACTTCTGAAGGGGCAGCACTGAGTGACAACAGTAGTATAAATAGAAAAGAGATGAATGGGATGGGCCAAAATTCCAAATGTAATGCATTAAGGTGTTAAGTGTAACTACAGGAGTCGCTTCAGATACACATGCAGTAGTACCCACAAAAAACAAGTACCAATCTAATGTCATTGAATAAAGCACATTCTAGTAGTGGATATAGAAAGGTATGTTACAGCTATTCAACTAACTTTGAGTGAAATTATACCCCAAGTTAACACCTTAGTAACAAATCAATGCATTGATTGACACTCATATTACTCAAATACAAAATAGCAACAACATACTGCAAATTTCATCCATAGTTCTGACTTAAATAGATTCATTCAGACATCTCAAGGTTTGCATTCCCATGCAGATATATTTTTAAAGCTACTGTGGTGATTTTTTTTCTTGGGGCTTGAAACAGAATGAAATTAACATTGTTGCCTATTTAAGACCTGCAAAAGCCAAAAGCCAAGAAAAAAGAAAGAAAAAAAATCCATTAGAAAAATCCAATGAGTGTTTCTTTGTTGAGATTTTTGATGCGTGGACCCCTGTGAAGGTGTGTGTATCAAACAAGACAATCTTCACGATGCCCTTTTTTGGTAGTAAACACTCATATTAATTGATACATTTTACGCTCAAAAGAAAGCCGAGATACTACCTTTACTTCTATATGTTTACAGGTATTTGTCTGCAAAAGGGACAGCAAAATCAAGAAAAAGAGAGAGTTATTCTCATTGGAGCTTTAGTCATAACAAAATGCAACAACTACATGTTAGCTAGCTGCTTGTTTCTCTTCTTGAGCTCAGTTATTTAATATAAGGATCCTTTAAGTATGTTGGTCTAAAGTAATCTTGAAAGTACTAGAATATTAATATTATTGATCAACTAGTATGAAATGTGTGCAAACTCATAACTAGGTGGGTAAAGGTAAAATGTCTCCTGAAAGGGGTGGGACATTTTGTCCATCAGAGACATTGAAACTGTGTTATATTGTGTCACATCGTACATGCATTTTTAGTTAGTTAGTTTCTTTGTTTGTTTGTAACCTGATGTATCAGCTTTTTTGCTTTCATTTTATGGTGGATAGCTTGCATAATAGTTTGCATAGGTCCTAATAATAGGAATACATATTGATTTTTCCTGCATTCAAAGGTGGAAGTTATGAGGCCTGGCCAATCAAACCAGTGGGGAAAGCACAGGCCTAAGTGGATTAGACTGGCAGGAATAGCAGAAGAGGATCTAGAGGGAGAAACCAAAGCTCTGGTGGCTTCAATAAACCCACTCTGTGAACCAGGAAAAAGATGGAAGACGGAGACTGTTTTTCCACCCTCTCTCGCCCTCCTGTTTTAAGCAGATAAGCTGCTTGCAGGGTCTTAGTTATGCTGTGAAGAACTCACAACACGATATGGAAACTTTTGACAAGGCAAAGAAAAGCAGAGAAGTCCGTTCCTCATGTTGTCTTTTCTTTATTGACACGAGGGATTTGGGGATGTTTGGAGTGGTCAGTGCTGGGAGGAATTACAAAAAGCCTCTGTGATGCGACACAGTGAGCATGGCTCCGCTCAGACATGGGTTTTTTTGTAAAGGCATGGACTCAATTTAGTAATTTTTTGCTTTGACTAGCTGTTGCAATAAGGCAGAAACTGCAATGCCAAAATGACTGACTGGAAGCCACACCATGACCCCTGCTTCCAGATTAAAGTGGTTCATTTCATATGCCATTTGACATTTTTATGAGGCAGTTTTCCTTGATATCACCATTGCTCACCATGACATCTCTTGTGCTAAAATAGGATTTGGGAAGCTGTGCATTTGGAATACTTCTGTAGCTTATATGACACTTTGCATAAAATAGAAAACCTCAAAAATGCAGCACACATTGATAGGTGCTAAGGTAGTCACATCTTGTACTGTAAACAAGTTGCAGTTGTGGCCAGTATATCTACTTTTATGGTGGTCGAAGTCTCTACTTGGCTGAATATACAGGGATTATGCAGTGTATAATTTAGAAGAAGCTGTCAGAATATGAAAACCATCATCGAGGCCAGGGCTCGTCTTCAACACATTTGGTATTGACAGCCTGGAATGTATTTCATCATAAAATTCTTCATATGAATGGAAAAACAAGGCGACAGTGCCTACACTTTGTCATGGAATTTGGATTAAACTTTTACAGAGACATCATCTGCCCTTGGTTGGATTTTTGCGGTGTTGTGTATTCAGTCCTCTGAGACTTTGCAGCTCTTGGACAAGGACATCAGTTTCCTCGAGGGAGATTCTTTTTGACACAGCGGGTCTTGACTTTTCTCATTCATCACACAACAGTCACTGCACCATGGTAGGGACAACAGCGCATTTTAAGGGAGTCAGTGGAGCTGCTTTGTTTGGTCACTGACAGTGAATGGCAGCTTCACCTACTGACAAATTCATATTACCCCTTTTGAACTGTTGCCATGTCTCATGTATAATTAAATAAATGATCTCTTGGTCATTACTGAGACATACACTAATTCTACAGACAATAAAATAATGATGAAAACCTATTCTCACATTTTAAATTAGTATCATGTCACTGTCTGTGTCTGATAATGATGTCTACCCTCATAATTTGCAGGTTTTGTAATGTGATGATCACGAATCATGCATTCTCACCCTAAAAGCTCCCTAAGAAATAATTCACCAGCTCTGTATCTGGTCTGAAATACCAATTTTGACTTTTATCTCCTTCAACACAAATGACCACAATTTATCTGTGAGGGTTTGATAGGCTTGTTAATCATGACTCACTCTGCCATTATTCTTCACCAGCCACTGGAAACTCTGTCAAAACATTTCTTGCAATAGTCAGTTTTAGACTAACCTCCCCCACCCTGCAAATTTTCAATGCCTTAGAGACTGAAGGCTGACAGGGAGGTCAGTTAAGGGAAAAGAGGAAGCTGTATTATTCTTCTTTTGATGAGTACCTCAACAAGCTCTTGTCTTTTCTTTCATTCTTAATGTCTAATTCACTCATTAAGTACAAGTATCTTTTGTGAAGCACTTGTTCTCTGTTCTGCTATGGAAATGGACTGTGTAAAATAACATTTATGGTTGAGTGTTAACCTCAGCATGCATTTTTACATATGCTATTAAACACTTGATTTGAAGTGCACTCGTAGCCCACTTAATACCCTGTTAACGTTAGAACTGAAGTCAACCAAGGTTTTTTTCTTGATCATAAATAGTCTGTCCTGACAATCTATGCTCTGCAAGCTGGCAGTACAGCAAACACAACACAAGTACACACAAATAATTTATGGTTCTGTTACTCACAGAATAAGATAGAATCAGTTGTCAATAATTTCTGGCTGACTTCAAAATGATGTGCCCAGGCAAAAGACAAAAGAATCAGGTAATATTTTATCTACATATCCATCTGGTTTTAGTAAAAAAATAAAAAAAAAAGTCAGCATAATACAGCTGCCCTCACAGTTTTAAATGATTTCACAGAAGTTGGAGAAAGTTGTGTAGCTCTTTGCAAAGATTTATGAGAGCTATTCGCCACAGTGGACCACAGTTCACTGAAAAAAGACCTTCCAACATTTTGTAATATTTAAAACAGCAGCATCCTGGTTGCAAAAAAAGCCTGTTGAACAGAATGAAATGTTTTCAGGTGGCTGAATCTAACTTTTTGAAGGAGTGCCCCAGAGTTTGATTCCAGGACCCATTTTATTTTCCATCTACATCAATATCTATCTGATATCCATCTTCAAATACTCTGGCTTTTTAGCTCTTTAAGTCAGTATTTAACCCTTTAAGACCTACCATGCCAAGTCTGTCAGAGCATATCTTAACTTATTTTTTGGCATGATGTCATGTCATTTTTATGCATTAAACTCTTGTTTTACATAAATACAATGCTTTATCTCTAACTTTGGTGAAATGTATATAATCATGTCCAGACAAAATACATAAATACCTAAAAAAGGAATACAAATTAAAAGTATAATAAAAGAAGTTTTTTTTCTCATTTTTCTAAATACAGAAATTTCATGGCTAACTCTCTCAAGAGTGTGAATGTAAAAAAAAAACAAAGAAAGGTGCTGCTTTAACTGCTGCAAAGGTGGAAAAACTAAATATTGGAGTCAAAGTAGATAGAGAACAGCAGGCTTCATTGCATCCCACATTTGTTGTGCTCAGAGCAGCCATCTGCATGTCTTATGATCATGCATTAAAGGTAAGAAAAGAAAAAAAGATCAGTGTGTATGGATCTGTCAGATGTTCATACAATTGTGGCAACCACAGACTATTATTCTCTAAATCAAGCAAGTGACCAGTAGATTTCCCATTAATCTTGACTTCTCATGGAAAATCCACAGATCTCGTTACAAGCTATTAATATTTTGGCTCACTCACCAAGAGGGAGCTTACATTTAAAGCCAAAATAACCAACCACATAGTTCCTTCTTTTTCTTCTTATCTGTGTGTCTGTCAAAATCACTCTTGATCTCTTCAGGTTTTTATGGCATGTTACAGCGTGACATGATAGCCACATTATGATGTGATAATTGGAAATGTGATATAGATAAACAGTGTGGTATGACAAGATATGATGCAGTTTGATGTGACACGAGAGAAGTCATGAAAGGTCCTGGTAAATCAAATAATTTGATTAAAAAGAACATAATTAATTTTTAAACCAAATAATATGATCAGAACTGATTAGTGAGGCTTGATAGAAGAAGATATGATTTAATCCAATGCTGTATGATTCGAAATGACAGTATTAGAAACTGTCCAACTGAGGTTTTTAGGGATTAGAAGCAGATAATTACCAGATTTGCCACATGTTGAGAGTTTGTTCTGTTTATTTTCTCCAGTTGCAAACAACAACATGCCAGTGAAACCTCATATGAATAGGAATAAAGAGCTAAAAGAGAGAAAGAGAGCTTTGACTCTGCTGCAGGACTGAGTGCTCACTAATTGGAATTTAAAAGCAACGGAGCTGGAAGGCAGCCGGAAGGAAACAGTGGAACCTCCCGAGCCTGTTGTCGGTCAATTTAGACTGTGACAAAAAAAGCCCTGTTCCGTGTGTTACCATTTAACCTATTCACCAGTGTGGAATCGGAGCAGCTGTTTTTTTACAGTACCACATAATGGGATGAAATGGCTTTGGCTGGCCGAGCTCCAGCTCGCAGCCAAAAGGCCCCTGTGCAGAGAGAAAATGAGAGGAGGTGTAAAACTGACATAGCAAAAGAGAGAAGAGTTCTGCCATGTTATCAATGATGCTGAGAGAGCTTGCACTCCTCCATCTGAGCTGATATAAACATTTTTTTTTTTTTTTGTTGCAACAAAGACTCAGAGAGGCACTGACAGAGGCTACAGATGGCCCGGGCTCACACAGACTGCTGAAGTATCTAGAAGTTTACACAAGTCATACAAGGAGCCAGATTGGCGCCCAAACTGAGGCTGTTCTTTGAGGAGGAGAAGAAATATTGCTCACTTGTTTTTAATCTCTCTTCAAGAGGAGGTGTGAATAAGTACTTTGTGAGTGACAGCCTGATGAGCTCACTTACAGAAACTCTAAACTTCATCAGGCGCCTGTCAGACTCAGAGCTGTCCGGTGAAAAGGCCGCTCAGGCATGACAGTACGGGAACGAGGAGCGCTTATGTTAGCGTGGCAGCAGATGTTCTCTTCCTGTTGCAGCTGTCTCCTGTTTGGAAACAGAAGTGATGCACACTTGCGCTGTATGTCTCAATTCACATATCTGAAATGCTGTGCTTTTATTTTTTCTTTTCGGGTCAGACGAGCGGCAAATTAGATGATGACAGACAAGCTAGTACTGCATTGATTTTATTTTGAAATATTTATAAAAATCTATGTACGTTAGCGTTTTGATTGGGAAGGCTCAAACAGAGCATTGGAAAAAAAAAACGGCTGTGCTTTCAGGCCTTCTGCTGTGCTATGAGGGAACAAATAGTGAAAATCATTGAAGGGACAGAGCAAAATCAAATGCTTCCATGGTCTGATGTATCATCCCAGGGGCCGTGCCCACCCTCTTGTTTCAAAACGGGAACACACTGAGGGGATTTAAGGCACTTTTTTCAAATGCGGCTTTTAAAAAATTCAGCCTGGCAGACCTTGATGAGTGATCAGAAGTTGGGGAGATCAGAGACCCATGGGCTCCACGCTCAGTTCTGACCCTGGGTTCAGCTACACAGAGGTAGGATAAAGACCATCTTGCCCCAGGAGAAAATGACTGAAGGAGAGACAGAAAGATGAGGAGAAATGAAAAGAGGGAAAGGCAATAGCCTTGATGCCCCCAGCAGCGCTGCTCAGACTTGGCCCTTCATATCAGCCACTTATGAGTTCAGGGGGGAAACCCTACAGGCGGTCATATGTCGGCCGGTGTGATCAAGGCTGGGCTAAAAGCAGCTTGGACTGGAGTGGATCCTCCGGGGTCTGGTGTAGAAAGGAGAAGTAAAAAAGAGAGGCTTTAATGATGTTTGACACTTCTTTCTCAACACACAAATCAGGTTCCTAAACACTGGCCTCTTGCAACAAGGAAACTATTAGAAAAGGTCATGAGGACACTCCTGACAATTGACTTGCATTTCCAATTGAAATTTACCAAGATGACACTCATTTACAGCCACAGTGCGGTATAAACGCTTACGCTGACAGTGGAAGAAAAGCTCCTACAAAGGAGTCTTTTAAATCTCTGACTCAAATAGATAATTAGACATAATGAGTAAACAATGTGGCTGCAAGATGCAAGCGTGCTTATTGCTTTTTAATTGTGTTTCCCTCTGTGCGCTGAGCGTGTTCTGAGCCCTCCCGTTACCTGTGTGTGTGTGTGTGTGTGTGTGTGTGTGTGTGTGCGTCGGCCCATGCGAGGACAGGTGCAGTCATTACCACGGGACAGATGGATCAGCAGAAGTGGCGCTCGTTTTTCCCTTGCAAGGCAACACGGCGGCTGCCATATGTAGGCTCATCATTAAAATCGACCTTTGACCTTTTGGTGGGTGCCTGTCATTTTAATAGAGTTAATTAAGAGAGCCCACTGGTGTGCAGGTTGTAGCTCTTTCTCTTTGTGTTTGTGAGCAAAGTAATAATGGGTTTTGCGTGACTGTGCATTACTTATGTTGGCATTCATTCATGTTTATTAAAGAGAGTGGGTGCAAGTGTCCTTGTGCGCATGCACGTGACTCTGGTGTCAGACGTATTTAAGTTTGGGAGCTCCTTTTAATATTGCCAATGCAGCCTCCTTTGAAAATTCATTAAAGTGCTCCGGCCCTCTGCCATCTGTGTGAGCGGGAGGGAGAAAAAGAGAGAGCAGCTGGGGAGAGCGGGGAGATGAAAATTCTGACACGAGCAAAAAACATGCGGGCAAACCCACCGGACACAGCATGAAGGGCCACTGATATATGCCGGCTTTGAACTGCTTTTTATTTGTTGCGAAAGGTTGGATGGAAATTTAGATTCCAAGATGAGGACTGCTTGCTCTGGATAAAATCTGAAAGACAATGCTAAGCATTATGTAATGCCTATAAGACAATAATAATAATAAAAGAACAATCCCCCTGGAGATCTAATTAAAAATGCTGCACACATTGCCTTAGTGTCGAGCAAGAATGTAATTAACTCCACAATTACATAGAGTGGATTGCCAGAGAAGGGTGTAGTCTGATTATTNAGATTCTGAAGATTTCAGGGAATTACTTCAGCCTCATTCAGACCCTTCTCATTCAGTCATACTTTCAGCCAGAAACTTCATTCTACCTGCAAAATGTTCAGCCATGGTTTGGCTTTCTTCAGTATATTTCAGCTTCTTTCTAGCATTTATAGTTTCTTCACAAAACTCCTTCAAAGGTCATGAAGTTTCTCAGCCCTTGCAGCAGTTTAACATTGGTGTGTATGTGGTGGAATGTTCAAACTGTAGAGTGAGGATTTGAATTTTAGAGTGTGGACCAGGAGAGAAATGACCTGGAAACTTTTTGGATAAACAGGCCCAGGAGCCACAAATTTCACTCCACATACTCAAATTTGGGCTCAAAACGTAGGTAATCTTGTTCTGCTTCCGATTAATGACCCTTGACACCAAAAGGACAAAGGACAAAGCTTGTAGGTGGCCAACTGTCACAGAAAGTCATCATCTGTCCCCATCTGCTCTAATGTTAATTTTCAGGGGACTTTCTGAGAGATAAAGAAAAAGTAACACTTTTTTAACTCACATTTCTGGTAAAACCTGTGGCTCCGCAGACATGAAATTTACATCAATACATACGTCTTGGCCTTGGGAATCTAATGGTGGTTTTGGTTTTCTGCTAGCCCTTAAGGATTTTGCGCAGCCTTTGGAGATTCACACCCTTGTCCCTGGCTCAAATCCAGCTCCTCATCAACTGTCTGTCAGTTAAATCAAACAGCTGCAGCTTCAAACAGCCATTGCTCGTCCAATGGTACCTCTGGACACTAGACTGTGTGGACAAATATGGATGTCTAGTTTTGTGACTACTTCTTTCTATGAGTTCACTAACAAAGAGACGTGGTGACTGCAACACACAGCACACCAGCACACCAAACATATACCCACACACAAACACACCAAACACACACACACACACACACACACACACACACACAACACAAATCAGCACATCAGCACATTAACCATATACACACACTCACACACAACACACACAGGCATATTAACCATGTACACACACACAAGCTCTCTCTCTCACACACACACACACACACTTCACTGTCTCAAACATCTGATAATTCTGATAATTCCCACACAACTTCTAGGGAAAAAAATTCTTTCATTGTGATTCATTGATTTCCTTTCTTTTCCATTTATTCTAGTTAAGTGGGTAAGTATAAAAGTAAAACCTGTAATAAAGTGTAGGAAAGTCGGTTCAGAAGTACAAGTACAAGCACTCAAGAGGAAGTTGTAAAACGTAAGTCGTCAAGTCGCGTTCGAAAAAGTTCTAAGTAAGTTGGTAAAAGTGATAAATTCAGTCATTCAGCATATTCAGGATTCTGCATTAGCAGTTCAGCGTAAGCTGCTTCAGCTTCTGCATTCACAGCGCAATTTCTTCAGAAATTGCTTTTCTAGTTATAATAAATCTCCATTGTTGGCGTGAATTGCATATAGAAATAAACATTGCCAAGCCAGATCATCATCATCATACACTGGCACTTAATGACTTAACACACATTTGGAGCCTTAATGCTCCTATGTCTGACACTTAGCCCTATTCGCCTCCATTTAATTTACCAGCACAACTCATTATCCGGGTGTTTTTCTTCCATAAAACCCCAAAACAACTGCACTTCATTAACATTGTTGCTGGCAGCCTTCTCCAAGGCTACCTTCAGCTACTGTCATCCTCATGCCAGTTTTCTCACACAATAAAGTAATATCAGTTGCAGTGTTTATGCCTCGTAATCACTTTCTCCTATACCTGATCTCCTTTTTATAAACTCAGCGAGCCAACATTATTGCTGTTATAGCTGGAAATATGGAGCTATGTATTATGCATTAACGACGATCTCCTGAAGGGACACACTTTGATGACACGCACACACTTTCGTGCTTTCATAGACAAATGTCTGCAGGTATGCAGCTCCAAGAATGACACATATTCCCCTACTTTCTCTCGCATCATCGCACACAAACACGCATGAACGTATGCCCATAAGCTTTAGGGTGCAATGGAGGCTGCTTGCATTTAGCCTTGTCTCCTTCTTCAACTCTAATCAACACCTCTTCTGCTATTAAAAAAAAACACAGCTTCATGCCTTTTGATCTGCTAACTATCTCATTTGCATGGCTGGCACTCGGCAATCAGGCCTGGTGTTGGATGGAGGTGTGATGAAGGAAGGCGCAGGGAGGGAGTGATGATGGGGTGAGAAGACAAAAGAGGAAGGGAAAAGTATTTTGGACCCAGAAATGATGACAACATTTAAGATATTAGATTAAGTTGCATGTTCAAGCTTGTGTATTCAAAACAATGCTGCTGTATTAAGAGAAAGATTCCAAGTTCGGTGAGAAAATTCCCACAAATTCTTGCTTCTCCTTTCCTCCACCTTTCATTCCTCCCCCCTCCTTCCCTCCTCTCATCCTCCTCTTGGCTGACTTTGTGTAGCACCATGGGGCTTCCAGTGAGCCTGAGCCTCTTTGGCAAGACCTGTGAGCCTGGATGGCATTGAAGAGACTACGATGAGGCATCCAGACGAGGGGCGGAGCTGGGCAGGGACAAGGGGAACCAAGGAGGAGGGGGGGTTTGAAGAGAGACACAAGTCGTCAGCAAACGAGGACGGGTGGGGTGGGGAGATGCGCAGGGTGCAGAAACCATTGTAGATTGTTTCAATCATTCTGATGCCATCTGTTCAACTCCATTTTTCGAACTGACAGAAGATTTTTTTGTCTCATCCCTGGTGGTATGAGTGTGTGAGAGAGTGTAAGGAGATAAAGGATAGTGAAGGACACATCATTATGGGCGCCCAGCACAATACATTTCTTTTGATCAAACTGCACGGTTGAACTGTGTGACCCTGTGTGTCCTCGATGTCTTTGTGTTAAAAACTTACATATAATTTTAATACTCAGTCATTCTTTTCAACAAACTCATCAAGAACTCTTGTAGTACTAGAGAAATTATGGAAGCTCAAAAAACACTCCAAGTTATCTTTTGCTCTCAGCAGAGGTCAGACACTTAGGCTTTTTGTGGGTATTTTTAAAAATCATTTTGTCCTCACCTGATCATTTACAAAAAAAAAGAAAAGAAAATCATCCACACGTGACCGGGCAAATCCATCAAAAAGTGCAGCCCTAAGCATGCCAGACCCAAAGGTGGCAGAGTTTTTCAGGGATAAAACCCATGCTAGCCAATCAGAATGAATCCTGTCATTCTGTCTATTCTGCCAGATTCAAACATGGCATCACAATCTTATGTTAACTCAGATAAAGAGGTTTGCTCTTCAACATAAGCAATAGGATGCATTCAGACACATGAAAAAGCAAGAAGTGTTTGGATCAATCTTAAAAAGAACATGCCTGTGATATTAACACTCCCAATTTCATTGCATACATGTGACGCCAACAGCTTTTTTTGTCGCATGCAATGACATTTGAGATCCAAAAACTCTGTTTATCAGCATCTATACAAAACCATAACTGGAATTTTCCAAATCTTCACTTTGGTTGGAGTATTCTGAAAAGATAGCTTTTTAGTGACATAAAACTGTGGTTTAGTGTGGCGGACAGGCCTAAATGTATAAGATTTCTGGTTTCACCACAAATACCCTGTTACACGTGGACCTGGCCTTAACAAGAAAACAAAACAATCCGAAGTTTATCGAAAGGGTACTGTTTCTTTAAGATTGTGTGTAAAAAGTTACAGACTGTACCAACCTGAAGGATCTTGGCTGTTTTGTGAAGTTGAATGAGTGCTTTGGTTTGTAGAGAAGATGATTTAGCTCAAAGTTGCTATTTCAGTGAGAGTAAAATCACCACATTGAACAGTTCACTAGCTGTTTCATGATGGGATCCCCCTTCAGTCTATTAATGTCTCTTTGAATATTTGGGGCGTCTGGGCTGAGCTGTGGGCTCATGAAGAGCAAGTTGGCATTACAGAGGAGACTTCAGTAGGGGGATAGCTACAACTTTCAATCCAGGTTCAAAGGGCAAAAAGCAAACAAGGCAGGAAGTTCTTCAATCTTTTGTGCAAGATTTGCCACCTAGTTCAGTTAGAGGGGGGCCGGAACCTCAAAGACAGAGTTTGCTATCAATTCCACTTTGAGCTATCTTCCTAACTCAATATGTAGATGTCTAAAAAGTGCTGCTTCCCTTTTTCTGGTAAGAGAATGTGGAGGCAAGTTGTCCATATGTATGTCCTGTCCCCACACACAGCACATTATCATGCCATGCACCATGCTACTACTGTTGCTGAATTGTTGAAAATGTAAGATTAGCAAGTTTTCACATCTGAATTTTTGTAATTTTTGCGACAGCTTAATCATTATTAAAACCTATAAATGTTGTTTGTCATCTAAACTCGCCTCCTGGAAGCCTTTTCTCCATCATCCTTTCTCAGCATGAGACTCATTGCACCTGGTGTGATTTCTCTGGCTGGGCACTGGTTCCCATGTCCTCGGGGCATTTAACTCATGTTATCTCTCTGCTTAAACATGCATGAAGTTATAACAGCACTCCCCTTCTCCTCCCAGCTCCTACTTTCTCTCCCTCATTTGCTCCTTCAACTGGATCTTTCTCTGTCGCTTTCTGCCTTTGTCTTTTTTATGAGCTCGACCTGATTTTTTTTGCCCCCCCCCAACTCCTCTTTCCCCCCTTCATTACCCATCCTGTATCACTTGAGTCTCCCTCTCTCTTTACACCTGTGTTTCTCCCTTCTGTGGAAGAGCTATCACTGAGAACTCCTCCTCATGTCACCCAGGTTTCTTGTATAAAATCCAACACTTCAAGATAAAAGGCTGCTGAAAATAATACCTGCATTAGGGTTTTCTATTTCGTACAGTCTCTTTCTGAAGGGTCAGTGAATCTGCCTGATGTGGATAACTGAATATGAAAATGAGGGAGCGACATAGTGCTTTTCAGCATGTTTGCTCAGTAAACGCAGTGTTATTGGATCTATAAGTCTGCTATAGAGACTCAGGGAGAGGGCCTCTGACAGCTTGCACTGCACCTCAAAAAGAGAAGGGGAACAAAATTCAGGGACTGTAAAGACACATTCCACCAGAATACAAGAGTAGACAGCCGTGGTGCGCCATGTGAACACAGAATACTGATAAAATATTGTTAACATTCATGTCAAACATGAATATATGAATAGAAAAACAGCCTTTCATACACATCTGTTATTTTGTTGCAAATCATGTCAAACTCACGACCAACTTGGTGAGGGTGTAATTGAGCACAGCTTTGCCAATAGATAAGGCAAGCGTGCTAACATGCTTTTGCTTTTAGGCTGACAGATTAAAAAAGTAACCATCATTATTAAGACATATTTGTATGCTGGAACATAACTGTTGAGCGTTGAACTGGACCAAATTTCACATTGTGAAATTACTTGATTTGAAATACATGCTAACTGAATGCTATCATGCTCATGGTGAAAGTACAAACTGGCTGATAGTTACTGGTATGGTTTTACATTACATTCTAGCATGCTGACAATAACACGAGCTTACAGTGTATGCTACTATGGTTTGACAAAGCCTCCATTGTTGAGGGCAGTATCACTTTATAAGGTGCTAAATCTTTTAGCATTGGCAAGTTTTGCGATGCCAAACCATCTAATCAGTGATGCTTGTAGTTTTTACATGCCTAAAATTAGCAATAAAGTGCAGTTACCTCTAAGGTTATGACCATTAGCAACTGAGCGCATGGTCCAACTCTGCTTACCACCTGAGACAGTAAGACTTAAAGATACAAAATGATACACAGGTGCACACAGTAAAAACTATACTCAATGATCATCGGGTTAACATAAAACAAACATGGTGCAATGAGACTTCTAGTGTTGGATACAATATCACCTTAATATAAAACTTGTATGTTCACAACAATAATTCTGACACTTTGTTTTTGAACGATCATCATTGAAAGCTAGCCAGCTCACAAAAATTGCTTTTAAGAGTACAGATCATCAATATAAAGCCAAGGAAACTGCTGGCTAAATACACAGCCGTGTGTAGTGTCTATAACAAGCCTGCATTACAAAACAACAGTCATGCTAACAGCAATGCTGAAATCCTTGTGTTTGGTGGATTGTGTTTAGCAAGCTAACTAATGCTATTTTACACCAATCACATAGTCTAGCACAGTCAAAACTGCCAAAATACCGATGCCAACAAGTTTATAGTTAGAATTCATGGTTTCAGGCTTCTTGCTGAAGAAGCATCATCATCTATCCATCAAGGTTGCCTCTACTGTTTAATTTAAAGTCAGACCAAACAGCCAAACTGTGACATCAATAGTTGCAATACTCCTGCTACCCAATACGCTCCACTTTTAGCAATTAGCAAGGTAAACAATAAGGCTGCTTACGGGTGGAGGTGGTCTTTTGGGATACAATCCTACCTAATAGTCTAATTAAAGCCATTGATTGCTTATATAAGCACACTTAAGCAGTGGACATGCCCACTAACAACCACCCACAGGACCACTAATTAGCACAAAATCCAAGGTGCGGTTTACTCAGTCACAGTTTCTCCCACCTTGTTTGTTGTGCAGATGCATGGTTCTTTATTGACTCTCTTTGCATCCATGACCTTCCTGTGTTGTTGCTTTTGTCCTGCTTTGCGCTGTCACTCTCCTGCAACCGTCTCTATCACTCCTGAACATCTGTGTTCAGTCAGGATTCAAATCTCAGTCCCATTTCTATTTCTCAGCACTCACAATGGTTCTGATGATTTGCGATGTCTGAATGGGACACTGGGCTTTACTGAATACCTTTGTGAGAGCTGTCTGGATTTGATGGCCCCCAGCGAGATCCATTGTCAAGATCAAAAAGAAAAAGTCAGACACCTTACCTCTTCAGGCTCTCTGAGGCATGATTTTATATCCCGCTGTTTGTGAGTTGTGACTCTTGAACTTACTGAAGGGGAACCACATTTAATGAATACGGTGCACCCAAGGAGGTGAATAGGCTTTTTGAAGTGAATTATGTGGTATAAATAAAGTATGCTCTGATAAAAGACAACACCTGCCTTGTGAGTATAGATGTCTGAAAGTTCATGTCCTCTGCTTCATGTTATTCTTAAGAACAGATGGGACGGACAAACATGATTACCACATAAAGGAGAGTAACCACGTACGCTTAATAAAAGATAAAGGAATATTTATTTGTTTTCTGCCTGCTTATGGAAGACAATTGAAAGGTAAATCAAGTAAAAAGTGTCTTGGAGGAATACGGCATTATCCAATCATAATCCACTGTGGATACCCATGGACTTAACCAGTTGCCTATCTTAGTAAACAGGAGGGCAGATTTATTGGAATGATGCAGTAAATGGATGCACACAGCCTGAGTTAAGCGCCAACAATCAGGAAACACAGGTTAAGCCTCTGCAGCAATAGTAATAAAAAAGAGGCAATATAAATTCTGAATTTGATCACAGACAATGAAATTTAGCGACAGAGGTCAAGAGGCTCGTTTTGGCAGAGCGCGGGATGGTGGTGCTGTCATGAAAATTCATGGCGAGGACACAACTGTTTTTTTCACAGCTTTGAGAGCAGAAACACTGAATGATTTATAGTACAGGAGGAAGACAACTGAATAAAGAAGGGGGAAGTGTCTGATTCTCTGTAAAAGATTGTAGGATATATATCAGTCAGAATAAATGCTCTGGAAAACAGAGGTGCTATTTTGTCATTTGTGCCGTTGAAAAAATGTCTTAATGTAAAGAAAAGAAAATCCATATTTATATTACGACTAAATATTTTGTCGTAATATAAATATGGATTCTGATAGTGACACAGACAATGAAACCAATATCAGTACTGATCAGTACTGATACTGATAGTAATATTAATATAGATATCCATCCTAATACTTGTACTAACGCTAATAACAATAGTATTGGCACCAATACTGATACCAATAGTAATACTGACAAAGATACTGATCCTTATACTGATACCAACATCAATTTTTAATCTTATACTCATACAGAAAGTGATACTGTGACACGTATAGATGATCAATTTGTAAAAATAATCTATTGCAATTGAAATTTATTGTGCAATCGTTCTTGGTTCCCCCATATTGTGTTGTCAAATAAATACATTTTTGAAAATGAACATTAACATTGTTTATAACGTGTTAACAACCCAGGCCATTGTTTTGCTACTCATAACTTTAATCTAATTTGCTATCCATATTCCAGCCGTAAGTTATACTTCATGCTTTACTACTGATGAGGTAGTATCTTTGAGAAAGACTCTGTATGGCCAGTGTTCATGTGGGGGGAACAGTCAAAGGAACTCGCAAGGACACATGGCTTCAGAATATTTGTAAATACCAGCTCCCTTGTATTACAGTGCAATACAATTCAACACAAATAAAGAGGTAATTATCCATCCAGACATTGACAACACAAAAGAACCCTCTCCTGGCTAAGAAGCTGTACAATGCACCATCGATAATTCAAACTCATCATGCAGAAAGTCTGCTTATATTACACAGAATAAGCTGCTGTGTATCACACAATGTGTCACCTGGATGCTGACATTGTCTTCATCTTGCACATGAATAGCATGGAATAATGAATGTGTTCTGAATCTGCAGAATGATAACTGCTGTAGACCAGCAGCAGGCCTGCACCATGCCTAATCTTGTGTGTGCACCTTATGAAAGTAAGAGGAGGAGGTGGGGGGTGGGGGGGGGTTGTACATACTGGCAGTGAAAAGTCCCGTATTATGGCTGAGCCGGGCACTAAGCTGCGTCCAGGTGTTCGGCTCTTTCCAGGTGGCCATGTAATACTCTTGACGACCCGGATCATGACAATCATAGAGCTGGCAGAGATGGCTCAATGCCGACACCAGTGTGGCGCCTCTACAATGTGCCAAGTTGGCAGCAATGAGCCTGAGAAGCAGGCAGGCTAACAGGCAGAAGGCCTCTAATGCTTTTAGAGTGGAAAGATGATGGAGAACCTTCGGTTTTCAGTTGTGTGTGGGCCACCCTTTTGATTTCTTTGACTCTTTGGAAATTGTGGTGGTACAGCTTTGTGTATCAAATGAGATCTGACAGTGCCAAAACTCCTGCATGCAAGATTTTCAAGTATTTTTGTTCTATTTCCGCTGGATTTTTTTTGTTTCCATGACCCATGACCCAGCCCCTGACAAGCTTAACTTTTGTTAAAGATTGTTGACAAGCTACATCATGTTCACTCACAAACCCCCACACCACCAGATGATCTCCATGAGCTCAGGAAGCCTGACTCGAATGCAGCTTGACTCTGGCCTGTACTGTCTGGCTGCTGTGTGCTCCACAGTGTAAGTAGCTTGGCTGGCAGGCAGCCACAGACGAGCGCTGTGTTTTTTCTGCTTGCCATCCTCTCATTTGACTGCATGGTAATTACCGTCTCAATGCGCTAAGAAAAAGCAGCTTTTGGAGGAGGGATTGAGAGGGAGAAAAGGGAATATGTGAGGGTGTGTGGCTTAGCAGCTTAATGAACATGTCAGATGTATTTAAACAAATGGATTACCACATCTGTACACACTCCGCTGGATCAGGCTCGCTCCAAAACACTTACCCGTCTGGTGAATGATAAAGACCTAGACTGAAGATAGGCACGAAAAATAACACCCCTGCATTGTGCATATGAAGGAAATCAGACCAGTGCCAGCAAAATCAATTCTGGCTGTCACTCAGCTTTTTCCCACTGACATCTACATCTATATGTCATTCTATATATAATTTCCTTCTCTTACAAGGGTTTACATATAAATGCCATACATTTGCATTTAAACTAAAGGTCAGATATTGAGCGCATGAAATGAAAACCTGCATTTTATACCCATGACCCTCTTTAACAGACTATTTTACTTGCATGCTGGTGGAAATTTTTCTTTTCTCTCTGTAGCAATGTTTTTCCTCTCTTCCAAGTCTTGGAGCTTTTTGCCCTGACCTTACCTCTCCTCTAACCAGAGCTGTCCATGTCGATACATTGACAAAATGAATAATAGATGCTCTTTTGTGGTACCCCTCTGCCAAGACGTCCTCATATGAATTTGGACATTTCTCCTTGGCTGCAAAGCAGAAAAATTTGATACTTTGTGCCATATTAACCTGTTTTTATTATTACATAATGATGGGTTTTATCACTCAGGGGGCAAAAATCTCACAGCACAAATGTTTTGACCTTTTCTACCTGTCAAGCCTGATGCAGGGAGGAAAAACCCAGTCACCATGCTCTTGCGTTACTCTGTACACTCATACATCCAGATATATTTCTATTTCCAGCGACATGCAAGGCATATATAACTTAAGGGTTATCTTTACACACTTTACACTCCCTCATGAGCCAGGCTCAGCCCTTCTGCTCGTGTCTCAACCTTTGTTTGTGGCCTCAAGGCATGTTTGTGAGGAGACATTATTGCCAGTCGGCTGTCAAAAAGTAATCCCTTCACATTTCGTCAGGAAGCAGTGTGAACTCTGAGCAACCTAGCATTAGCAGAAGGCTAAAGGGCCACTTAGAAAAAGATGCCTTTTTGGCAGGCTCTTCATGTTGACTTTCTTTTTTTTATCTTTGCTGAAGCAAAAGCTGCTCCTCGACTTCAAACTGATCTTTTTCACTGATGTTTGAGCTACAAGACAACCAACACTGAATAAAATATGGGGCCTGATATGAACTTAGAAATTACACCAGGCATATTGTTAGTTCAGACTTTCATGGTGCACGATGAGCCTCACTGGGATTTGTGAATAAATCACCCTATCTACCCATAACTTATACTTTTGAGAGCTATAAATTGGAGTAGAACTTTTCCAATGCGTGAAAACTTAGGAGGGCAGACATTATACAAAATGCTAATAATAAGCACATTAGAGAGTGAAAGTTCTATCTCTCATGTTTGCATAGCCTGATAGTACCAATCTCGTCTTCCTGGTGTGATTTAATGTGTCTTTTGGCATAATCTCACAAACAATTGTAGCAACCATTCAGTAAACTATTAGTTTAGCAAGCTGCTAATCAACCCCATCCTTATCTTAAAAGCCAGCACCTTGTTGTGAATTCAGAACCAGAAGGAAAATGGCTCTTTAAGTCCACAACTCTAAAAAATTTCTACCAGTTCGATTGCCCCTTACTGGCCATGAGAAAGAACAGACTTTTGATGATTCTTCTGCATTGGTTTTACCATTTTCCCTCTGATACCAAGTGTACTTCTAATATTTCTAATCATGGGTTGTGCAACCATGAAAAAACAGTTACCATGATGCATGGCGCCCTTTGCTCAACAGACATCAGTCAACCTCAAAAGTCAGCATTTTGATTGCCATGTTGTTTTTTGTCACCAGAAATTGGAATATTCAGGAAAGGAAACTGCACTGTTTGAATTCAGCTGTGGTTAATAGGCTGTCATAGCAGTGTATGATACTTCAATGCACCCAGATGACCACCATAGTAAATAAAGCTATGAAATTGGAGTCTAGATCCGGTATTCTACATGAAGCTGTTTTCTGAGCTCATGAATTATGTGAGGATAAAGACAACTTTCCCAGTGGTTTTCATGCATTTCTTTGTATGCAGCCAATTCAAAGACCCACTGCTGGCCATTAAATGGGAATGCAGTTTCAAAAGCACCCTTTGATCAGCATTTACAATGTTTTGTTAGTACCACAGATATTGAAGAAAAAAATGCTTCCCCCTCAACTCTAGAAGGTAGGCAAGTTATGCAGTGTTGTGCCAACTGAGTGCCAAGGGAATGTTACCCTTTACCCAGCCGAGATTGGCCAATTAAGCTGACCAATTGGAATCGAGTGAGTAAGGTTGTCCACCTACCGTGGAGGTTAGAAAATGCCACTTCCACTTATTGCTCATTCCACACGATACAAGCCCCATTATTCTTGCAGTCATTACTAAACAAGATGTCAATAGCTTATTAGAGTAAGAGAGAGAAGTGGTAAGAGAGAGGGATGAAGGAAGAGGAGAGAAAGGATGACAGGTGGAAGAAAAGCTGAGAGGAGGTACCATAAATATAAACCACTCTGGAGATTTTCCACATTCATACAGGTCACTGTTAAGCATTCAGTCTCACATGTGGCAACAATAGATGCTTGAGTCTTTGTTCACAGTCATTTATTTCTAATGAGTTGGTAATGTGCCAACGCCTACATTTTTCTGAGCCATTTCAAGCTTGATCTCTCTCCCTCTCTCTAACTAACTCCAGTATTCAGCTGAAAAGCTGTCAAACTCCTATGAAATATCTCTCCTGAGTGCTGTTGCATGAACATTAAGAAACGTCACGTACAGCTAAGAACTAACTCGACTTCTTTGTTGGTGGTTTTTTTTTTTTTGTTCCTTTTTTAATTTTTTAAGCTTTTCTGCTTTCCGTCACTTGTGCTCCTTTGCTCCTCTGTCTGCTACTCTCACGGCATTGTGCAAATGTTTCTCTTGTCTAAGGAACCGTTCCATATGTTTGCAATCGCTCCGGTTCCCTTGCCTGCACAGATCATTTAGCAGGCTCCCTCATACATTTCAATTAGGCCCACCTAGCGCAGCCTCAGACATGGGAAAGCATTATTGATTTCTTGATATCCTGTGTGTGGGTTGGACCAAATTAACGCTTGTACAGGGGAATATGACAGATCCATAAGTATTCACTTGTGTTTATTACCATATGTGTGATCCACTGGGTGTGTTAGCACTTAGAGGAATGTCTTGTTTCACTGATTAGAAGCCACAATCATGACAGCTGTCCCTGGTTTGCTCTCAATATGGGTATCCAACTTTGTAGTGATGTGCATTAAAAGCATAACCTAACTCCCAGAGACTGATTTACAGTGATTCCCTCCAAAATGAGCTCAAATAAACCCTTTTAGGAGCCAAAAGGAAATGGAAAGATGCCTCATTGATGCTCCAGAAGGCCTTTGTGCTTCAGAGTGATGGAGGCTTTTACCAAACGTCGCTTGCATCCTAAAGTGTACTTATTATTCAATTACAACCTGCTTTTATACGATAGGCTGAAGGCTGAAGTGTGGCTTCTGGGGGAGCAGCTGCTGCCTGCTAGCTGTCAGTCACTCTCTGCCACCTCATCCATTCTCCTGACACTCTGGCACGGCCCAGAGAGAGCCATCAGTCAAAGTTCAGGAGACAGAGATGCTGCATCACAGAGCTGAGGGGACTCTGGAATGTGGGAGACTCTGTTAAGCTGAAATGTGCATTCATTTATTTCATAATGGCTTTAGACTGACGGCTAAGTAATGATCCCTAAAAGATATGATGTGTCAATGTCAAAAAAACAACATTTACAGCATGTCGTATTTGTAAAACCACCCAATCAGCCATAAGATTAATAAACAAAAGTTGTTATTAGGTGATGTTGCTGTCTCTCAGTTGCCTTTGCTGACACACTATGGACTAAATTCTTGCTTGAGAGTCAGAATAAGTAGCCAAAAAGACTTTAGAAAGAGCCAGTATTCACTGCATGTGAACTGCTTGTTTTTGTTGTTGCTATGTGAAAGCTGCATATGTGATGGAGAGCAGAGCAAGGACACACGTCAATCAGGTGGCAGTATGGGGAGCAGCTGAATTCCAATGAAATCTTTCTTTCTTTGTGACAATTTTGTGCAGACAAATTCGAGAAGCCAGCCTATGGGCCTCGCAACAACATCTACAGATTGAAGGAGGAAGATGGGTTTTTGTTTGTTTGTTAATTTTCCAAATGTATTTAATATATGAAATATAAAAGGACGGTAAAGTTGCTATGCTTTCGTGAAAAACAATCTTGCAATACTTAACTGTATCAATGGTTTTGTTTGTTTTTTTTCATAAGGTGATTCATGAAAGATTATTTGTCTCTGTGTCTCAGCCCTGTGATTGACTGGCAACCAGTCCAGGTTGGACCCCTCCTCTCACCCAAAGGCAGATGGGAAAGGCTCCAGCCACCTTGACCTTGATCAGGATAATTGGTAGAAATGATTAATGTAATGAGAGCTAAAATCCGAATGATATCAATAACCTGAAAAAGCATGATTGTTTCATATAGAGTCAATGTTTCTGTCTTTTAATTGTGTTAAAAGTTCAACCTCGACTGCATCAATCATCTGCTTTAGTGACTGTATTGAACACATGTAACCTCAGTTTGACCCTGTTCTCATGGGGACTGTGGTTAACACTGTTCACAGAAGCGTAATTCTCCTTATATAAGGCTTTGATCGCTATAAAGTCTTTAGCCAGATGCCTTTTGCCTGAAACCAGTCAGTATCTGATTCATACAATGCTGCCCTGTCATTACTACCACCAACTTAGAGTATATTCTAATTCAGACATACCACCCAGACTCCCCTCAAGGTTTTCATCACATAAAAGCCTGGCTGGGCTCCATGGACTTACTTTGCATACCAATGATACCAAGTAAAAACATTAGAGAATATATGATACTGAAAATTAGACTCATAATTCCAGGCTAATTTTCCTTTAAAGGAAACTTGTCAATACAGAGTAATTCCTTCTCAGAATATATTTCGTACTTCCTCCCTTTTTAAAGGCTCGCTCCGTAACTCAAACAAATGAACACAGTATAAAGATTCAATAGGGATAATGTAGAGTAACTCACCAGCATTTAATTCACTTATAAGGCCATCTGCAGCTAATGTTGACTAATTGTCCAAGTCAAGTAAATGGTTGTGACTTTGCCCTCTTATAAAGATATATGTCCAGACTTGTGGTTTATCGCTATTCATAGGTCGGGTCGAGGGGAGGAGGGAGTACACGCAGAGTCTGACATTTCTAGTAATTATCTTTATGAAGATGGGAGGCCTCTCAATTAGAGTGGCGCTTTATTAAAACTAATGGCTCTCCCCTCTCTGGCTGGTGAGCTGGCTGACAGGGATGGCATCAAGTCCTGGTAAGGAATCTCTGGAAACTGTTGAGTCCATAAAGAAATAATTGGTCTTTTTACTACCTCAGTGTAAAGAAAAGATTTGAATACAGAATACCTTCATATTAGAAATTTTAAGAAACGAGGTATAACTTAGTGGTATGTAAATTAAATGAATACTGTCTTTATTCTGCAGTCTTTCTAGGCATGAAGTTTAATGCAGTAATGTTGTAATTTTTGCCGCATTCCGTACCATCCCCATCTCCCTTTCCCCTATCATTCACATATACACACAAGACACACTCACTTGGCCTCTCTGTGTAATGACAGCCTTAATGGAAAACAAAACTGGCTCTCTGGGGAGTGTGATGGTCAGGCCGGCCATTACAGAGTCACTCAATAGCAGCTGATTGACTCGCTCCCCCGCTCCGTTATAAGCCAGTTAAGCTGCTGCTCAGCGTCGAAACGCTGCCCTGGGCACTCTCTGTATCACTGGTCCTCGCCTTTTATAGGCCACTGGATAAAGTGCTTACCCTGATTTTGAAAAACTAAATAGTTTAAGATCTCATTTGTGATCGGTGGGGATATATATTCAATCAAGGAGAAGAGCAGGCTGATAAACCTTAAGAAAACTCAGGGAGTTCAGATGGGGACTCTTCACTGAGTGCCAACTCACAAAGCAATGGTATGGTTCCATTTTTGACTCTTGCATAAGGTTTTCAAGCCTATGAATGCTTAAAACCATGAAATTCTTAAACACTTGCTATCTTTTTGCTAAATAAAGAGCAAACTTTTACTCTTGACCTCATAAATATTTCTGCAGTGGTGGATGGTTGGTGCCATTTGATGCCCTCTGTTTAAATGGTTCCCTACACTCAATGACATTTATCCCGTTTATCACATCTGCTTCCATAAAATCAACCTAGTATATGAGCAGCATCTGTTTAGAGAGTCTGTATCTCATTTTTCTGGTTCAGGTTTCTATTCATTGTTTGTAGTTACCTTTATTTTTTCTTCCCACTTCAGCTCACATAAAAAAGAAAAGTAACATGTCCAATAAATGGCAGACTCGTGTAGCTGAGCTCTTGTGCTAAGAAATTACCTTGTGATCTTGTAGCTTTATCTCATGGGTTGTGGTGGAGCTATCAAGTTTAACTTCCCAAAAGCCAATGATGTATGATAACCAGCGATGTGTTAAAAGGCTAGATGCCAATTTATTTGCATTTTGAGATGTAGGCTTTCACAAAAACTCGGGTTTTGTGTTGAGGCACCAATGTGGCATTTAAAGAGACATTGCCACTTTATTTTCCTTACTCAACACACTTATTTTGAATTATCAGTGCCACATGAGTCTATTTCTTAAAGGTAAAATATATTTTCATCAAGAAGCTCCAAACAGTGTTAAGGATGATGCCATGGCACTTGCTCGAGAGGATTAAATGAATAACAAAGACATCTGACTCAGAATTAGGCTGTGAACCCTCACAGTGTGGAGGGGCACAGCTAGTTTGCAGAAGCTATTGTTGCGTCCCTGAAAGCACTTTGACATGATAACTGCTTTGTCACTTAGTGTATGATTGTGTTTAAAGTGCTGCATGTGACCATGGAAGGATGCACCTTATCAGTAACACAGCTTTGGTTCACTGTGGCTTGAAAATGATCCTCGATTTGTTTCAAGGGGCCTAATATGTGTCAAGGAGACACTCCGTGCACCATTACACCAGCATGTACTTACTTTGACAAAATGCAGGTTGACGCTGTGTATTGAGGCTGAATTCAGACCTGTTACGTTCAATCAAGTGTAGGTAAGTCACCCTCGCAGGAGTTCAATAAGTCGAGTGTTGCACCAGGTTTGTATTTGCATACTTTTGGCATTACTGTTTTTTTAAATGATTTGTTTCCACTCCGCGGTGACACATCTCAGTGACAAGTTGTTTTCCCCCACGACAAAAAGCTGCTGACTGCATGTTTTTCTGCTTAAAACACCATCCTCCTCTAACTCTGGGCAACACAGTGTTTGAAATCCCTGGACAGCAGCTGCTCTTGCAAAACTGGAACCAACTTGTCATGGCAGGAACAATCAAATCTCATTAGAAAGTCAAGTATGTTTGTTTGAAAAGTAACCGGATTCTTACTGCATGGGCTGAGAAGAGGTGAACAGGATTTGCAGTTTTAAGGTGCTGCCTGTTAGTGTTAACAAACCCATACAAAACAGAATCCAGCTGTGCACAGTATATGCACCACAAAATGACTTCCTCCTTAATTCAGATAAATACACAAACAAAAGAACATCTCCAAATGTGATTTAGCAAAAAGTAGCAGCCATAATGTTCACCTAAGGATGTATAAACACATACAGCCTGGCACACACACACACACACACACACACACACACACACACACACACACACACACATGGAGAGACAAAGCAGCACACACATTCTTTCATCCCTTTCTCCATTTCCCCTGCTCCTTCTACCTCAGGGAATCTGATCACCTCCTGATGTGAGGCTTAGAAACAGTAATGCAATAGACAGTCGACTTATATTTCCCCAGTGAGGCAGCCACAGCTAAAACTTCATATTCTTCAGCGACCACACAGCTCAGGGAGGAAGATGGCTGCAGGACATGAGGAGGAAAGGAGTCAGGGAGACAGATTGTTGCGAAGATAGATAAACGGATATATACATGGAGATATATATACATGTCATTCCTCAGCATTTCAGGGCAAACTTACAGTATGCTCCAGTTCAAGGAGTGAAAATAAGGCCAAAGAGTAAAGCAATCAATAGCAAAGGACTCTCCCGTTTGCTGACTGCTGGGCTAGTCTGACACGCTGCTACGGCTAATGACACCTAATCATATCAGTGGGAGGAAACTCAAACCGCTGAGCTCGCCCTGAAATGGTGCATCCCATCAACCGCGCAAGGAGAAAAGTGAGGGTTGAAAGAGGCAGAGAGATAAGGAGGCAAAGAGAGAGATAGAGAGGCAAGAAACTCCAGCTGAAGCATTGGTGGAGAGATGAAACAGGCAGACAAACAGAGTGGCTGTGTTTACACGCTCAGAGTGAAGCAAACAAGGACACACACAGTCACAGATGTGATGTAGCCCACACCAAGCAGCAGAACTGCTCAGATAAAGCCAGGAAAGAAATTCAGAGACTAGTGTGGGCTCGAAGTGCAATTCCTTATTATGACCACTTGGTGGCTGAGTGAGTGAGTGAGTGAATGGATGAATGAACACCTTAAACCCAAAGTCAGGAACTTTAGTAGATTATACAACACATAAATTTACATGGAGGCTTTTAGAATTATAAAGACAACAATAACCTCACGAACTGTATGATCTTAAATGTAGTTATTAGAGCAAACTGTTGTGAGCAAACTGCTGTTACAGATATGAGATAAGATAAGTTAAATGGATAGGACTATATTTCATCAAAACAAATCTAGTTTCCTTGCTCAATTACAGACAAACACGGGTAGACATGAAACAAAGTATAACCTAAAATCAAAAACTAAGTGAATTGTCTGTGCTAACTAAGAAGCTCCAATAAAACATCCTTTTTGATTTTACAACTCTTTCAAAGTAAAAGTAAAAAGCACATTTTCCATCTCTGCTTATAGCATTAACAGAAATATTAGAGCATTATTTATGCACTTAATTCCAAAGACTATGAGTCCGGCTGTTCAAGCTGAATCATTAATCTTTTAATAAGCTGTATTTCAAATAATCCATCCATCCAACCTGGCATTGAATGATTGATTTGCGGTGGGAAAAATGTTTTGTTTTTTTACTGTTTAAAATCTATTTATTCTGTTGTATCACTAAAAACTGAAGTAAACCACACAAAAATAGCAGTTCACAGATTTGACCTTTAAGAAAAGAACAACTTTCTCTGTTTTCCCTTTGAGTTCTTTCACTTTCCCTGCATGGTTTCTCTGTTTTAGCTTCTCAAGGCACAGATTTATTTACACTCAAAAAACACGAGGCCGCTATAATATTTCTGAGCCGGCTAAAATTCCCACAAGCACACACAAAACAAGTACATCCACATATCTTTGAGGGCTGGACTGCAAAAACTCACAGCACATTTTTCACATGACTAGTCAGTATATCTCTTATATCTCTTTGAATAAGATATAATGCCTACAGTATAGATGCAGCACAAGTCCAAATAAATATTACATACACACTACAAAAACTGAAATTGAAGCAAGTGTATATGTCTTATTGAGTCAGAATTTTCTTGTTGATATGAGCCACATCCCACTGACAAGTCCAGGAACATGTGTTACTTCGAGTTAATTTAAGACAAAAATGATGTATGTATTGCTTGTAATGTGTAAAAATAATCTACCCATGGGGTATGAAAAATTTGCTTGTCAGGTTTCTTGAAATTAGAATTATGTCTTCACACACACAAAAAAAACCTGACTTCCTTGGCAGATCCTCGTTGCAAGCAATTTAAACACCATTTTTGTCTTCGAAAAACCTTAAAGAAGAAGTTTTCTGGAGTAGCCTGGTAAATATGGCTCATATGAAGGTTAAAAAGACATTTTTTGTGAAAAACAAACCATAAAGATGTGCTTGGATTTCAGTTTCTTGCAGTGTACATATGTATTTCAAGGTATATCAAGCCAAATATAAGGCTAAAGTCATAATAATGAGTTAAAAATGTCTGACAATGCAACAGGCAAATTTTGTACAAAGAAAGTTGACAACAAGTCCATTTTTGACTGGTAACTTTCAATAGGTTTAATATCTTTACTTGTTAGGTTTGTATTTTATGTAGTAAGATAGTTTGACTCAAAATTAATCATTGTTACATTGTTTGAGCTCTTTCAGGGTATGTATGTTTGCACACACATGCAGCAAAGGAGAGATACACACACAGGATTCCTTGTTTGTGCAAACTGGCATAAGTACACACACTTCCCTCTCTCTTCGTCAGAATGGCCGCCTTGACAAACATATAATAAAACTGACTCACAGTGGGAGAAACAGAGAATCTACATAAAAGAACCGCGATTACCCAATGTGCAAAAGCAGAATTTGTGTGCTTGCGCGCCCGTGTGTGCACATGAAAGTGTGCATGTTGTGAGGCTCAACAAAGCCTGATAGTGAGAAGCAGAAGAGAGAAATGCCTTCTGAGCCAGAAGCGTGGGAGGAAAGGCGTCACATAATACTTGAGGAAATGCATCGGCAACAAAGAGGAACCAGGTGTAATACACTCATGAATAAATATGCTGAGGGGCTGGAATTGATCATTAGTGCTGTCTGGGGGAGGTAAAGAGAAAGACTGAAGAAGAGAGGACCTGCAATTTGATGAGCGGTGTTGAAGCGTGGAAAGATCCTTGAGGGATGCTTTCTTTTGTCAATGATGACAAATGGCTGTAGTTTTTGTACTTTCTAATTACTGTCGTTTCTTGCTCTATTTAAGTCATTTCTTTTCTATCTAACTGTTTTTACCTCACAATATGACTGGTAATTGTTCTTTTTGAGTTTTGATTCGTATATCCCCGCTAACTTAGTTTGGTAATTACATTTGTGAAGTCATACATTATTACGACCCACTACCGAAGTATAAACCTCTTCTCAGCAATGTCACAGAATGCACCAAATGTACTTTGTTTTCCTACATTTCAATCGTAAGCTGGACATAAATGCTCCCGGGGCTTTCATGAAGTGTGATGTGTTGTAAGGCCAGGGAACAAAAGGTTGCCTTCCCTGCCTCCGCTCAGGAGTGGAGCAGCATGCTTCTTAATTGGCGCTCTGATCAGAGAGGGATCTGGGCCGAGGGACCCGCAGCTCCCAGCTACACTGTCATCCTGGGAACGCCCGGGTGTTGCTCCTGTCTGTCTTGATTAACGACCTCTCCCTTTGACCCCTCCCACGAGCCCTGACAAGTACCTCTGGAGCGGGCTCAAGCACAAATACAAAGGGTGTGCACTCGCCAAAGCAGACACACAATCACACCAACACATACACACAAACATAAGATGCGTGCTTGTAAGTCGGATGGCAACTTCATTGGTCATCAACGGCTGCATAAACACATGCACTCTCACGTTTCCATCCATCATCCTGCTATGGTCACTGTTCTAGCATTAAGTATGGATGACCTGAGATGTATTCGTTGGAAGGCATATGTTGTATTTGTCATCACTCAGCACCAATCCTACATTTCTGTAATATATTTGACTTCCTCATGCTGATGCTTTGTGCTTATACTTTGGGCGCCAGAGAGCATTCAGAAAGTCAGAGAGCTCTCCTGGAAAACAATAAAGGGTCCCATAACGGAAGGGGAAAATTGTAATAGCACTGCAGGCGCATCCACATTAATGCGCACTCTCTCCAATGTGACCACTCTTTTACACTGAAAATCAATTTACTTTACTTTACTACTTTGAATTGTTTGCTTTGTGACTGCGTGAACGTGAGATCGTCTACTCCACAGTTGAAAATGTAAGCACAGAAAACTTAAAACTGGACCTCAACTTCCTCATAAATTTTCAATCCTGTTGTTCATCTGCCAACTTTTTGATATTTTGGGAGCAGCAAGCTTATATCAATAATTAACTTCCATTCTATTTCTGCATGGATAAAAGTTCAGTTAATGTAAGCCATGCCTAATTTTCCTCACAAGATTTTTTTTCTACAAAATTAAAGCCAATTATCGCCTGTTCTTCTGTTTCTGGTGATTCTTAGTTGCACTGTGAATAGTAAGTTACAGAGAAGCTTCACATTGTCCAATTTCTGATTTTCAATCCTGTGACCTATTTGCTATAGTAAGGTGAACTAACCCCTCTAGATTAAACTATCTTGGATGATGACACATGGACACCCTGCAAAGTTATACAAAGGCCTCAACTGAATAAATGCACTTCCTGTCTTTATTAAATCACAATTAAATGGTTTAAAGTTATTACCCTCTGGATATGTCTCTTGTGTTCTTTTGTGAAATGTATCTAATTCAGAGCCTCTTCAGCTGTTCCTCAGTTTCACCCTAGTCTCACCTTAACCCTGTGGTGCATAGTGGTCAAAGCGTATTTACGCCTAAATTCAGTGGTTCATGTGGTGGAAATACATATTAGCCTGTGTCAGGATATTTTTATTCTTCTTAGGGCCTGTTTTCAATTCTTTTTCCCTAATATATATATTTAAAAGTAATAGACAAACATTTGAGGCTAAAACAGCATAATAACTATAAATTGTTCAGCGTTTAAATGGATGAAAGAGAGTTAAAATGTTTTGCGAAGCATTAAAAAAGATTATTCATGAAATTACCAACAAAAAAAAAAAGGAAGTCAAACAAAAAAATAAGTCATATTTACATTAAGTTCACACTGTTTTAAGTTGAATGCTCAGTTACAGATGTTTGAAAAAGAGAAAGGAAAATTTTTGTTATGCTTTAAGACAAATAAAAACACTCAAGGGAAAAAACTTAACACTGGCTTTCATAACTCATGCATCAGAGAGTTACATAAAAGGTTATATTGAGTCTTCAATCTGGCTTGTATGGTTTCCTTGTAATTTACATGCAATTCAATAATTTGTTTAAAATGTGATCCTTCAGAAATGTTTGTAATTTCTTGATCTTCTTAATGGGAGAGGACTCAGATTTATTTTATTCTATTTATTTCTGGGGAGTCTTGGTTTCACTGTAAATAGGAGGAGCACATGGGCTTTGAGCAAGCTTAATCCAACGGTACAAAACTCAAACACACACAAAAATTTCTGGGATGTTTTTCTTGCTATCACTGAATCTTAAGATTAATGAAATTATAGCATCATAATGTAGATTATAAATACTACTTTTATGATGACTGTCATTTAATTAAAAATGAGAGAGAAATACATCATATGAAACTTGCTTTCAGCAGGTTCACAGACAAATGTCACTAGCCCACTCATCAGTGTTTCCTTATACCACTAGTACCATGTGAAGCCCCTGGCAACACATGAAAGGTTGAAGCAGGAGCAAACAACAGTGCAGGCAGCTCAAGGAGAGCACTGGGAAAAGTGTAAGCTGCAGTGTTTCACTTGCCAGCTGAACATGCCACGCGCCGATTAAACACACCCTCCATCAGGACACAGGCGCAGATCCTTCATCTATAACGGTGTATGCCAGCTCCTCCACCTCCTCCCTCCTATACCCTCATTGCTAATTATCCAGAAGATGGATTACATCATGGGATCTAATAGAGAGAAGCGCCATTACACAAAAACCACCCCCCTAAATATACACACATGCACATAGTCAATACTCCCAAGCTCTGACAAAATCACTCAACCGATCTGCCTGTTTAGTTCCACATTCTTATTAACGAAACAGGGAGGAGTCGCTCATTATCATCACTCAAAAATATGAACAATATTAGTCAGAGCTTTCACATTACGAGGATAGATAACATGTCGTGATAGAGAAAAATAATCCACATCACTGCATGACCTTTAAAAATGCACTAGGTTGGATTGAAGCACTCAGAACTCATTTAATCGTACAAAGCAATATGAGGAATTTATACAGTACATGTTCTCCATATGACGGTGCTGGTATTATTATTTTATGCACGTAACCTTTGAAAAACTGATATTTGATCAGCAAAGCATTTTGAAGTGTATCCGCTTCAAGCAAATGAACTTGTTTTAATACAGAGGAAAGGAGCACATTAAAGGGTACTTTCGCCCAGTTTCTCTGCCAAGTCTTCAGTTAAATCTCACAAGCGGATTAAAACGTGTCCTGTTGTTTCAGAAGAGTATAATTGCCTGGCGCTTTTGTTGGCACCGCTCCTGCCCTTGCTAGTTCAATACCACTCTCCAAACTAATCTGGTTATTTGAACATCGCAAAAAAAAAAAAAAGAAAAGAAAAGAAAAAAAAAAAAACTGCTGCAGGGATGAAAATGGAGAAGGGTTTGCTGAGGAATATGAGAAAAAAAAGCAAAAAAGAAAAGTAAGGTGCACAGGGATCCAAGAACTTGTGTGTGGATGTTGGCAACTCTTAAAAAGCTTTCTTTTACAAAATCCTAAATGCCTGTTGCTATGGTAACAGAGAGCGGGTGATGGGGGGGAATCAGTGTACAAAGACTCATTTGAAACCAGAAGACGCTACTTTGAGATGCAAGGCTGAAGTTTCCTCTCTCTACGGCTTTAATGACATGCGTGGTGACTTTTTATGCACTTATAATGGAGTAAAAGTATCAAGTCTGCTCGGTGTGCTTGTTAGTGCATGTTGAAGACGGTCAAAGCTGAGCTGTTTGCTGAAAGTGTGCTCTACTGAGGGAAGTACTCAACTCACCTTCTTCAACATCTATTATCTGAGTTTTTTTTTTCTTTGCGTCTCTACACTCAAAACTCCCTCCTCTTCACTCCCACCTCTCCTGCCCAGATTAGGTGGTCTGGCCCTGGCCCCGGCTGTTCCATTCCTGTCTAATCTCTGTCCCTCCCTCCTCCTTCCTCGTCCCCTGTTGCCTGATTTGCACACTTCATGTACTGGAACGTCTCGATGGCTGGTATTCCCCTCAGCACTCGCCCCGGCGTGCCATCCCTGAGCTGTCGTGCCACCTTGAACACATCATCAGCCCCGATGACCGTGAAGGCAGGCGGCATATGCATGCGCACCGGCACACTGGCATTAATAATGACGTGCCTGCCTCGCTTGTTCACACACATTCTCCCACACTTTTTGCCTTACAAAAGAGCAATCACAGGCTTTCTGTAAAAGTTGCAACAATCTCTCTCTCTTGCTTGTACGCGTGTGCACATCTTGTCAAGGGACTGTACGCAGCTTTAAGGCTTGATGATGATCATCAGAACAGTCTGAGGCGTCTACCTATGTGTTAGGGGGAAAGTAAGCCACCGCTGCTTGAGTAGAAAATATCTATGGATGAAAATAGACATTTATTCCCTGAGAAAGGTGTCATGTGCCAAAGCTGCACATCAAATTCTTCTTATTCTGGCAGCGGAAGGATTTGATTGACTTAAACTTTTAAACACACTTTCCTCTCTTGAATATTTACCACTATAGAGTTTTCCCAAATGTGCACCCAAACTGTTGACCTCTAGTACTAATTCACCAGTAAACCATCCACCAAGGACAACAATCCCTTACGGGCTTAGCACAGGACGCCTGCTCGCGTTTTTGTCACCCCATGGAGGCCTGAGTCATTGTTCACTTGGCCTAAGCCTGTTTTAGCCGCAGAGAATCAGGGGTGGTAGGATGCACTGGAGAATGCCGCCTGCCTCATGATCCAAGAGCTGGCCTAATTTGTAATTACCTTCTGCAGTGTTCTGGAAGAGTGCAGTTTGTGCTTGTCCAGGATGTGGATTATCTAGTGTACTGAGGTGGCAGGGTTGCATGCATGCACGTTCACACACACTCACACACAAACACATGTTCCCCAAGCAAGACACTGATGAGTTTCCACAGCCTAACACTTGATTGACTGAGGCAGCCATGTTGTTAATTCGATTTCCCTGTCATGGCATTGTTAAATTTTTAATCAAACCTCTGTGTACTACCTGCAATCCTTACACTGGATTACATTTAATTGTGCAAATTTAATCTAAGTACAAGTAAGAAAGTTTACACCTGTTGTTCTGCTGAGACCTGAAAAAGAGAGCGTTAGATTGGTTCCCCACAGGATGCTGCTTTTACTTTTTCTTTCATTAAAAGGAGATAAGTGAAGCCATACACAAGAAATTAAATCAAAATACTCTGCTGACTTTCTATTCAATTATTCTGTCTATTAAGCTGAATAGCCTGGCTAAACCAATTTTTCAGTCATAAGACACTTCACCCTATTATATGTGTGCGCATAGGGGAACTGTTATGGAGGAATGAGGAGAGGGATTAAACATGAATGAAGTAGCAGCGCTGTTAAGCTGAATCTGAGAGAGGGAAAAAGAGGAGCTTTTGATTGATCTTATCCTCCAAGTCTGTACCTTTGATTTTAGTTTTTCAACTAAATAAATGACTACAAATTAAACTGAAAGAATATTCAATTATAATGAAAGGACATAAAATGACAGGGAGTTTTAATCCCTCCACAATGATGAAATATAGATGACAAAGAAGACAAAATCTATGCTTTTTCTTCCTGGAGGAAGGATGATTCTGCAGTTTTAAGTTACAAGTAAATGGTGCGCAAGCAGAACAATGTACATATGCTTAGTAACTTTTACTCTCTCCCAAAATCATTCTCATACTTAATCCTTTCACAGAGATTTGGCAGATACTTGAAAATTCTTAAAATGTACTCAAATGTCAAAAATAGTGATGTGTCATGCTTAAAAGATGTGACTGTGAGAGCTGCTGCTTTGTGGTGAATCAGAAGAGCTGACTCCCATCCAGTGAGGGTCAGCTCCTAACTTTTTTTCCTTTTCTTGCTCAGCTCTGCCCAAGGCAGAAATTAATTTTGATTGACAGAATGGCAGCCAATCACAGGTGAGAGTATAAGATTATGTCTTGTGTAAAGAAGAGAGAGAGGGACACTCAAGTATGGTGCCTTGTTCAAACTAAATTCGTGAGAAGGCAGTAAGCCAGGAGAATAGGAGAGTGTCGCATAATGAAAACATTTAATTATTGAATGACAACTGCAAATAAAGTAGTATCTGGATCAGCGTCTTTTGTTCATTTTTTTTTTAAAGAATGCCTGGTTTTGCAACAGATCAAATGCACAAAACTAGGAAATTCTCATAAAAACACTGAATGCAAAGGGTTTTATCATCACACAAATCATTCATGTTTGCCAGGTTATCTTAAAATATGAGGCTTCCGATAAATTTGAATCAAGAGCTATTTAGTTGCCAAAGAGCCGTCTCTTCTTTAGGAGCGGAGCCAAAAGAACCAATCTCTGAAAAGGCTCAAACTTCCAATTAGTCCTGCACTCATTTGAAGTGGTCCTCTTTAATCAGTCTTGGTTTTTCTATTCTATGAAATATAAAGGGTTATGTCAAGACTTGATTTAATAGTTGCTAAAAAAGCCTGGTAAACCAGAAAAAAATACATAATAAAATTGAAAAATGTACTCTTGGTTTTCTAAAGACAAAAACAGACATGTCATAGCTGTATAAGTGTAAATGTAAAAAATGTGATGACATTTACTGAGCATGGGAAGCAATGTGAGCATCTATTGTCTGGATCATACTGCTTCTGTTGTTTACCCTTTCGACTGCAAACACATTAATAGAAGGAAACAGCGCTCTTTGATGAAAATGCAGTATGAAAGTGAAACTCCCCGGAATTTAAACGCAAAAAAATCCATCAATCTGTCCTATCTGGTTTCAGATCTACCACCTATCAAAACTTAATATGAAAAGTGTACCATCGGTACCATTGAAACAAATCTGTCATACACAATAAATTCTTCATGCTGACAGTGTTCAAGTATGTTTCATGTTCATATGAAAGTTCCTCACCTGAGCTTTAATTTACCACACATAACAACTTTTTATCATCGCTGTTCCTTTAAAAGTTTGTTAGTAAGCTTTAAGGAAATGCAGGAAGTGATTTTTTTCTTGACTCTCCCTTGTTCAACTGAATATTTCACAAGCCAGCAGCAGTACGTAGATTGTCACATTTTCCAGCTTTTGGCCGCTGCTGTGTTTGCAAAGATGGGAGAGAGAACATCACTAAGTGTGATGCAATCATTCTGAGACAAATTGGGCTCCTTCCCATTAATTGTGAGCACTTTTAGATGCCCAACAGCCATGCAAGCAAGTCGAGAAGAATTTTCAGCCTCCGGTCGACATACTCTGCGCCTTGAATATTGCCAAAGGGAACAAAATAAACAGGGAAGAAAAGAGCAATACTTCCCAGTGGGGTTGACTCAACACTTAAGAAGTTGCATGCTGCTTTTTTGACCCTGACCAACATAGTGGTCTGACCCACTAACAATCGCTGTATACAGTGGATGTGATTGTGTCAGGGTGAATGCGAAGGGGAAACCAGCAAAGTAGCAGAGCATTCAGTAACTTAAAGCGTCTCACTGAAGGGAGAACTCTGCCAACTGGCTTCTTGCTCCCACTGAGAGAGCTTTGTGACCAAAGCTAGCAGCCCAATCAGCTGTGCCACAGTAGGAGAGCTGGAGCCAGGACAGAGGAAGGGAATGATTAAGGCAGAGAAAAAGAAGAGTTTCGAAAAGATGATAACGCCTTTGAAGAACCCGATTCAGCACCCACTGCTTTCAGCTTATGAATTTAAACTTGGTGTGGAGTGGCAGTTAACACGGACAACATTTCAGGCACGGGTGTAATTCTGTTTTCCATCTGGTGTCAACAAGACTTTTTAATGAGTAAAACCTGACCAAGCATGGTGTTGACAGCTTTGATAAAGGGCGCTCCACGACTGCAAGCTGTTGCCCCTGATATCCACACAAAGATTAAACTAGTGCTGATGGTCTGACAAACTATGTGACTGAAACAGAAACCTTGAAGCCAGTTTAGATCCATTTCACTCATAAAAGTTGAGGAATGAGTTAAGACCAGTGAGCGTTGAGGACCAATACTGCATATGATCATGGATAGTGTTTGTTTTCACCCTAGTTCGGTCAAGCAGTAATCTTTAACAGGAGAAAAAAAAATTACAAAACACAAATAAAAAGTATGATTGAAAACTCAAGAGGAGCCTCATACACAAACGGCTCCTCTTGGCAAAGTAAACGTGTTCTGCACAATACGGCAGCCAGACTACAATTCTGCTGTCGTGATGCTGGGCAGGACATGTCGGGGAAAAAAAAGATCGTGGATAGTGTTGACAACATGGCAGCCCATACCATTACCACAGCCCCTACATGATGATGAAGAACAAAGCTGTGCGAGTGAAGAGGTCAAAGAAAGCTAGATTTCAGTGATTACCCAACCTTCTGTCAACTTTTTTCACATTACATAATAGCACAAGTATCAGAGGGGTACCCAAGTCTATTTATCTGAATTATAACCCTCCTCAAGAAAAAGAGATAGGACATGGGTCAAACTACAAAATTGAATTTCACATCAAATACACATTTCTTAAACCTGCTTTCTGTCATTACAGTCACATATAATGCTGATGTTTTGGATGTGTGTGATACATTTTTTAATAAAGTTCTGTTTCAGTTAGTTATTTTATGTCAAAAATAGGCTTAATTGACGAGAAGAACAGAAAAAGATGTTTGTAACCAGCATCATTGGACTTTTTTTCATTGAATGATGAGCTGAATGTGAATAGAAGCCCATATCCACCACTTGAAAAAAATGAAATTGAAAAACACACTTTGTTGAGATTTGTTCCCCCCATATTAAGTCTAAATTTTGCAATAAAAAGTCAAAATTATGAGATGATGAAATCAAAATTAAGAGAGAAAACGTCAGAATTATGAGATAAAAGGTCAAACTTATGAGATTTGGGCAGTATTTTAGTTTCATTTTCTAATCTTTGAAATGAGATGGTAGTGCACTGTCCATATTGATGTGATAATTGATTTGCTTAAATACACTTCTGTTAAAATGATTCCTTGCTTCAAATTGAGCAAGACTGTTTAACTGCTGTCCAGAGTGAAAGACTTGCTCAGGGGCAAGTCAACAGCATTAAGATGACATTTGCAAAGGACTGCACCAAATGTGTATTATTATTATTATACACTGCAGCTATTAAACATTTAAATTTGTTACGCATTGTCTTTATTCGCATGTTAATTAGACCGGGCCAGTCATTCAATCATCCCTACCAACAAGCTTTAATGAATACAAATGTTTGGATCCCTCAACAACTGCTAATAATACCACTCAGGGGCATAATTCAATTGGATGGCATAATTGGCACTCAGAGAACAGAAGCACTGGGGAGCGGGCTCCCTATAGTCCACGCTGGAATGATAGTGTGACAGAGCTGGCGGAGTGTTGGCCTTTAGCTGAAACCTTTTGCCAAGATCCTGTCTGTGCTGTGTAGACCCTGGTGGCACTGCTGTCGCTACACAGAGTTAGGTATGCCGAATTTCAAAGGGATTAATTCAGCATGAAGACAACCAGTTGTGGGGACCAGTGCACCTTTTTTAAAGAAGTAGAGCACGTTCTCTGCGAAGTGCAAAATAAGGGAATAACCAGCGTGTATCAACAGAAAACAAAATCCCCCACATCGAGACCCTCTGCTTGGCATTCACAATGGCTCATTTTGCCAGGCCCCGACACGCAATTACACAATGTAATCTTTTTCCGACCGCACAGCCATGGTATTAGGATTAATTTGCGGTAGACAATGCAGGGGTGTGCTCCTATTCAGCAACAGTGAAATGATGTCAGCTTCAGGGGTATCCAATCTGTTGGCATCCTCCTCTAACCCCACAATTATGTTAAGGTTGCCTGTGTCTCTCAAGAGCACTGAGGTGACTTTGGACACACCAGGGTTACAATGAGAGGTAATTGCCAAAAATCCACGGCGGAAAAGCATGATCTCTTAGTGACACAGATGGGATGGAGAAAGACAAAGGGCCTTATGAATATTTAAATTGCAATTTTCTTCATTTTCTTCAATTGACCCTTTTTTTTAAATGAACACAGAGCAGAAATGCTGGATGTCAAAACTAGGGCGTGTGGCTCAAGGCTAAAATCACATCAAACAGGAAAAGAAGAAGAGATTTTCAGTGTGTAAACTGGATTAGGACTTAATTCTTAGGTGAGCACTTACAAATGAAATGAATAAACCTCTTTGTCTTAATCCATTGAGTCAGCATCTATTTAAAGCATTAAGCATGCCTGGTTTCATTTTCTGTATCATTTTCACTTTTTTTGGAATCCTACGAAACTGAAGTCAAAACAAAATGCTCTGTATTCATGTGAGAGCCCACAAACATTAATATCATTGATTTTCTCTACACTTGTGTGAACAGTAGTGTTTGTAAATCCATGAGAAATCTCCTGATTAACAATATCATGTCAAATCCCACTACACGGATGTTGTTCTTGATTCAGATTCCAACCAATTTATGCAATTACCAATCACATCATCTTAATTATAGCATGAAAACAAATGCTGATGTGAGAGAAGCTCACACATGATATAACTGTGAAAAGATAGGACGTCTCAATGCTCTCGTGCAGAGTTTTTAACTGGTTATGAAACAGACAGACATGAGTAATAATATGTCTTTATAATCTAAAAAAGCAAAAATGGCCATCAACAAGTAGAGTCAGTTTAGCTATTCTTATTCTCTGAAGCCAGTGGTGGAGAGTAAGTGACAGGTTAATGGGTCACATTACCTTTCTGTGATTGAGCTACCACTCACGCAAGCTAAAGCTGAAGTACAACAATAAATCATTAGCCCCAACGTGATAAGTGGGAATTTTTTTTAACAAGTGGTTGTTTTTTCAAGGTGTTCAGTGTAATTCTGAGAGGATGAACAGGAGATATGACTTCACTGTTTGTCTCCAGACCGTTTCACTGAGAGCTGTCAGGTGTTTCATAAACACACAGTGTTGGGGAAAGGTGCTTTTAATTTATCTACCCAGTCTGTCGTGTTTGTCTCAAACTGAATATATTTCTTAAACATTATCAATAGTTCAAAAAGTATCAGTCAGTAAATAAAGATTGTAAGAGGGACAGGCCTATCGATTTGTAGATAAAACTTATTACTCACAGTTTTGGGGCAGTCACATGACACCCAAAAGTGGCTAGTACATTATAGTAGTTAAAAAATAGGTTTATTTGCAAATATGAGAAAGACTCAATAACTGTGCAGGAGTTTCATTGGGTTCCTCAGATGTGTCTGGTTGATGAAATACCCTGCCCTTGAGCTTGTTTTCAAAATTGAAGTCCCAAAATTGTGTTGTCTTGATGGTTGCCCCGGGTGATATGAACATACATAGATAAAATGCGTATGTATATTATGATGGAGTATACATAAAAATGTGGTCGTCCCACATGATGCTTTGACACTTCAGATAGCAGAAAATGACCAACAACGAAAGTGTTCAGAGAAGTTTGGCTGGTTTGGTAAATGGGGGAGGTAAAAGACGTACATATTGTCTTTTTATGTAGTTTGGGTTTTTTTTTGTTTTTTTTCAACAGAAAAATTCAGTCAGAGAAAAAGTAGGCGTCACATCATTGACCCATATACAGTATACATGATAGTCATCAGCATACAACATGACCCAAACCTTGAACTGTTGATTCATCAAGTCCTCTGCTGATTCTTTTCCACCTTACGTGGTGCCCATTTGACCTAACATGAGTCACAAACAGCCCAAGCACAGCCTGGCATGGTGAGAAACACAAGCTCATTGTCTCAGTGTCACACTTGCCTTGCTCAGTTACTAACCTAAGGCCATCCTGCTCGCTACCACCATGTAATGACCGAGTCAGGCAATCCTGATGCACTATACCTCCAGCTTTTCGAAATCTCGCCTTGTTCATACTGTAGGAACAGGCTCATTTGCTAATGTGTTTGAATCGTTGCATGCTGCAGAGAGGGCTCTGCCCCCGGCTGCATTTACTGATCAGCTTCCAGAGCTGAATAGATAAAAGGAGGTTTCATTCACAAAATCCCAAACACACTCAGGGGAGAGTCCTTGTGCCCCTGTGTTAGATGAATATTGGCAAGACCCTGGAACCCCTGTTCATTTCCTTTTGCATTCTGCTAAATCCCTCACCCGCCCTGCTCGTATCCCTGTGCCTAAGCCATGAATATAAACCAAGAGTAGTAGGCTTCATATGTGCATCTCATAAATGAAACATGGGGTGCTGAAATAAGCTCTATTTGGTTTGTATAACCCCCCCTTCTTGCAGGGATAACATGGTATTGTTATTCACCTTAAGACAATTATTTGCTTTCCATAGCTGTTTTGTAGGAACGCATTGCCAGTAATCCTCAGAGGCGTCAAGGCCTCCCCATCCCGTTAACCCCATGCAGTTTGGCATAATAAAAGACTGGAAATGCTGCAGGTAATGCTGAGAATGTATTCTCACCCCACCGCCCACCGCACCGCATCACCAGTGAGATCTGACACCAAAGCACCTTCACCAAGTAACTGATGCTGGTGTCAACAAGCCGTATAAATAATTGCTGCCTGGTTTATCTCGTAGCTATAATACGGGTCATCCTGGAGATCTTTCTGTGTATGATAAGTGGATAGATGAAGGTTGAACCTAAGCTAAAGGGTCATCATCACAATGACATGCTCTCTTTGAAAGTGCTCTTCTGTACCTTCCTTTGTTTTTTCCAAGATTGTTGTTTGTGTTCATCCTCTTTCCACAACTCAAGCCATCATGGTGAGATTTTGCATTTTAAGCGTGCTGTTTTTGATCATGCCGGCGAGCCCATCATCGAGGCATCACGGCATCTTTGATGTATTGCATACTGATGGAGCGCGTGCGTCGTCCCCCCCCCNTAAGGTGTGGCCTTGCTTTAAGAACACTTTCCCACGCAGCCCCCCCTTCATAAACACAACACAAACTCAGGAGGTAAATCAGTTGCATCAACATAACTCATTACCACATGACATGGATGAGATCATGACGAGGTGCAGCAGCTCAGGGATGAGCCGGGTGCTTTATAATGCAGGAATCCTTATTGATCTGGATCGGTGTAGAGGAAAGAAATCGATAAAGCTGATCCCTCTCAGTTGATCTTAAGAGAGCTGAGGTGCCAGGTGAAAAATGATCCATTAGAGGGATGTGAAGCAGCCTCAGTGGAGTGCATTAAGTCATTGTTCAAGGTTTTGCCACTGTCCACTACAGCTAGAGGGGTTTAACCCTTTCACTGCTTATTTAGAATGAAAGGGGAGTTTCGCTCTCTCCCTCCAAAGCAAAAGAAGGTGTTTTGTTTGCTGGAGCTGCATCATAAAAACACAATTTTCTATACCGTGTCATGAATGGGAAGTATCGGATTTGCTTTTGACAAGTCACCTCTTCAACTGAAATGTAATGGAGTCTGATTAAAAAGTAAGTAAAGTCACTTTAAAGCTCCAAAGACTTCTTGCAAACAGTTTCAAAGAAGAATGAAGCTACTAAATGACCTCTTTTTTTTCAACCGAGGGTCACAATCTGCAAAAATAGTCTGATTGTGATAATTTTCCCTATTTTTTTTGAAAAAGGAAAACAAAAACGTGAGGGAGAAAAGTGGGATTTTTGGAAAAAAAGAAAACAAAAATCCTTGCATAATCAGGTAGCCCTAGAAGTTCAACATTTTTAGTCACCTATGAGAAAATTAAAACCAAATATGATATTGACTCATTATTTTATTAATATTTGTAATCATTTCAAACCTTTATTTCTTGAAATGTTGATGATTGTGGAAAACCCAAAATTGAGAAAATTAAAACCAAATATGATATTGACTCATTGTGGAAAACCCAAAATTATTTGTCTTGAAAAATCAGAAATTACAAAGGAACAATAAGAAAGGATAATTTAAAAAGACATGTCAGGCTTCTCAAAAGTTTAGCCCGCGCCCGACCAGTTTCCAAATTTTGTCCCAATTTTGCTCCTCTTGGTCTTATTTGTGCTGCTTTTTGGTCATTTTTGACCACCTGAACTTATTTTTTGCTACCTTTTGTCATTTTCCAAGCTCTGTTTGTTGCTTTTGCTTTGGTTAAGCAGGGTTGAGTAACACTGGTGCAGCTAGTATTCTGACAAATTTGAGGTTAGAGAAATATTGCACCATCTGTGGTTAAAGTATTGTAGCAGGCCATGTTGCAATTTAGTCTATGTATCAATTAATTCCCCAGCCCTAGTGTAAGCAAACAGGAGCAAAAGCAAAATGATTCAAACTTCCTGAATGAATTTTTTTGTTTTTACGAGGAAGCACTTTTCCACAGAGTTCAACAAATTGCTACAAAACTACACTTTCTCACAGACACTTGAATAGTTGGATACAAACGCACAGAGAATGAAGATAAAATGTGTAATGAATTCAAAAGGGTAGAGATTTGAAAAAACTTCAAAGGACTTTAGGGAAGCAATTATTTGTGCCCTTTGAATGGCAAAAATGTGTTTAAGCTTCCTGATTTCACACAAAAGCTCTTTGAAACACCTCATATCAGTCCTTGATATAACTTCAGCATCAGCCTCAGCTCATATAAAAGAAAAAAACAATACAGTCTTCAGATACAGATGGCAAAACTGCAAGAAAATACCATTTTCAGAAAATGAAAAAGCATCTCTGCAACATCTCAAAATGTTTGTTTTTGAAATTCAGTTCTTAGAAAAAATCCAAAACATAAAATCCACAAGGATCACAACAGAGCTGCTTGTGAAAACACTCAGATGCTGATTTTATGTATCAGTACTCATGCAAAAAAAAAGACAAAGCTCCCAATCTCTGACAAGACGATGCTCTGACACGGTTTCCGCAGGTGAACAAATCTCGAAATACCGCAAACGTGAGCACTCATTCTTATGTCTTCTCACTCGAGCTCGGCACATGACTTAACATGCTGCAACATCTGCCCAGTGTGCAACCACCTCAAGAGGACATTTCCTGGACATTAATCTGAGATTACAGTCATAAACTGCAGCAGGACGAACAGGGATTAGTGTCTCCTCCTGTCACTTTCACTTGGCAGGAACATGGTATGATCGCACCTCAGGTATTATCATCTTTTTCGCTCACGGTAGCGCATCTCGGCATATGGCGCAGATGTAGTGTTAGGGTTTTTTTACTAAAGGTGACTGCTTTCAAAACGCACACCAATGAAGCATCACATGCCATAAAGATAAAAATAGGACTGTAGTTCAACACATTTCAAAATTACAGGCTGAGATTTCTCAACATCATTATCATACTCATGCACTGATTTTCTTTATATTCATTTGAGATGAAGCCATGTAATTAGGATGTTCTATGCTGCTCCATATTGTCGTTAGATTGAGTTCACTGTCTCAAACTTCTCGATAGATCACTGTCTAATAATTTTGCATCATCTGTCTATAGAAGCAACATGCAAGGGCACAAAGTCTGGATAGCCGCAAAAAAAACAGCTAATGATGCCTCATTATGCTTCTGATTTTCAACAGTAGACCAGACTGTATCGTTTAACAGCACCAAAAATCTGACATAAACAAAACAAAAGATGAATGAAAACAGCCCTGCAGGTCCCTGAAAGCATACTTAAGAGCAGTAGCTGGCTCTGTACTCTGCAGATTGGCAGCTTAGAGACAGAAGAGTGGTAAAAAAGAAAAAAAAATGAAACACAGACACATGTGAAAGTGTGACAAATCTTTCAAAAACGATTAAGCCAAGACTGAGGGATTAGCAAAGACAGAAATGGAGCCAAAGTAAACATCACCACGCTTGTTCTGACCAATTACATCCTTTGTATCTTGAAACATTGTTTCCTTATTAAACAGAACACTGGATTTTATCAGTGCAGCAAAATTACAGCTCATTATCTTGCCATAATAGAATGCAGACATGAATACTTTCGAGCAGGGGTGTCTCCAGAGGGTGGAAAGGCCTTCTTTCCTCTCTTGGGCACCCCAGCTGCAGCCCTGTAAATCAATGATTCCCAGACTGAAAGTTTGACAAGGAAGGCTGAATAAAACATTTTGCAAAAGTTAGAGCTGATTGCTTACCACCATTATGTGAAAGTTTTCCAAAGGTGAAACTATGGCTGATACTGAATCCAAATTGAACAACTCAATTTTACCCCCTCGAGGATTATCATCCTACTAGAAATGCAAAATGTACCCCCTGAAAAATCATTGCTAATTTTCAACAAATTGCATAAAATTTTTTATTTAAATGTCAATGTAAAAAGTTGCCAAACTCTTTTTGTCAAATGTGAAACCAAGAATTTATCATTAAAAAATGACAAAGTAATGTTTTTTTTCGTGCATTTTGATAAAAGAGTAAGCAAACATCTTGGTTTCAAAAAGAAAAAAAAAAACATGTGGACCATTTTCTGACAGGTCAGGCTTTACAAGGTCAGTATTGCATTTCTTTAATTTCAAATATTTACAAAATTGCACAATTGTTGTTTTTGGTTTCCATCCCTCAAAAATGTATTCACGATGACTGAGCTTGGGTTGAATTTTCATATCTTATCAGGGCATCATACATTTGACTGGAAAGTTGGTGTTTTGTACCCATTTACCAGTCAAGCAAGGATTTTGTTTTTATATAACAGCTTGATGGTTTCATGGGTGAAGTCAGAATAGCATGGCAATTATACAGTATATTTCAAGAACATCTGAATGTATCAATTTGTGTAAATCCAGGCGTGTGTCTCCAAGCAACATCTGACACTTTTGCAATGCTGCACTAGAGTGCATGATTACATGCTGCAAGGCCTTTATGATTGCAAGGTTCCATGTCTGGAGTGAGTGCAAAAGTATTAGGGGCAGAACATTCTCATGAAATCGTTGCAGAGTTCAGTCTACAAGACTACATTTTTCAATATGGTTTCTACCATCTTTGCACTGCATAACTCACTCTAATAAGAAAAAAAATGGGTAACATAAACCTAAGAGATGGTTGTAAGTGAAAATCCCAGTAGATCAATGTTTCTGAAATACTTTGACCAAACCAACTATCACTAAATATCATGTCATGGTGGAAGTCACTGAAAAAATCTTTCTTGCTCGTTCTGATGCTCACTTTAAAACCCCAGTAATTCATCTTCGCCATTTCTACATGACTACATGCATTGAATTGCTGCCACATGATTGGCTGATTAGATCTTTGCATTCATGAGCAGTTGAACCTTAGACTTTATGGACAGCGTGGCCCCACCTTTTCTCGTTGTATGGTTTTAAAACTTAAAGAACCCCCTCTTCGGTTCCATTGTGTAGCCAGAGTGTGCGATGGTTTTGTTTGTTTCTATGTTTTTTTCAAAAGTCCAATCTGTTCTTGGCTCTCTTTTCCAAACTATCATGCTATTCCCAATAAAACTAATCAAGATCGGCAGCTGTTAACCATCATAAAATATGACTTGAAAAACCCAATTTTTAACATCTAATAACTAATAAAAACAGCAACTTCTCAGAAAAGCGAGGACTCGGAAACAAAGGAGCTAAATAATATCTTAATATTACCACAGCTTGCAAATGGGAGAAACACTTCTTCAGGGTGCATTAATTTTTTAAAGTTTTTCTGCCTCCTATCTGGAATGGGGTGGTTTTAACAGGCTGAAATGACTCCATGCACCCCCCCTCCATAAGAACTAGGCCACCCCTGTCTGAAAATTCTGGACACGCTCCTGCTATCAAACGAGCGTGTGACAGACCATCACAAAATCTGTCATTATTCACAGATGATTCAAACAGGCAGGCTCCTGTTTTGAGTCATCACTTGGATAAAGGGTTCACCCCACCTTTCCCTCCTCCAAAGCGCCGCTTATTGAATACAACACTGCTGTGGATCACTCATATTAAGTCATCCTCTCTTCTTGCCAATCCCAAGCATTCATGGTTTTGTTGCTTTGCTAATTGTTTTAAGATCAAACTAACCTTGTATAAGACATTGTTCAACAAAGAAAATGTGTGAGAGTATTGATTTAACCTCTTATTGAACGTGTGCAGGGTGAGAGAAAGGCTCCACACCACAATCCGCCACCTCCTGTATCTGCCCTCGATCTGAGCCAATGCAGTAGTTTCCAGCAAATGATTTTTAAGAACAGGAAATGGCTTGTAAGACCAGTGAGGAGAGCTCTTACCGCAGTAATCTGCACCCAAAGTGAGGGCAGTTGTTCCTTAACAGACGACTGATTGCAGGTAATAGCACGCCTTTAGTCAGTGGGTATTGTAAAAGTCAATGCAGTTGCCTTTCATGTCTGTTGTGTCGTTTGTCTGAATGTTACACTGCAAAAAGTCACATTTTTTGGCTGTTCAAACACTTCAGCACAATGCTTCTGTGTATGAGTAATTTCAGTGAGTCACTCAATCTAGCAAGTGACAAAACGCTATTTGGATTACGGCATTATTCCAAGTTTAAAATGGCACAAATTGCAACTGATTTGCAGCTATTTGGTAATTTTTAACTTCCTGTGAAGTGGAGGTGAATAATTAAGGTGTTAAAGAGTTTATTTATAAAACAAGTAGTTTGGAACCATTCAATTTGTTGCTTCTCTGCAGAGCCTCTTTTGTTTTAGGATGAAGTTAGAGCACCTGGTGTGAGCGTTTTGTGTTAAAATCAGTCAGAATTGCAATAAATAAAATCATGACACAGATGTGATCTTTCGTGAACCAAGTTTTGTGCTCCAGGTTTGCAAAGTTTCGGAGACAGGTAAAAAATGAGGCAATAACTGGAAAAGAAATCCACCGCGATGGCTCAATTTATGTTTTCTTGTGTTTTCATTCATGCAATCAGTCAGCACCTTCCTCTGTGTCTCTTTAAACCAAAGGTAATCTCCAAGGAATTCAACAACAATTCATCCACCCCTTGACATTAAGCCTGGGAGCTGGCAGAAGGGCACCCTCACTTGAAATATATGCTCCCTACTCAGGAGCCACCCGGCTGTCAGGGAGAAGGGCACCCACTGTATAACTGCATATAAACATAACACAAACTGCCAAGTGTGATAAGGATGGGAAGGAGGCTTCAACACCAATTTCGACAGAAGACAAACGGCTGCTGGTGGACTTATCATTGTCAATTCGTGTATCTGGGAGAGGCTTGGCTTTTGTTTTTTCCTCCTTCTGTGAGGCAGTTATTTATACTCTGGGCGGTTTTAGTCACACTTAAAACCATCCAGAAGCTGAGTGTGGGATTGAATGTGAAATATTTAAATGTGAATGTCATTAAATGTTGATGGGAAAATGTTCCCAGGTGGCAGCGGTGCCATGTGAGTACAAGAGCACAAGTTGAAATCTATAGAATAGTCTTTTCTGTATTTCTTTTACTTTTACAGTGACAGTTTTTACACTTGCTTTTCCACCCTGGGATCTGTAACTGAGTAGCTCCGAAGCTGACATAGAGGCAACAAGTTAATTTAGCTTGAAAACTTGATTTCCCAAGCGTTTATCCTCATTTAATGCTAATATGTGAATAAAAGCAGCAACAAAAAGGGCAATCACACTCCCTGAACAAGCTTTCTCTTCAGTTCCCAGTCACCGAGACTCAGCCACTCTTGCATATGAGTCTATGTGATGTTTCCACACAGACCTCCGTGTTTTATCTGCTTGGCCTGTCAACCCTCGTGCAGTTTATGTTGTGACGTAGGAACATCGCGAGCAGGCCCCTGAGGCTGCTGTCCTTTCCGCCACTTGAGCTCCCCTTGTTGTCGACTCAGCATGTCGGACAAGCTCCCCGGCTCACTACACACTGTAACGGCTGACACACTAGGTGGTTAGTATGTACGAGAGCGATGTGAGTGTGAGTGTGTGCACCCGTGTTACGAGGTCAGCTGTTGCCAGAGGCCGGTGGCTTGAGAGACAGCAAGGTTCCCAGCAGCCACCTGCTGCGCAGCCCCCCACCGCCGTGTGTTGTCGCATGTTATCATCACTTAGTGAGGGTGTGTGAATCTAACAGGGAAACAAAGCAGCAGCAGAGTGGCTGTGGTAGTCAGGGTGTACAGAAGGTTACATTCTGCATAAATTATGTAACAGCTGATATGATATTTACAGGGTTGTTTTAGGTGATATGGAGATATTACAACAGGGTTCCTAATTATAACGATGCAGACAGAATTTCTGAGATAGAAAAATAGATTTTGCATAGGATGTTCAGGTCTTAAGCTGGAGCTGTCAGGGAGTTCAAGTAAGGTTGAACTGAACGCCCATATAGATAAATTCAGCAATTTTAATACAAATGACTGCACATTAATAAAAATGAAGTAATATGTTTTGTTTCCTTTAAAAACTTGTTGTGTGAAAACTAAAACTTTAATTTTGTCACATGTAGCATTAAACTAGTTACATGTTTTGATTGCATAGCTGCTCTCAGCACACATTCATTAGGTTAACTTTAAAGGCTGTGTGAGGACTTCACAGATTATCTAAAGATAGTCTCACTTTCACATACTTTATATATGAAATGAAAAACATTTCTTGGATTTATTTTGTAATAATGGCTGACGCTGTGGCACATGGAGGAGGATTAGGGCCACTAGGGGAAAACATTTTTAGGTCCAATATAAATTTTTAGTATTATTATTATTATAAGTTAAAAAGGGTCTTTATTCAGTAAAAGTGAATTCAAACAACTACCAAAAAGCTTTGATCCACATGAGATATTTATACATGTGCAGCTAATCTTACCGAAACAACATAGCAGAGGCCCAACCCCAAAGAGTGTGTGAATCACACCTGTAGATGAAACTAAACCAAAGAAGTCAACAACAGCTCTTGTTTACTGTCTGACACATATAAAACCTGCATCAAACAATAATACAGACTGGGACCTATGAAGAGCACAAAAGATGACACATTGACCAGGGATCACTGGATGCCAGTGAGTCACCTAAATGATTGTTAAATACCTGGCCAGCACAAATCTGATATTTTTACACAATTCAGAGTAAAATCAAAACTTTATTTCACAGAATATGAACTTGGTAGACCACATTAGTGTTGTACTTCAGAATTTAGCTGAATAATGAATCCAAAAGCTGAGGTCATAAAGAACCTTTCATCACATTTATTTGATAACCAAATCAGGGCCCTTTTAAGAATATAAATACATCATTACTCTATCATCACCACCATTACATGGAATTAAAACTATTCTGAGATGCAACATAATGGAGTTTTAAAGAAGTGATTAAATATGCAATTAATCACAACTTCTGACCAAATTGCAGCAATTTATCACAATAAAAGACATGGATTTGACAGATGCTCATAGAGAGACAGAAAATCGACAGATGGTAAGTTGGTTGATCTGTAAATAGATATGTACATACTTTTGTAATGATAAAATCAATGTTTTCTCCCCTACCACAGCTGCTGCTTTGCTGTAGTTCACTTGAAGTACAGCAGCTTCATTTATGATTTAACATTAATGTAACCTACATTGTTTTGACATACAGAGCTGGAAAATATAATGAGTATTTTGCACTGTGTTAAATACTTTTTGCAGCAGCCCTCATTGTAAAAAGCACTTCTTGTTTCTTAATGAACTCCAATAATGAACCGTGTGGAATTATGCATGCGATTAGGGTTTTGTTGAACAAGCCATTTGAGTGCGAGACATAATAGCCCACAATTTTATGGCGAGATTTACAGGCAGTAATCATCTCAGAGTCCCCTCGCCAAATCTCATTCTGTGTGACTGCTGTTCAAGAGCGATTATTTTTTGTTAATACTCCTGTAATTAAATGCATGCTTAGACTCTGAGTGATTACTGTTCCTGTCGAGTAATTGCACTGTGGCTCAGATCACCATGAGAATGATAATCAAACGTGTAGAGTTTGTGTCCATGTGTCCAGAGAACAATTGGACTGGAGTGAGTCACAGCTCAGGCGAAGAGAGGAACAGTCAGATGAGCGTCCTTTTGAAGTGTGACACTATTGACTGTTACTCTTTCACCACCACTGTACGCGTGTTGGAGTGTGTTGGCCTAAAACCCTCAGTGACATTTATCTCAGACTGATTCCGAACATTTGTAAGAGTGAAAGTGAAACTGAAATTGCACTCCTGCTGTCCTCGCCTCTGAGCAATCTTCCAGGAAGAAGAAACAGCCCGGCTGCTTCGTGCCGTCATGAAACACCTTATGGACACCCTGCCCACATACGTGAGCACATGTTCACATGCTGATTAAACTTCACACACAAGTTGAATCTCCACTTTTACAGAACGCTGAAAGAAAGTGTTCATAAAAGCTGCTCTTTATTCGCTTTTCACTCAAGAAACAATAGTAAGTAGGCACATCAATAGCTCTTTAGGAAAAATTGGAGGCAAAACAACTTGAATACCTGCCATGAAAACAGCAACAAAATCCCTGAGAGAGGATCTAAATATGAACACAAAGTGAACGTGGCTGATTAAACAGTGCTCCTGTCGGTGTATCCCTGCTGTTTTTTGGCTGTGACATTTTTCAGTAACCTGGAAATAATTGCAGCTCTCAGCTGTCAGTTCGGCTCAGTCACTGCTCCATTCTAAAATGTTTTTTTCTTTTGCACCGTGCGAAACACCAGGGCCGGTTAAACTAAGCATCACCTTGATGATCCTTGATGTCCCACAGCTTTATCAGCTCCGCAAGGACGCAGTTGGACATCAGGTAAGACAGCAAAGGTGACGCTAAATATAGACCAGTGTGTGAAATAAACTAAACAAATGTGATTAAAAAACAAAAAGAACACAGCTATAATCGCAGGGTGATATCAGATTCCCGCGGAATAACATATTAATGATGAATTATATGCTTGCAAGTGGGGCAAATTTGCAAACATTGTGTCGCAACAGCAGATTGCTCACTTCATTTACAACAGCATAAGGCAGCAATTAGCATATGATTCACTGAAAAATCTATGAAATCATCCAAGCAAGTACGCAGATCCTTCAGTGATTCATTTCATTGTAAATCGGGGACAAATCTCTGATTTATCATGACACGGTTTTAGAACAAATTATAAGGTAGGAGACTTGTGAAATGGTAGCTGTGATGAAGGAAGCAGAAAGAGGCTTACAGCAATGGTTGTCAAACCTAGATGTGGTCTTGATCGAACCTATTTCTCAACTAACTGGCTTTTACCTTAACTTAAATACCTTAATCATTGTATCACTGAGCTGTCCACCAGACACGTTCATTTTTGAAAGAATTGGTCTGCAATTAAAAATGAAAAAAAAAAAAACTTTTTTACTTACTGAGTAAAATAAGCTTTGTGAGAGGATTGGTATGTCACCCATAAGTTGCTTAGCCAGGCTTAGCATAAAAATGGAGCAAAGTGGTGCATACAGAGGCTTCTTAAAGCTCCAGTGGGTGACTTTCGGATTTTCAAATTTTGCTGTCTCCTATGGACGGAGCAGTTCCTCTTACCTCCTTGCTTCATTTTTTAGGTCAATTTGTTGAACATTAAGAGGCTCTATCAATGTCAGCCTGATTTGTGAAAATCTTGTCACAGGAGCTTTAAGGTTCATAGTTTTAGGGCAAAGCACTGCCCACAGGTATTAAAATTAAAATTTAGAAAAATTAAAGCACTCATGGGGCCTAGCATTTGGTTTTATGTCAGCAAAGTTGTTAACCTCTAACTCCAGTATACATTGAAGCCAAGCTAACTGCTACTGGCTGTATTGTTACAGTCAAAACAGAAGCATATTCCTGATGCTATCTCTTTAATGTATTTCCTAAAACTGCTGGTGTGTCTGTCTTATCAACTTATGAAATTGGGGGTCAGTCAGTCAAAGAATTGATACTTTGACATTAAAAAGAGGTAGGAGGGCCAACCTCTGCTCATGCAAACATGCTGCTGTTGATAGTTCAAGCCAAGTAAAACTCTTGGTATAAGTGCACAAACACGTTTTTTGTCTTTATAAAGATCTTCCACCCACAATGTAAAGCCTACATGTTGTACTTTTTTAGGGCCTACAAACTTGCTGACAGTTCTCCTGATTTTAAACATTTCTCCACATATTCAAGTTGCTCTTAAAACATCCATCTGCCTTCATTCCTCCTCTGTTCAAACTGAAAAGTAGTCCTTGCCAACCTCCTACAATTGAAGTCAACATAGGACCTGAGGAACACGGCAATGACCTCCCCTCGGTGTACTTTACCTTCCAATCGCTTAAAAAGTCTCTTCCTGCTCTCTATTGTCACTGAGTAACTGCTCGATCTTTGAAAGCATGGCTTTGGTGAACAATGCCTGATGTTCTCTCCCATCTTCAAGCATGCACCCCTGGGTCCAGGCCCCATCTCTTTGACCTGTTTCTCTCTATATATTTTTTTTCCATCAAGGCTCACTCAGCTGTATCTGTCTTATTTCAGCTCACAGACCCTCTGGGATGCTCTCATTCCCATCGCTGAGGCTACCTTTGATATTGTTGATACCTTCGCTGCACACAGGTTCGTAGAGAAATTTATACTGCAGACATATAGCTGGAGATTTCATAACTATATCTGCACATACAGTGGAAAAGCAGACATCTGCTATTAAACACCATCAGGTGTTCAGGCGGCTTTATAAAATGAAGAGCCAGCCTGAAAAACGCATTCTGAATAAGATAAATAAAGGTGATTTCATGTAAAGATAAATTGTTCTGCTGCAATTTTATGCATAAACATTTCCCACTGCATAGCATTGCAGCCTGAACAGTCCATTTGTTTTTTGAAAGTCAGATGGAAATTGTCAGCTAAAAGGCTGCATATACAACACAGAATTATTCATATATTAACCAGGGATTTCCATGCCTATTACTTATGTGCTGGGTAGAGGACGCATACTGTGGGTCCAAAACGTGCAGTGCATTTAAAACAGGGGGTTTGAGAGATTTCACTCACTTAAATGTGATCATGCATAAACCTTATTTTTGTGCAGTGTGGTTGTGATGTAGAACTCCAGGTTAGACTCCTTCTAACAAGGAAAAACGTGACATGAGGAAGCCACAAACGACTTCTTACATATCCAAAACTGTTTTAGCTCTGAGAATATGAGAGTAACAGGCCTTCACGCAATATCATATCTGAGGTGTGAGCAGCAGTAGCAGTGCATCATGATTAAACGCTTGCGTGGGTCGAAGCGAATGATCTCTGCATTTGTCACCAGAACGGAGCTTAGCGTCCATCAGAGCTGCCAGCGGAGGTGCGTCTGCCACCGAGTGGGAACAGAACAGGCCAGATTGTGTGGGGAGGGAGGCCTTGGCACGTGACCAGGTGCATCTGAAGCCTCCTCTGATCCTCCAATGTGCTGCTGAGCTGCTCTATTCCCCCAACACAACGCCAAACACCTGCTTGGCCCGATTGTTAGACTGAAAGCTCTGTTATTGGCGTGGGCCGACCAAATGGTGAGGCACTCTGCTTTCATCAACGAGTAGTATTGAGCAGGGGGAGATGGGTGATTGATGTCAGTCAGAAAAGGTTTGGAGAAGATGGAGACACCATGAGTCAGATTAATAACTGACGGTACTCAGAAAAACAGACAGCACATGGTATTTCATGAGCAGATTAAAGCAAATGTGAACCGTTGCAGTATCAGACATTCAACTTTGAGCTTTGCAGATGAGATTCTAATGGTTTCCTTGGCTGATGCCATTGATTGTATATAAATATGAACGACATACCCATTTCCCCAACTACAAAAAGTTAAGTCAAACTTTCCCCAGTGGGTCCTGATCCATTATTCTGGTGACATACTTTAGAGTCAAAACATGCACAAAAACAGTCTGGCAAGTGGATCTACAGGGTTGATCTCATGCCCCATCTGCAAACCAAATACTCATTAACTTTTTCTTAGAATTGCAAAGATCCCTTAGGTTTGAACAGTCCATGGCAGAGAGGATACTTGTGATAATTTGAGGTGGACACTTGCAGCCATGGAAAGTTCAAATAGTTTTGTTGGGATTTGTAACTTTGTCCCTCTTTCATCAAGTTAAGCTAGTTAAGACAAGGAACAGATTGATCAACAGAGCTGTCAGTCATGATGCCACACTTTGTCTTTTTTTGGTACAAAACATCTAACTGAACTCAAATTTCTTGAAATATAAGCACATGTATTCATTTTAGCAACCAGTCAGGAGGGGGAGCTCTATATTATTTGGCTTCACTTCCTCTAATTTCTTTTTGGTGTTTTATAATTTTTTGATTTGACCAGTGGCACAACTGCTGTGCTGAAGGAGGCAGGCTTTAAGATCTTTAATGCTGCAAATCACCAGAAGGAACTCTAGAAGTTCTGGCTTCATCTCTGGAGAGCAGTGGTGCCATCCATCTTTTCATACAAGCTGGTTATACAATACGTGTTTTATTATTATTTGAATAACTGATTATTTAGGGCTGTAAAAAAACTTTAAAAATCAATAAAATAAAATGAAGAGGAACAGCTTCAAAAATTGTCCTCTTTAAGCCTCCCTCCCCCACATTGTCATTTTGTCTATCTGGGCTGTGCTAAACAATGTTACCCATGTTAAAATCAAGTTGGGTTTTACAACTACGGCAACAAACAAGGCAGAAGGGTCTGTGCCCCATCGAACTGCAGTGACCATAAATTCCGCCGCACTTCATGAAAAATTGGCATTTGCTGTGGTGATATATTTATGCCTCTACTATCTATGGTAATTAATTTGGCTTTGAATGCAAGGGGTGTGGGTCGTCATCAAAAGACGAGCGGTCAACAATGTGAGTCGGCCATGATGGAATAGAAATGCATTTGACTAATGAGAAATTCTGCAGGGAGACATCCGTCAGATGGAAAACTAATGCCCGATCCCCTGTCATCACTCGAAGCAATGGCAAAAGATGACGGCGGCCTGGAGATATGACATTCTAATTGAAGGCATATTTCAGAGGAGGACAACAATATGAGCGCTGTGGGGGCCCTTAGGTATTTTTGCCATCATGTAACAGGGCAGCGCAGGGGATCTGAATGACTAATACAGTCTTTATGTCGAGCCTATTGGTAAGTCATTAAGTGACACCGCTCAAGTGACAGCCGGGATGTGAAGTTGTTGGGGCAGCAGGCAGCTTTCAGAGTGGCCGATCACAGCTTTTGGCAGGAGAGTAATTGATGGAATAAAAACAAAAGTGACGGCAGTTGTTTCGGCTCGACAACGACGGCGGAGGCATGTTAGACAAAGATGTCTGAAGTGGATGAGGGGGGTTAAGGGGGAGTAGTAGTAGGAGGGGTGGTGACAGATAAATGAGGCCATCGCGAGCAGAGGGAGGAGGAGGGGAGGCGAGAGTTGCTTGTGAGATCCCTTGCGATCTGTACCTGCCAAGTTCCTACCCTGAACAGCTGCTAGCAACTCTGTGGATGTGTTGCAGCTCACTCCCGTACAACATCCATCTTTTGCAGCTTCTAATCCAACTGCACTTGGATCTATTCGATTGGTGTTTGATGCAGCACTTTACCTGCATAGAATCATGTTATTTTAGCTTTATAACTCGTTGGCAGCATTCATAGAGGAAACAAAAACCTATTTCATGCTAACGCCTCCCAATTTCAACCCTTTAGGGCCTCTTAAAAGATATTGCTTTGAAAAAGTAGCATGAATTTTCTTTATTCTTTCTCATGCGCTGTTTGGATAAGGTGCATCTCTTGAGGCTGTGAGACTTTGACTGAATCTGAAGCACAAACACTTTCTTTATCACACATTTCATGCTCATATCCTCCCTTTGCAATACCAGTAACAGTCTTACTACTATTATCAAGTCTGTTCCTAACCTCAGCAGGTGATTCGAAGTGCAACAACCACCTCTCATTATAAATGTGCCTCACACTAAAGCTGATGGTCACTCACAAGCTGCAGCCTGCCATTCATACCCGCCCTCTTTGACTTGCACCTGCACTTGTGTGTTATGTAACACTCCCATCCAAGAGCCACTAGACATGCCTGGCATGTGCGGTGATGACCCCACCATTAAAAGGCGCTCTGTCATTCAGAGCACATGGTATTTTCTTATTCATAAACTCAAAAGGGTTTCAATTACACATTTGTGGCTGGCCCTCCTAGCGGTTTGTGTGCTTAAATGAGATGTCTCCGCAGGGAGGAGGATGGAAGAGTTCTGTTAAATAGTGGCCTGAGAATAGCAAGTCGGATGATGAAATACATCTATATACTCGCAGCAAGTTTTGAGTCATTAAAGTGTTTTTGCTAGTGTGGAGAACTATTTGCCATCCTTTGAAGGCCCAAACAACAGCAATTTCTTTGCATTGTTGCGCTACATTTGTTCCTCAAAATCCTGCTGTGTGGATCAAGGTTGATTGCAGTGGAGGCAGGTGATTTTTTGCCTCAAAGGGAGCTATAAATAAACCCAAACCGTACACAATACTCACATTTTCAAAAGTGTTCTCACTGTAAAGAAACTGCAAAGATGACAAGTGCATGAGTAAGACTCTTAAAGGTGAGATTGTATGGTTTCAGCTTTTAGCTCAAATAAAACACCAAAATGAGGATCGCTGATGATCATTTCTACAATCTAACTGAAACTTTTCTTCTATCAGATAATAAAAAAAGAATGTTTAATCATGTTTGTTGAGTGTACCAGTGCTGTAAGGACAAAACATTTAGTAAGGACATTGTACCAACTTGTTTTTCATGCCCGTATTGGAGTAGTCTTCCAGGATATCCAGAGGCAAATCATTTCTGATCCATTTAATCTGAATTAAATTCAAAGTATGAAACAAATGAAGAAAAAAATGACCAAATGATACAAAAAATTGGAACAGTTTTTTAATGTAGCTGTCAAATTGGTTTGCTAGGATCAGCTACTGTTAGCCTAACTAGCACTACTAGCTTTCAGTCCTCAGTCAGACATTTTAAATCAAAATACTTCCAGATCATGCCACAACATGAGATATTACCTGTACTTGTTTATAACTGAGCATGAGCACAGGTTGGTTGTAGCCAAGCTGCCGCAGCTCAGGCTAGTGGTGGTTGCCTGGGTATGAAAACTAAACTCAGTACTTCTTTAAGTACAAACCAAATTCCGTCAGTAGCACCGAGTACCAATTCATGCAATATCAAATGGTACCATGTTTCGGTATCTAGTACATAATGCTGGGTTTTAATTTGTGAATTGTAACAATAAAAAAACACTGCGAATTTCAGTTTATTTATCAAGTTTGAATAATTTTAATGAAGGGTCTGCATGTTGAAAAAATTGGTGGGACAACTGTAACATTACAGTGCAATCAGTTGAATGTTGTTTTGATATATTTGTAAAAGTTTATATATTGAGAAATCAGTATGTTAAATTAAAATATATTGAGATTTTATTATTGAAAAAATTCATTACCACGTAAAAATGCAAAAAAAGTACTCAAAATTGGTACCACTGAGTACTGGTACAGAAGCCTAGGTACTGGGCGTTGGTAACGTATCAGTTCAAATATGAAAGGTACCCATTCCTACGGTTGCCTTGGCTACAGCTTGGTCAAAACTCATGACAGGTAAATATTGTGATACATTTTTGCTGCCATCCACTGGATGGTGTGTCATATGTTTAAGCTTCTGTCTTGGGAACCTAATGAGCTTGTGCATCTGACAACTGCTAGAGTCAGAGGAGGCTTGAGGGACACAATTAGCTCAGGAAATTTGTAATCAGCATTTTAGAGCTGAAAATGAACATCTTGGCCACAAATAAACTCTTTATTAACCTCAATATTTAGAAATTTTTTTATATTTACAAACTCTTATTCAGTAAAAGTCCTCATTCTTCTTGTAATTGCTGACAGAGCAGTTTCCCAGCGTTCTCTACGGACCAGCTTGTTACTGGTTGATTGCTTGACACATCTCATACTCAATTCTAACAACTTCTAAGTGTTGTGACATGCAAGATTTGGATTTGAAGTCTTTAAGTTGGAGCCTCCTTTGGGCAATCTAATTCTGAACAAAAGCCAACTCTATAGTAAGTGATAATGAAAACCCCACATCAAGATGCAACACCAGCCAATTAACTCCACTACAAAGGAAGCAGAATGCTGGCATGAGAGCGACCCAGATATGAACACACACACACACACACCAAAAAGTAGGAGATGGGAAGATGAAAATAGTAGAGAAGGGGAATTGGCTGTGGCACTCTAAAAAAAAGGACTGCTGCATTAGCCAACAGTTCACGCTGTCTCTAGCATCTCCAGTGTAGATCCACAGGGCACTTCAAGCAAGGCTGTTTTAAGTGGGATCAGGTCATCATCACACAGGCTGTGATTGCAGTGGAGCCTCAACTGACCTGAACAGAAAGTGCTCTCAAGTCCTTTGTTGTGTGGAAGAAAGAAACAATGTTTTGTCCGTGACGTCTATAACTGGGAGTTAAAAGATCAGGGTCGATGAAACGGCGGATCTGTCTGTAGAAATGTTTCAGAGGAAGAAAAGTGTTCAAGGTGACGTTGTTATCAGATCAAGACTGTAGGGGTAAGGGTTGCACGCTGTGGTGAAAACATTATGCCCTCAAGACTCAGAGACATGCGAGAAATTGTTTTTAAAGTAAAACACATTCGGCCATAGAAAAGTAGACTCACAAAAGGTGAGATTTCTGTTGCTTCTTCCTTTGCACTCAGACCCTGGCTTTATGAGCAGAGCTCACCACTGCGTCTATTTTAGATGCAGAAATTGTACAAAGTCATTCTGTTCTGTGAGAAGGGAACCTTGGCCTGGCCTTCTTTATTCCCAGCATTTGGTTTGACCTGCTTCAACTTCACGCACTGTGGAAAATTAATACAAATTACAGGTCATAACCTTCATTCAAAGGAGATACCCAATATGTTGTTTATTTAACTCGTTAAACCATCAGCTTCTGGGTTGAAGGTGAAATTAATCTACATAATTTATCCTGGAGAAGATTTCTTTTTTTATTCTGAAAAATGAAATACTGCATCGAGCCATAAGAAGTCACGACTCCTTGAGGATGTTTTAGCTTTTGCTACTTAATAAATTAAGTTGGATGTTACAGTCCAGCATTCACCGGAAGGTGGGATGAAATCTAAGAGGCATGTGAAAAAAGAAAATTTGGTTGAGTTTAATAACACACTGCCTGGCCAAAAAAAAAGTTGGCCAGGTCTAAATTCAGCAACATTATGTGCCCAAAGAATGAGGTCAGCCGAATACCTGAGTATACTGAATGACCAGGTTAGTCCTCCAATGAATTTTTTCAAGAGTGGTTCAGGGAGCATGAGACATCTTTTCACACATGGATCGGCCACCACAGAGTCCAGATCTTAACCCCATTCTTGGGATGTGTTGGAGAAGGCTTTGCACAGTAGTCAGATTCACCCATCATCAATACAAGATCTTGGTGAAAAATTAATGCAACACTGGAAGGAATTAAATCTTGTGACCTTTTAGAAGCTTATGGAAACAATGTCACAGTGTATGCATGCTGTAATCAAAGCTAAAGGCGATGCAACAAAATATTAGAGTGTGTGACCTTTTTATTTTTGGTGGCAACTTTTTTTTTTGGCTTGGCAGTGTATTTGTGTAGATATGATTTATGCGTGACAGAAGCTTTTCATAAAATTTTGCCTATGTTTTGCTTCATATCATTGACATACAGTATTACACTGTCAACTGTAAGAAGTGAATAGTGTCGGCAGGTGTACAATAATGTCCCTGAGCCTTTGTATTTCTTTAATAGCACCTCTGTGAAGTGAAATGCATTGGAGAAGAAGCTTACAGACATGCCTTAGCAGAGAGTCTTAGCTGGCAGTCCTTTATTCATGGCTGTAATGTGATAGAACTCTAAACCATCAGTGCATCTGCATTTAGATCCGCCACAAACAACCCTATATCTGGATCCTGCTATCGATTTGCATAATTGGAGATTGTGGCTGGGGTGCTTGTTATTCATTGACGTGACACTGCAGAGAGGCAGATGGAGGGATGTACTGAACTGACTGTTCTAGTTTGTGTCAAGCAGGGGTGGTTGTGTCTTGGCAGAAGAGGACCTGAAGAACCAGCTTCACCACCTAATGTTACAAGAAAAGCAAGTTAGTTTATGTACTTATCAATTATTTGAGTGATGGGCTTAAGATTAGAACCAATATCCAAGAAGTGCCAGAAAAGACAGTGAAAAATAACGAAGGAAAAAGAGGCTTCCTTTGGCTTCCTGAAGACAAATTTGAAGCCTAAAAAACGAGCAGCGTGGGGTTTACCAGCCAGCAGGCCTCTAAATAACCTGAAGTACACACAGCACCTGACTGAGATGAGACACTGCTGACTGACTGACACATCCATCTCCCCTGCTATCTGTCTGACTGAGGGAGAGGAGCGATTGCTAGTCCCTCATGCATGAAGAAAAGAGCGCTGCTTATTAGTGATGGGAGACAGAAGGAGAGGAAGAGTGGTGGGCCGGGGGGAGGGAGGGGGGGAGATTGCATCGTCTCAGTTTCAGTTTGATGAAGGACACAGTGTCTCCTCAGGATGAGTAGGAATCTGTGTCACGTCGGCGTGGTTAAGACTTCAAAAGTGTACAGTGAAAATGTGCCGTGACTTCAAATGGTCTGCAAAGGCAATTCTACAGTGACACCAGGCAGGGTTATCTTCTCCTACGGGCCTTTATATTCCTTTCCGATGAAATGCAAATCCAGTGTGATTGACCTGCATATTCAGCTCTTACCTCCATGCATAGGAAAGTTTTCAACAACTTTGTGGACTGTATGAAAATTATTGTGAGTGGAAGTGAGGTCAGGAACAGGGGAAGGCACGGAAATTTTTATTTTGACTCAAAGGAAGGAAGTCTGGATATTTTTTTAAGATTGAAGTCACTTCCTACCTGGTGACAGTCCTGTCCCTGAAAATTTGTTTGGAGTCACATTTATTCTCACAAGTCACATTGGATCTTAAGTGGTACAAATGTACTTAAGTGGGACTAATCCATCCTTTATTTCTGTGATAACACTTACCCCATGATGGAAACTTGAGAGCCAAAACTCAAAAGACAGACAGTGGTTCAACTATTCTCTTGATTGCTATTGTTTACCAAAGTAACTCTTCCGAACACTGTCATATCATATCATATCATATCACATCATACCCTACAATTTAATTTATCATCAACCAACCAACAGGTCATTTCAAGTCATTACACATAATTTTATGTCATATTATGTCAAGATGGCATGTTATACTTTATCACATCATATCATATCATATCATATCATGTCATGTTGTGTCTTCAAGTATGATTTCCTTTCATATTTGCACCATACAGGCATGTACAAAATTGATAGTATACCCTTCTGAATCATATTATTTGTTTTTGTATTGCATCATTTATCACATCATATGATGTTGCATCATATGCATTCTTATACAAAATTCCATATTATTAACGGGATCATGTCATACATTTTATTCATCCTGCGATGAATAAAGTATATCCAATCTTTTCTTGTCTCATCTTATCTAATTTTATATAATGCTGGTTCATGCTCTGAAATACATCATATTGTATATAATGTATGGTGTAATAGATTTTCCCTCACGTTTACTCTCTATTGTTTTCTCAGTGTGTTGAATAATATTTTTTAGTTCTTTCCTCTGCTATAAAATGATCTTAAACTACCAATTTATTTTATTGAATTAAATATTACATTAAATTAGGCTCCTACAAGGATTTTCTTACTTACTTAACACAGTGAGACTGAAAATGATCGTGATCCCTTTTAATGAGCAATAAAAGCAAATAGAACAATTATCTCCACATTTAATTTATAAATAAATGAAAGTCAATGAAAATGCCTTTCCTTTTGGGGCTACAAAATCTTGCTGCTTGATGTAATTGTTAAAAAAAAAATGTTACGATTATTTTTTTAATATAAACACTGCTTTCATTTGTAAAAGTAAATTCACATTTCAGAAACACTGCCTTATTTACAGGAGTTTCTAAAGTCAACTCAATGGAATTGTCTTCACCAGAGTTTTTTTTAGAGTATTTTAGAAACATTCACTATGCATGCAATATATTGTAAAAGGTCTACTTCTCCCAAGTGAATGAACACTGCACATTAAAAGAATCACACGACTGAGTGAGTGGTAAATGTCAGCTTGCACTGCAGCTTCAACATTTCATTACTGCATACACATTCTGGTGATGCCTCTCGCCAAAAGAATGTCTCCTGCTGTGACAGCAGAGGTGGGACAATGGTATGTGGTCTGAGGCATGAAGCCTTTTCTGGCACTGTTGTTTGGCTGTGAAGACACTTTGTAATTTTAGAAAACTGAAGTTGCCTCACATGATTTATTTGTTTATGATCCCAGCCAACAAACCTTTCAAAGCAACCTTTCTGTAAAAAAACAAAATTAGTGCCAGGAAGACATTAAAATCTTTCATTCAGATGCGGATAAATCAAATACATTTTCAGCTGTTTGCGTTCTTCATAGACAGAGCATTTCACTTCACGGCCTCCCAAAATGTGTGTTTATGAACAGATCAATCAATACATCTGACCTATTACCTGCAAGGGCTTGTCATGGGTACTATTTCAGGTTTACAGCCTTTCAGCGTGAGCGCTATTGATTGCTCACACTCAGGAACACTTCTGGTGTAAGGACAAGAAGGAAGGGGGAGAAGAGGGGAGGGGTGGGGGGAGGAAATGGTTCGTCTCCTGTTATTGGAGTTGTGGGGATTTTGATCTGAGGTTCACTTGAACCGCAAGAGCACTAATGTGTGACACAGAAGCTCCCAGCAGGCCTTTTTCTCTGCCAGTGAAAATGTACTCCAGAAGGAGAGAACAAAAAAAGAGGGAGGTCTGAATGGTGAAATAAGAATATGAAAATCTACATAATTAGAAGTGTCAACAAAGCACTTTCTTGCACAGCAGTTGCCATCTAGTTCAACTAACAGGAGGAGAAATTATTCTTAATTTTTTTTTAAACACAACTGCAGTTTTAACAGCTGCACACCAAGGACATCATGTTCCCTTGTCTTACTATAACTCACTTTACCTTAGTTATTTAACTCCCCTCAAGTGCTAAGTGTAGCCAGAACCCTAACTGTAACCCTAACCCTAACCCTAGCCCTATCCTTAACCATAAGTGAAACCCTAACCCTAACCCTAACCCTAACCCTTATCCATACCCTAACCCTAAGTGAAACCTTAACCCTAAATGTAACCCTAACCCTTACCCTACCCCAGCCCTAACCCAAACCCTAACACTAACCCTGACCCTAAGTGAAACCCTAACCCCATGAAATCACCATGTAAATACATCTTCTGGAGTTTATATGCACCTTACCCCCAGACAAAAGGTCTCCAAGGCTGAAGTGTTATTAAGAACATAGATTACGCAGTGGAGTTAGTTCTGTTTATCTATCAGCAGCCTCTGAATGAACTGAGACATGAGATGAAGCTAGCGATAGGAAAATGACGACGATCAACTATGACGTGTGATGTACTCGGATACAAGTCCCAAAAAACAAAACAAAGCAGAACGGAGCACTCACTCTGACACTATTTCAGAAACCCAACTGTGAATTGATTTAAAGACAGAACAATTAGACAGTTAAGCAGCTTAAAGGTTAAAGCAGCTTGTTCGCAGTTTATGCTAGAGTAACATTTAAATTGTTTTATGTTATTTTGCATCAGTTTATTTCAGGAGTCTGAGTTTTATTTGCACTTTTGTTTATCTATTACAAATTAGTAAACCCAGAGAGAGTTGATTGTGTTTCCTTTTTTATAAATGGTGGAGTGAATGTGCTGCCTTTTTTTTAAAGAAATTATTGAAATTTTTGGTATCAAGAATATTAGTGGAGTATGTACTTGGTATCTGTGAGTATTCAGAAGGAAGTTCTGGTACCAGTACCGGTCTGAAAAAAGTGGTATCTAACATCCCCTTTAACAAAAGATAACGAATGATCCGAAGACAGTGCTCTCAGTTTATGATCTCTGTTGCACGATATTTTATTTATTTATTTACCTATTTTGAAAAGCTTCAAACTTCCACCTCAGCAGTTAGATTACTTGCTCTACTTTCGAGCAGATTTAATACCCTTTGTGTCACTCCATCTTCCATCCATCTGGTGTTATGACTGTGGAGGGTACATTCCCTTCCTCAATCCACTGTTGGAATTTTAAAAGATAATTATCAGGTATATCAGACAATCTGATAACTTCACATGATTTTTTTCTTTTTTGGTCAAAACAGTATTGCGTGGTAACAAAAATGAGAAGTACCATGCATTTGCTCACGAGACCAGAAAGATTTTCTTTGTTTTTACACTGTTTAGCAAATTCAAAGGTACCAGTTGTTTCCAGCTTTTTACAGCCCATTCTTACAGAGATTTTATTTTAATCTTGTGTCCACTCTTACTCTTACTCTTTGTTTCAGACTTTTGCACGCATTTGCTCATTTTTCTTAACAGAGATCACTTGTACCACTGCAGATCACCTACCTACCACCTTTGCCAGACACCATACTTTTGGGCCCCAGAGCCTGCTCGTTAGATTTAGACGGCCAAAAGTAAAGGCCAGCAGAAAAATAATGGCGTAAAACTGTTTGAAACAAATATCCTGAGAGCTGTGACTGGCCTCCAGGCTTTTACAACAGCAAGGAATAAAAGCTTCAAATGTCCTGTGCTCAAAACCAAACGACTTCGATCTGTGTCGTTGACAGTTTTGGTACAGTGTGACATTACCCACAGAGCGGTGAAAAATCGTCCACTGTTTTACAGAATAAAAGATGGCATCCTTCCTGTCCGTGCTCATGCCATTTCACAGCAGCTCTGAACATGAAGCTGTGCTCTTCAGAGCTTGTTTTGTCTCGCCCTCGGATGGAACAATCTGATGAAATCAGGCCCAGTGTGTCTGAAGCGTCACGGTCAGAGGGATGCCTACCTATGCAATGAAACACTAAGCAGTTATGTGCTGTCTGCCTCGGAAAACCATGTCATGTTTTAGATCACTGATTCCCACAGATAAGCATTTTGCGTGAGAGGATTCTGGACTGAAAGAATAAAACAACAAAGAGAAGCACAGCAGCAGTCCTCTGTTTCACATTAGCATGTTGTTTTTTGAGCGAAGCAGCTTACCAAGCAGCTCTTGTCTCACTGTGGATATTTGCTATGATGGAAATTGCTGTGTTGCAGTCTTGAACTTCACTAATACTGCTTCCTGGTATTGAATTAAGTCGAAAGGTGATTTTGTTGATGCTAAACAATACATCGAAAATAAAGGACTCAGCAGAAAGGAGTGCTTAGACCAACACCTGCTCCTCTCTGCTTATTGGAAGGAATAGAAGATGAAATGATGTGCACACAAAGGAAGCATCACATACTTCTATGGTATAGCTCCTGAAGATAGTGCTGGTTTCAATTAAGCCTTAGAAGAAAAATAAGAGAGTAAAAACAGGACCATACTAATCAACACCATAGCTGACCCCTTCATCAAAATACACCCAAAGTTTTCATCAATCAATTTCATTTCACTTCCACAGCGGACTGCAAGGCTGCACAGAAATAAACATCAGAAACATCAAGCACAATAACAAGCTCCAAAGAGATTCTTCAGATGGTCTTTCAAGTCGGCTGGATGGATTAGGAAAATAAGACTTGCTCAGGAGGAAGGGGGAGGGGCACTTGAAACAAGCAGTAATAAAACTCTGTTTACATTTGCTACATAAAGTATTTATGTGATGTACTGTTGCTGAGCCGCCCAACTTTTAAACCTTTTACAGGTCAACTAGGAATGACTGGTGTTATACACTGTAGCAGCAATTCCAAAACTTAACTATAATGTAGGAAACAAAATCTGATGCATTATCTCTGAATCGTCCACACTGAAGACCCATTCTTAAAGTTTACACATGATGTCCTATGGAAATGGCACCTACATTTTCAATTCTTTCATTCATACATAACATGAACACATTTTGCTCTCACTCCTCAAGGGATGTGACTTCCTGACCTGTTATGGTTTTCTTCCAGTGTTTAAGAGGTCAAAGGTTTGCAAAGGTTAGAGCCATGCATGTCAATTGTTAGATGCAAAATACTAGCCTATTTTCTGTTAGTGACTTTCTGTTTCAACAAGAACTTACCATCTATAGTCATTTTAGTTTAACGCCAACCAAAATGCTTGCTGTGTGCCAAACGCATATTTGCAACAGTTTCTCATTGATTGCTATTTTCTTGGTGGAGCTATGTAGCTAAATTGGTTAAGAAGTATGGAGTTGAAGAGCAACAGATTTGGTGGATTAATGTAATTCAGTACAATTAGCATCAGCTAATGTAGCACTGTTCCTGGAATCTGCATTGAAATATACAAGACTAGAACGGTTTTATTCAGTGAAAAAAAAATTGATGTTATTGTTAAAGGGTCTGTTTGAACTTGGCTAGCAAAAGTGACTATTTTTTCGTGACATTGTAGAAATACCTCAAATTCCCCAAACTATCTTCTAGGCTTGCCATATCAGAACACTGTTACATTAATTTGTTTTGCAGACAACATTCATTCGTTTCATTTTTGTAAGCAGTTGAAAAATAGCATTTAATGGGACCTTTAAAATACATTTTCAAAATTACATGATTGTATGTGTACATGGCTGTCACACACACACACACATGTTCAGTCTTGCAAGCAACCATTCCCATGCTTTTACATTCATAAAGCGCCTCCATTTACTAATAGTAAATCACGTGACCTTGTGTTGTGAGGTTTCACATCCTTCCTCCCCTCCACTGTTTGCATTTTAGCAGTGTTATGTTGGTAGCTGTTTTGCTTCTGTTTTCCCTGAAAAGTACCTAAAGCCATGCCGCCCTAACTAATTGGTTTAAGCTCCTGTGTGAGTGTTGCAGTGCATTTTATTTTCCAAGCTGCGGAACAGAAAGAACATTTAAAGGATTCAATTTCTCAAAAGAAAGGAGCCACTCTTGTGAAGTTATGCCTTCAGTGAAAATATTCCAAGTCTGAGCAAGACAACTCAAAAACATTTTAATCATGGCTGTAATTGATAGGGAGGACCGTCTCTGAGAATTAATGAATCCAAAAGGGGCCCTTTGATGTGAGCGGGACTGTGACATTCAGATTTGTGCTTGACTGAGTCTGAACCAGATAGCGGCACAGAAGTAGCTGACTTTAGCATTGGTCGGCTGTCATCCATCACCTTTGATATCAGGCTGCAGACAGGTAGATTGATATGCCTGATACAGATTGCAGAGAGATCCGACAGAGGTAGTATGACTTTTCCTGAGGTCAGCTCATCTGCCTTTAATTAAATTTTAATGTATAATGATGCCAAATCTCTACATGTGAATAAATAACTGTCAGCATCTTCACTAAAAACAGATATTTCAAGGGGATTTCAAAAAACTAATGTGATTGTTTATATTTCATCATTCCTGTACTGAGCATAAAATAATTCTGGTATTTGGACCTCGTAAACATTTGGTTAAGATAAAATTATTTTTAGGGTCCTGCTGTGATAACTGGTACCAGCATTGAGGTTGGCTTCTTTTGGCTGCAAAATGGCTGGCACAGTGCTGTGTGAGTTTTATTCTTTTTTTAAATGTGTCCTGTGAAACTTTGATAGAGGTAGGGGCTTTTAAATGAAATGAATGAGGAGGGAGATCTGTGTTTTTCTCTGCTAAAACCAATTTCTTGGATTTATTTAGTAATAATAGTGGACCTTGGAACTTGACTGTCTAATAGAAAGGGACAGAAGAGCAGAAGACAGCTAAATAGGAGAGTGATAGAGCACATGTTAAAGGCTAGAACACAAGCTAAGCTGTTTGTGGTAATGTTTATTCCAACCCATATACAGCAGGTCTATTACAGTGGTTTGTTCAAACCTGAGAGTCTATCAATAAAGCAAAGAGCCAGGTTACGTTAGCACTGCTTGGTAGAAGAGCACTGATCAGACATAACCACACGCATTATAAGTTATAAGTTATAAGTCACAGACTCGGGGCACCGGGCTGTGAGTGGCGCTAAATATAGCAGGTGCACACTTAAAAAGTTAGCTTGTTGTCAGGTTTTAAACAACAGTGCTGTATTGTTGATGAATACCTAACCTCGTCATACTGTAACCTGTAAAGTTGTATTGAGGAAAAGAAAAGTAGTGTTAAAAGGCGGATCAGATCTCCACTTATTTTTCACAACTAAGAAACAAGTCATGCCATCATTTAGTTAGCTCGATACCAATCCACAAGTACATTGAAATGAAACGTAAGTCTGATTTAAATCTGTATTTTGGGTTCAGAGAACATTTAAGCTAGCTGGCAGATGTTCTTGTAGCCTCTGACACACACTCGCTAACCCAACTGAGTCATGTCATGACTTTTTGGCCTCATGTGCAGGTATGGGGATTCCAATCCTGAGGATCTTTCCATCTGTCAGAGGTATTCCAACCAATACTAAGCTTATGAATTTAATATCAAAACTTAATCAAGATTTTGATATTTCTCTATACAGTCAAACCAGATGGGATGTTAGGCATATATCTGCCATAATGTCACTACCCTGTGATAAAATTAGCAGCTGGTCCAAGTGAATTTATAAAATGCAGCAGTTTTTCTTCCAGCACTTGATCTCTTTAATAAGGTTAAGAGAGCAGTCTCAAGGATTACTCCTGATGCGGTAAAGACAGATGGCTATAAGACATGACCTCGATAAGGACTGAAAGCTGAGGGTGTTCTGACTGTAAGAGAGATCATTGAGTACTCTGGAGGATGCTGCATCCAGTGGAGACATAAACACAGCTTAATTGACTAACAAAAAAGCACATCAGCGCAGTTCAAGCACAACCATTTCATCAACAGGTGCGCCACACACAGAGATCTCCAGATTACAGGAGCAAGTCCGAACAAATTCAGTTTACCCAGATTGCTCTTTTGAGGCCTCATGGTTTTGGGAACACAAGGCTGAGAGCATTTTGGCACATTCAAGAGAGTTTGGCAGCACAGTGAACTGTATCGCCTTTGGGGGGAATCTCATGCTCCAGACAACATGAGTGTGAATGTTGTCTTAGACAGACCTCTGCTCCTGTTATTGGAGGAGATTTATGTTCAAAGTCAGTCAAGCAGAGAAAGAAAGGTGACCTCCACACACTCAACCTCCTTCAGCACACTCGTCTTGAACATTAACAGCTCGGTAAGCATGCTCAACACATTGTTGCACCAAATCGGGCTGTGCAGAGCATATTTTAACTCTCTGCCCCAGCAGAGAGCTTTCTCAGGGATGAGTCGTTTCGGCCGGAAAGGAACACTTTATTCTCCCCAAGATAAATCATTCATCCAGTGATTGACCTCTTTGTGGGGCAGTGATTCTGAAGGGATGCTGACCTGTCAAAGCTGATTTGTTTCAAATGTCAACAGGGCTACAAAGGTGCCCTGACTTGAACTGCCGGTGATTAGAGAGATTGCACGAAAAGGGAACGGGAGAGAGATTTAGCACCAGTGATAGAATTTAGCAGCTCAGCATAAACTCAATTTATCATCTGCACATAACTCTTCTGCTTGCTAAAAGAGACGGTGGGGAAAAAAGAGCCATAATGCTTCTTGGATTAATGACACTTCCAAAGAGCATCCAAAAGAACTGAAAAATTTCTCCTTTGCCTGCCTGTCTTGAAAATAAAATGCAGAAAAAAAATCATTCACTGCTCATACTCTTAATGATGTATACATTCCCACTAAACACACACTTTGCCTTGGTCACAGAAATTTCATATCTTTGATAATTAATCCCAAATTCCAACTTGTTTAATGCTTTTTCACAGTTAGAATGCAAACAAATGAAAATTTTACCACAGTGTCAACAAGCAGAAATGCCTTTGCCTTATTGCATTACTTCTTTTTACTGGTGACTGGTCAGCCAATAATCGCAGCCTACAGTTTAATGCTCTCTGAGTAGATCAAAAGCATTGTATCAAAATCTTCTATGTGGATTAGCAGGCTATGACAAACAAAGCTGTTTACCACAGCGTCAACAGGCAGAGGAGCTTTTCATTTCTCTCATTCACTGCCGACAAAAAGCAATATTAATGTTTTCTCAAGCTGTAAAGAAAAATGTCTTCTGTTTTGTTTACCAATTTAGCATGCTAATATAAGCCTATGTTTTTGCCACACTGTCAACAGGCAGAGAGAAAATGTGTAACATTCTTATCTGCAGATTGTTTGGTTTGACATAGATGATCTGGCTGAAGATGCATCAGTTGTTAGGGGATTTCAATCAAGCAGAATAAAGTGTATAACACAATGTTGCGATAAAGAATGGGTATCAAGACCTGGTACCTGATAAGAATTGGATTCAATCCATCAACATCAGGACATTCTTCATGTTTCCCTTATCCAGTTTTTGAATTGTGGTGTACCTTCCATCAACTGAGACCAAAAAACTCTGATACCCCTTGAAGTTTCATTTCACCCACTGTAAAACTGAGCACCCAAAGAGATTTACATTGCTCTCTCAAAACAGTTAGGTGGCCTATTTCAGTCAATAAAACAAAACAAAACAAAAAATAATAATAATCACATCACCTGATGTGTGATATTTACTTTTTGTATTCATTTACATCGCGAGATACGTAAATCCATTGAACAATTTCATTCTTATTTACTTATCAATTAATAAAAGTTCTTGAAATCTGTTAGGCCTGCAGTTTTTACACAGAAAATTCACAGGAAGAATTGACAAGGTAAGTAATAAAGTATTGTATCGATAAGGGTGTTGTTAGTAATACAGCCTTATCAATACCCATGGATAATATAATTGAAAATCCAGATGAAATTCGCATCAATTTAAAACTAAAAATCCTTATAGAATAAATTTAGAAGTGGGAAATCATCAGCAAAATAGGTTCATTTTCTCAACTGATTCCTTGTGAAATAGTTCTTTTGGCAGCCCCCTTCTGGCCATCAGACAAAAAGCAGTTTCAAGGCACATCACTTTTTTTTTTCTTTTTTTTACAGCAATCCCGTTGACCTTACGTAGTGTCAGTGCAATAGCACATTGTTACAGGTTCAACTAAGAGAAAAATACAGGATACTTGACTGTATGGCTGAATGAAAGCTCCTCCAGCAGACCTGATAGATAGACACGCTCATTCACCCATGAAACCCGCTGCACTTTGTCAAGTGTCAAATTACACTCCTGCAGGAAAAAGGGGATCTATTCCAAACCCTACGAACCTGAACAATCCTTTTACTCTCTTGACGTCGATTTTAAAACGTGAAGATTGAGAATAGTCAGCGTGTGGTTTGGTAAATTAATTAGTGAAATTTTTAGAGATCTGTATCCTGGCATTTTTTTATCTGGCTCCTATGAAGCAGTGCAAGTAATCAGAATGAAAGCCCTCAAGATCAAACAGTGATGATTAGGGACTGACAGTTGATGCTTAAAACAGCAGGTGTTTTTTTTTAACCTTGAAGTGTTTTTTTTCCACTTTATTCTTCTTCATAAACGCTCACACGACACTATAATTTGAAAGTTTACGATTTTGTGACTGTGTTTTCAAATATGTATCCATGTCATGTCTTTTCCACCCTGTAATGGTGAACTAACTAATTGCTTTCACTTTGTCGGCCTGACAAACAGAACAAGCTTCAGATGTCAGTGAAAGTGCCAGGAAAGTAAAGAGAAAAAAAATTCCCAGGTCCCAGCAGATTTTTAAAGGCCTTGATGATCCTCCCCAGCTAAACTTGGGATTATTTCCGGAGTTGGCAGTTCATCACGATAGCATGCAGGAGGTGCTGAGGGCGAGAGGCTTGTCAGGAAGGCATTCTGCTGCCAATTAGTATCAATCGGGAGGAAAATAAGGGCTGCACTGTTGCAATTTTTTTTTCTTTCTTACAGAGGGCTGTTTTCCTCCGCAGCTCTGCTCCTCCCCACACATTAGGGCTGTTTTCACCTCTTTATCAGCGTGATCAAACCCCAGAGCCATATCGCTATCTGTGACACAGAGCGCCTGATAAAACTACTTTGTGTGAAATTACATTAATTATCACTCGCTTGCTATGTTGGGAGGAGATCTGGATGGCAGTCAACACTTTTTGGCCTAGTTTGTTAAAAATCCATAGCACTCTATTCTCTATAAATGCAGTAAAAAAAAGTGCCATCACTGTATGTGAAAACAACATGCATTCATGTAAAAGGCTAAAAGTTATAAGTATGAGCTTGACTATGAGTGACAATCTGCAAAGTAGTGAGTTCAGTTACATGAGTTAACAAGAGCAGAATTAGCTAAATATGAATTTTGAAACATTTCACAGACCCATAAAAAATGATATTGCAATATCTTTGCTACCTGCTTATACTGTTATATTATATTATTTTGCACATCACTCTGCTCCACCTTGATGTCAAAGTACCAAGTAGGTGTGAGTTGTTGCATGTAATGTGGTAAGGCATATAAATGGATGCGCATTTAGATCTATCAGTATTGTGATTGGGCACTGCATACAACTTGATTGAAAGGTTTGAATATGTTGCTATATATTATATACCTTGCCATATGAATATTGTGCATGTACATATTGAGATGAGGATACTCATTGATAATTGATACATTGTGCAGCCCTGGTTAAAGCTGGTATTTGGACAGTATATTACATTTGCATATTCCTGTCATCAACCGATAACTTTTCAGGGTGGTAAAATTCTGGTTCTCATCAACTCTTGATTCCAAATCCATTGTTTTTTGAGTGTAAAATATATCCTCTCCTGTTGTTCAATTCAATGATAAATTACCTTCAGATACACTGCAGTCACCACTTTGCACCAAAAACTCTTTTCCTGTCATTAATAATCCAGAAATAAAAATCCACACTTTTTTGGCCAACAACATTTAGAGAAAGTTGAATAAATTTTAGATATTTCAGAGGAATTTCATGATTCAGGAGATATTTTCTGTGTTCTATGTCACTTTTTTGTGTGTTTTTTTATGTAGCAATAAATTGCTGAGCCACACTACCTACCAAACTATACTCCTTGGAAACAAAATGACTAAAGAGGCCTCTTAGGTAGACCTCGCTGTAGTATTGCAGATTAAAAAAAGCACTATGAACTGTGCATACTACTATGAAAAAAACACTTGTAAGCAAACACAAGCCTGTTACCATCAAAATATGGCTTACAGCAGCATTACAACAGCTCAAAATGCTAATCATGTTAGCAGGAACAGGGATGCCTCCAACTCCCACACAACATTTCCTTCACACTGAAAGCTCTTACTCCTCCTATTTCAGAGGCAACTCTCACCAAATAGACATGAGAGAGGTGGATAAAGCATTCATTGTTTCATAGAGCTCTTCAGTCCTTTGATATCTGGAACGTGATGCATCCAAGGTGTCCCCTGAGCTGAACACTCCACGTTCTCCTGCTAGCATAACAAGGCTCGACACAGTGTTTAATAGTGGAAGCAGTGGAGTGAATTGAACAATGCATCTGTGTCAACTCATGACAGTGTGCTTGAACCTGTATTAACACAGAACCGTCCTCCTACACGGCCCACATCATTTCAGTTTAGTGGGAAACTCAGGGTAGAGGCACGTCCAAACTCTCATTAAATTTTAACCTCTGCACTGTAACTGACAGTCCCCCTGTAGACACAGTTTGTCTATTTTTGCAGTTATGGTGTCGGCTGTGGAAAGAGTGACGAAGGAATACAAGTGGGTATTGAAGTATCAGAACTGCCGGAGTCTATGTTTGGATGTTTTCCTCGAATTGAGTAGGATGTGCACTGAAGTAGCCCTGAGCTGTTGAACTAAACGGCCCTCTCAAACACAGTTTAGAAAAGTCATAGATTTTTGGCTTGCCTCCGATGAACTGATCTGATATCCTGAAGGGGGGTTGAAGCTACCAGGACAAAAGGCCATCACCTTTAAAACTCCACCAAGACCTGTCATGAGGGTAGAAACATAATTCGATAGAAAAGAATGTATTGACAGGAGAGACTCACTAAATTTGGTGAAATTATAATTTTAGGATATTTTGGGTAACTGCTGCTGGAACATTCAAATCAGTAAACTGACAAAAGTTTTACACAAAAGTTTATGTTTTATTTTTCCTTGTATACCATTTTATGACCCTGTCTCAATGTAACATAATAATTATTAATAAAATGACTCTTTCAAAGCTATTTTACTCTTTGGGTTTGAAGTTAATCCTCACTTGCATTCTGTATTAAAGCCAGGACGGGGTCTCTACAGCAGTGTTCACAAAAAAAGGTTATTGAAATATAAGAAAGGTACTGCCTCCCCTTAAATCTGTGACTAAAAATGTGAAGTCCTCCCAAATAAAGTTTTTCCTTTATTTCTGAGGTCTTACCCAGCTGTGTCCAGTACTTGATTCTGATTGATTAAATCCAATAACAAGCAAAAAAAAAAAGTACCAGAGGAAAAAGCTACAAAATCAAATGGAAACAATCAAGAGAAAGAAATCACTCAATATTTACTTCTGCCTGTTGACACTGTGACAAAAACATCAAGGTTAATTTAAAAGGTACTACTATTACTCACTTTAAGAGTGAAAGAAAGGAAAGGGAAAACAGAACAGTGACAGCAGTGGAGGGTCAAAGATGCAAAAAGCTGAATAAAAGAGATGTCTATCACCTGCCTCATTTTTATGGATCAACTTCAACAAATTAACATGGTTTAACACTGTAAATCAATTTTGTATTCAGGGAGACAACTCTAAATCAATCAATAAATAAACATTTTGTGTCAGATTTCGGCTCTCAATCCTTTATAAAGGCTTGTTCAGGGAACTTGTATCTAAAGTAAGCAATGCTATTGCCCAGCTATCAGCAAGTGACACTTAGTAGAAACCAACAGGAATTCCAATAAAGGATAAAAGTGGCTAATACTCTAGGCCAGATAATATTATGACTCATTGAAAGCACTGGTAATTAGGTGTTGACTAGCTTGGTGAAATTTGAGTGAAGTAGCTGACCAGACATGTAAATCTTAAGTGTTAGTAAAGGTGATTTCTGTGAAATTTTAATCTAAAAGATGTCCTCTTATCAATTTCAGCCATTAGAAAGATTCATGTAGTACTTTTCTAATCAAAAGTAAGGTTGGTCCCATAGCACACCTCCTTTTTTTTATTTTGAGGGCATGTCTGCTTGTGTTCACCAATTAGTTGTTTGTTAAGTTGTCATTTGGTAACTTTTGTCATGATAATAAAGTTAGATAGATCAGCCACAGGATTGGCTCATGAGGTAGAAACACAGATATTACATGAACACATGGTGCTTTGCAGTGTATGTTTTTCAGATCAGGCTGAGCATTGAGTTGGAAGAGAAGGTCGCAGGGTAGAAATATTTTCCATTGTAGCGCAAAGCCGACAGGTCAGTTGCCCCTGAGTAGAGCAGCACCTTCTTTATTCTGAACTTATGAAATATTCAGCTGACCGGGAGACAGTGGAAGTGCTCCTGTGACATCGACCAACACGAGCCGCTCCCAGTGGCTCCGACAGAGTGCCGCAGGGTGTGACTGCACCTAGCAACCTTTTGAGCTATTAACTGACCCTCAAAACGGGTCAGTGCAAAAAATTCTTGTACTGTGCAAGCAGTCTTTTGAAAGTGAATATTAAATTCCACATTACAGGAGCCTTGTGATCCATGAAATGATGATTCCAGGCGAGGGTGATTTATGTCAGGGATAATGTGGTGTGATTGGGTTTCTTTGGCGGGGAAAAACTCTGAATGCAGGAATCAAGATGGATCTATTTTGCTTTAGAAAGAATTGCACAATACATACTCCTATACCACCTGGGAGGCTGCATATTTGATGTATTTATTCTCGACTTCAATCTTTTGTCTTCTCTTCATGTCACCCAAACCTCCTTTTTTGGTGTTCCGTACCAAACTTCCACTAGATCCATCTCTTGTCCATCTCCAATCAGCTACATTGGCTCTGTGCTCTCTTGTCAATCAGTCAGTCATAGCATACATTGAGGGTCTTTGTGGAAAATGTCTACAAAGGCAGTTTCAGCAACATGGTGCAACTCACTTTGTCTGACACTGCCATGTGACAGCAGTTTCAAGCCATTAAGTAATTCAAACAAGTCATTCATATGATATAGTTGATACATGTCATCTAGAAGCAACCATAAAATTTCTGATCTGCTTTCTTTCCTTTAAAAAATCCTCAAAGGAGCTTTAAGTTGGTAATCCAAGCTGTAATAACTTACTTTGGGTCTCAATGATTCCTTCCTGGCTTATCACCGGTTTGAGATATGACAAATTTCAGAATACCCCAAGCAACCAATCAGAACTAGGTACTCAGCCCAGCAGTGTAGAACTTGCATTGGAGTTTCAGGATTTATTTAGTAAAGAGATTTTGACAGGTTATCTAGTTTTGTACTGTAGTGAAGCAAGATCAAAATAAAGCTATGAGAGTACAAATTGTTATGGAAATGGACTGAAATAAATGTGTCACACTGAGAGCCACACGTCAGCAGCAAGCACTGTATAATTTGCAGATGTCTTGTTTTTTATCGGTTCAGTATCATGACTTTCTTCTTCCTAATACCCACTCTGACAAGAAAATATAACATCTCTTATTGTGTTGTATGCTTAAGCTGAGGTGCCACCTGACAGACGAAAAGCGAAATCCGTTGGCGGTGTCACTCAAAGAGTGCACGTGTTTTGGGGAGCCAGCTTCAGATGGCTCCTCGAGTTTGCAGCTTATGATGTATGCAGCTGGTGTTTTCGCTCATGCTGTTGATATTCTGAGACTGCTCCTGCCGCAGCAAATTGTCCTTGCTGAAAAGAAGAAAAGTAGAGCGCTTAAACTGTTTTGTGCCCCCACAAAAAACCCTGTTGCCTCAGCAGGAGTCAACAACACACAGGGAAAGAGAAGGAATTGATTGGTCTTTTACTGTAAGTCAACACTAATCGACTGTGCTTGAGTACTTAAAGACATTTCAATCCAGAGGACTCATTGGGTTAAGGGAATTTGTAACAGTGGGATGCCATTGTGTTTGTATGAGTGTTGAATTATAAGCTTGAGGATAAGAACAGAATTAATGGCTGACGTTTTAAATGCTGCAGTTTGCCAGCTGGTTTGTCTTTGTACGGGACATTAACCTCAATTTTAAGGAGCTGCTTTCACTGGAAGAGAACTGAGTTATTTATACAAGTCTGTAGATAAATATATGAATCATGACCCAGACAGAAACCAGATTTACAGGCAATCTCCTCTTCTGATTAGTAAAAAAAAGGAGCATCAGTGAATGTTTAAAGCCACTGACAATTTCGGTATTTCATTAAAGTGACAAAATAGAAAATAAATTGGGGATAAAGTTCAGAAAACGCTCCTAAAATAATAATTCATGTCGAGGTTACTTTTTCTGTTAACCCAGATCAGGTGTTCCTGAACTGGATGTAGAGATTGGTTGCACAAATGGTGAATGTTATGAATGGCAACAAGAAAGTGCAAAAAATGCAGTACTCCAAATAGCCACTGGAGGTAGACCCCTGAAGTGAGTCAATTACCAAAGCGCCCCAGTTAAATACTTGTTTTCAAATTAGATTTTATTTACAGTCCTTTAGATGGATTACTGTGGTCTCCTCCAAGAGATTGGGTTGGGGTGAATCCACCAATTATGTAAGTCATCTTAAACTTTGTGTCCCAAAATCAACATCTTAAAAATAATATCATTACTTTAGAAATGTGGTGGTTGTCATGATAGTTCCCCACCTTTTAATATCCATGGGCTTTGACCGAAGCTCAAGGTTTCTACTTAAGCATTTGTATATAGGTGTGTCGACTGGCAGTCCATTCATCACAATCACTGCAATACCTTATTTCCCTACAATTATTGCTTGTTAACAATGTGGTAAAACAACATACACAGTCAAATGCAGTCAACGAGTACCAGTGGTTTTGGAAAAACATGATGGTGATGAAAGAAAGTCAACAAGTCAGCATGTGATGGTGCAAATGCCCCGTTTGTTTATCTATACTGTGGTTATTTTTTTTGTCATTTCAATTTTAGGCAACAGCAGGAAAACAGCACTCATTCATTTAATAGCATCATCAATTGATTAAAATGATGATAACGATTTTGAATCCTCTTACTCAAAGTAAAATGGACCAAAAACAAAGATCTCAAGGAAAAAAAGCTGGGATATATAAGCTTTTTAAGTCTCCCAAATATTAGTGTTATGCAACACTTAACTTAAAAAAAGGACTTAAAATGATTTGAGTTGAGGAGAAAAAAAGGAAAAGGACACCAATTGTGCAAATTTGCCAAAGTTAGCAAATGACATTTCCTGAGTTGTACTCGTTAACTTTTGTTGTTTCAGCACTCTGCTGAAACTTTCTCCAATTAAAAGATCCAAAAATTAGATATCCTTGATAAGACGTCCTTGGCAGCAACAATGACCACCTTTGATCTTTGCACGCTTCTCTTTTGGAGGAACGACTGGAGGTGGCTTGTTAAATCTGCAGTCGTGTGTTTCTCCTGCGTTTGGCTGTGTGATTCATCTCTCTGCTCCACGGCTACCAGGCTCAAACCCCCTTTTCTCCCACTGTGCCCTTCTTCCACGGGCTTACTCGCGCTCCAATGTTTATCATGAGTTCATTAGGGCTTAAAATGGCTGGTGTTTCCCCCTGCCAGCCAAACTCTGACACTGTTTTAGTCATCTTCTGAAGACTTGAGCTTCTTTCACTTTTTGCTCTTCTTTCAATTGAATGCAGTTACACTCTGATTCTAATTATTTCTGCTCTTATTGTTTTTGTTTGTTTCCACGTTTTGTCAGTGTTTCCATGTTTTGTCGCTGGCACATACCCACACAAATTACGGCTGAAAAAAAAGAAAAAAAAGCTCTTTCTTGCTGTCTTCTCTGAATGCCGATGCTCAATTGTTGCTCTTGTCAGCCAGGTGATCAAAGCACCATTTGAAATGAAGAGGCTTTCTGTATAGAATTCAAATCTCCCAGCGTCTAATTGTGCTTTTTAAGGAGAGAAAAAGAGAGCTGTGAGATGTGGCAGTCATTTTGTTGTTACTCATTCACAGGTAGGATGTATTCAAGCAAAATATTTATGCACAGAGTAACATCAACATCATTTGTGCTGTGCTTGTTATGCAGATAATATTTGCAGAGCTCAATTTCCTCATCCGCGGCAGAATACTTTACTCTATGTGGTGATTCAATTCAAGTGTATTATTTCAGATTAGCTTGTCAACAAGGACAGAAACAAATGATTTCTCTGGCGTCAGCATATATCTCTTGTAGTGAGCATATTTGTTAAAATTCAGTGTGTGGAAAGTCATATTACATCGTCAAAAAGGGAATTATATGCCAGTAATGCTTCGTTCAAATTCTTAAAGTCTCCCCAGAAAAGCTGCATATCATTGTTTCATAAACCAGTGATGCCTCACCGCTGCCAGAGGTAGGAGGAAAGAAAAGTTTCTATCATGACAAAATACTTTTCTAACAATTCCCCATGCCTGTCTGGCTGTGAGAGATTCTCTCGTTGCTTAAAAGCAGCTTTTAGACCACTATCAACCTTCCAGGGTGCTACGATGTTCTTGCCCTGTTAGTCTTTTTTTATTTGGTAGATAAATACCAAATTCTAAGAGGTGCAGTTACAACAAGTAAAGTAGAGCTGGACCTTTCACTCAGCTTCAGACAGAACCAATATCCCTGGGAATTTAGCAGAAGAGCTGGCATAAACAGAAAGCTGCAGTGGAGATGTATTTACCAAGGAACACACACGAACAGAAGAGGAGAGGGGACTTCCTTAAAGGGCTCTTCCATGCTTCTTCCCTAGTCCCCTTGTCACCTGTCCTCAGCGCGTCACAACAAAGTGGGAGCCATTTCATATTCGCCGACAATTGTCCTTTGAGTCATTACATTCAGCTCACCATCGGGCCCATTTTGCTGCTGACACGGCTTGCTGTCACTGCCGAATTGCATTGACATTCACAAAGTCTTCCTCCACCGGGACCCAGGCTTCTACATACATGTGTATGTGCAAGATACAAAGTGCATGTGTCAATTTTAAACATCAGCATCAGGGAACACTAGACAGGTGCCTATTACGGCTCTTTAGCAGTCTCTCACTGCCTGCTGTAGAGCACTTGTGGACTTAATTGAACTATTTCAATAGATTTGCAGGGATATCGTCGAGCATGGCTATTTGGGTGACCTATTGAGCATTGTGAGACTGCAGGAATACTAACCTGTGGGCTGTTTTACATGTGGATGTGTGCAACAATTAATCCATTATGCATGAACTTCCTCCTGGGAAAGCAAAGACATACTCGGTTGGAATACCAACATTGCATTGCAGAGTCACTGTACAGGGAAGCTTAAAGAAATGAGAACCACATCTGTATTGACGTAGATCTGCTATCAAAGTCAGATAATACACATTGAGATAATGCTGTCATTGAGAAATAGCTTTCCATTAGTTTGATTTCATGATTATATCAATACGAGACACAGAGTTAAATAATAATTTCCCTCATGAGATGATGTATAGTCTCAAACTGCAATAAAATTTTAATATTAGGTCACTGGATTCCTCATTTGACAAATGAATAACACAGTCACATAGACTCTGGACGTCTTCTTCTCACAATTTTTGACAAATTGACGGTTGTGTCTGCATATTTCTGTTCACTTAGTAATCACTTGTTATAATGAAAAGCACGCACAGCAAGTACTTTTCCAAAGCCTTCTCTTCATTCTCTCCAAGCTGCCATTGGTTTCAATCCATTTTAATATAAAAATCAACTGCTGGACACTTGAAAGTAGCTTGAGTTGTGTAATACATCATAATTAACATCAAGTCTGCATTCATTTCTGTCAGTGTGAGAGCATTTTTATAACACGGTTCATAGCTGACTGATCTGGGAATAATAATGAAACTACAGAAAATCATAGAGACCTTATTTTCATACTGATGGATTAAATTAATCAAGACAAATATGAGTTATAATAAAATTTGATTTCTAATGTGGCACCTATATTTATGGAAAAATGGAATGCAATGGAAAAATAAACATTTTTGTGTCAGAAATATATCAGGGTAAATATACATCAATGATTCGTTCACTGAGGTCTTGCCTTGGGAAGAGTTGGTGGGTGTGAAAACATGGGTGTTAATATGGATGAGCTTTGGTTTTTCAACCCTACAGTCATCACACTACATAGGTTCAGTCTGCATTTGGTGTTCTTGATTATTTAATGCAAGAGTAATAACATGTATACCAAAGGGCAACTTTCAAACATCATTTTCGTGTCATAAATTAGGAAAAGCTTTCTTTATACTACCATTTTTTTACTCAAAGGAAATGCTACTCACCCTCCTCCAGTTTGAATAAGTCAGCATGGTTATTGATAGAACTGTGCAGATGATTGAACTTGGTTTTTATTATGCTTTTTTCTTATCTATCTCATACTTTGGTTGCTTTGTGTCCTTTGTTGCTTAACCATAGCTGCTTAACCATAGTTGCTAAACCATGCTTTTATTTTGAAAGATTTTAAAAATGAGCTCCTAGAATACTTTGGATGTTGTGCAAACACTGATAGCAAAGTGAACTTTTTCAGAGGAAAAAAAAAGTTTGTTTAGGTCACTTTACTTCTCGTTATACTCGATCATGCTTTTATTCTGAAAGATTAAAAGCAAAATCTCTGATATATTTGAAAGCACATGAGAGTTAAAAGCAGAAATGAATTGAAATTGTTCAAAAACATTAAAGACAACTTAGTGGCTTATCATATTTTAGAGGCACATTATAAAATATGAAGTTACCGTTTGTAGAGAATGAGAAGTTCAAATGATCCTGTCAGGTTTGTTTTTAAGCCTCGGGATCTAGATGAGAGAAACTGGATGACATGACTGTTGACAACTCTTTGTTTTTATTCCGTCTTTACTTTTTTCCCGTCTTTTGAGAATCCCGCCATGATGCTGCACTAAGCTATTTTCACTCCTCACTCACTGTCAGGTAGAAGTTATAGAGCCCAGAAAAGGAAGGTGGAGTTGGATGTTACTTATATTCCCCAAAGACAACAAATCAACAAGGTGACTAATAGTGGAGAATATTCATGTCATATGCTGGTAAGCTTGATGATATAATGAAAGGTCAGTGGAAAAACAAATGAAAAGTAGAATATCATCAACCATTTTATTTCATCTGTTGTTTGTAACTATTCATAGTGAAAGTGAAAACCCGACACTGGCTAGGTTCCTGTAAAGTCTTAGGTCAACTGTGCTAACACAAGTACTTCCCTAAAATATGGATAGTCTTTAAATAACAATCTCAACAGCACTTGAAAGTAGCACAGGAGTCCCATAAGCAAGATCTCAGTTAAAAGGCACATAAGGAAGCACACCATTCAACAATCCAAGTCCCCTCGAGAAGTTGAACAGATATCTTTTTTAAATTCCACTGTAAGTTTTAACGTACCCACAAAGGCACAAAGACATGCAAGCCATAAATCCCAATCACTGCTTCATTTTAGGTACCGTTGCACACTGTGGGAAATGTGCTTCCACCATTACAAAGATGACTCTTCCCTTTGTGCTCGAACGGTGCTAATGCCTGCAGGTGTATCATGTTCCAAAGGAGCCACGGGGCATCATTAAAAAGTTGAGAATTATCTATGGATCACAATGAAAATTGTCTACCGTTCATCTAGTTCTTCACAGCACATCTGGACATGTTTAACCTATTCCACCGAGCACCGGGTGTAATCCGCTGGGTGTCTAAAAATGAACTTCAAAGAGGAGGGCTTTTTTTTCTTTTTCTAAAAAAAGAAGACACTTAAAAAAAAAATCACACTGCACAGTATGAATCAGACACCCATTGAATACAGGGAAGGAAGTGTAGGGACTGGATATCAGAGGGGTTATATGAGTCACTGGAATTGGAGCGAGTTCTCCTGCAGACAGAGGTAACTCAGAGTTTCATACATGTTTTACAGAGGCTCATAATTAACCTCTGATGAAATGTCACTCCAGATATTCAACAAGCTTACACATTAAGATCAATTGGGTACTTGTACTGGTCCACTCTACTTCAGCTCCTCTGGTTCATAACAATGGTAACGTAAATAACACCACTCAAAGCTGTCTCTGTCTTTTCATTGGTTCATCAGCATTTTCAAAACGAGCTTTAACTTATGTTGTTCAAGAGTGCAGTTCATGTAGAAGTGCAACAAACAGCAGTTTCTTGAATATCCTCAAAAGGCTTGAGAGCCTATTTTTACACCCAACATATCATATTAACTGCTTGGTTCATAAAATGCATTTTTCCAATAGGTAGCTAATTCATTTATTTATGTACACTAAAAAAAGGGGGTTCGCTTTTTTTGTTTTTCTTACATAGTTATAATGAGACTGAACGTAAGAGGTACACACAAAATTCCACAATTGATCATTGTCTTTGGAACGTCTTTCAAGAAACCCATCGCTGACATCACAGAGATTATGTCTATGTTTAATACATCTATGGTTTAATACTGTCACCTTCGCAATATTAACTCAAAGAAATTGAATACGGAAAAAAACAAAAATTCTAGCTATAATTTGACAGTAACCTTATTTGGTGATTTCATTAGTTGTACACACTAAATTGATTGATGCTAGAGTAACTCATTTAGTAAATTGGTCTTTACAGTGCAGTCAGTCTCAGCTGCCAGATTTTAAAACTTCTTGTATTAAGAGTCATGGTCTTGGGGTTTTCAATGGATATTCGCCAATTATTTTCATCCAGCTGGCAATCCAAGATATGCGAATGAATGAGTGAGTCAAAGATATGTAAAGAATTTACATTACATAAATTCAAGTCTCTACCATGCTGCTGTAACAATGTTCATTCCCTCGTTGTGGGACAAATAAAGGTGGATTTTATTTTCTTATTTTAAGCTCAGCTGCAAGAAACAAATTTGATTATCATTAGAACAGAGGCGCTAAACTTAGCCATCACTCTGATTTAGCATTATTAAAAATGAGCTTTAACTGAGTTGTAAAATCCCACAAAGTGGATATGCTGACATGGAAAGTGTGTATTATAATTGCAAGCCAACTTTTCTGATTGATGTGCTTCTTTTTATGACCAAAACTAATGGTTAGCTTACTTTTTTTAAGCTAACATAAGAACTGATAGGCATATAATCTAAATAGTTAATTACACTTTTCCTCATGCTGGGAAGACTATTAGAAGCAATTAAAAGTCTCAACTGAGCGTTGTACTTACTCCCCCATAGACATCCCGTCAACATTTGGTGGAATTCAAAGCTTGACAGGCAAGTCTGGCTTAGGTAGGAGCGATAAGCAATGATGGGATAATTGCTGTTCACTGGTCATGTTAAACAGTCACTTAGATGAATTATTACACTCATTCTCTGACTGCTCTTGCTGGGAAAACTAACCCACACACTAAAAAAAGTCAAAAGTTTTCCAATATTTTTCATCAATGTCTCCGAGGCAAGTGGCTTTAGCTTGGATTTGACATTAATTTGCCCTTTAGCAATTCCTTTGGCTTTCCAAGTAAAGGGGTTAAAAACTTTTTACAGGGAAAACCAGCTACAGGTGGTACAACATGAAGCTGACACTGAATTTTGAGGGATAAACACCCACCATCTATTCAGAAATACGCATCAAATTCAGTGTAAGAGTTCAACTCATCCTATTTCCACAGCTTTTATCTGTCATTGTTTTAAAGAGATTGTATTTCTGCGCAGACAGTTCATGTACTTGTAAGAGAGTGACTCAAACACCATCAGTCAGACACCCAGTCTTTTTATGCATCACTTAGCCTCTTTTTGCTTCACTTTATGTGCGTTCAATTTGCAGACAGAAAGGCGGGCATCCATCCTGGTAGAGGGCGGGAAAGGTGGCGATCATGGGGGTGCATGAGGGTTGAACTACAGAGAAGAATTATTGTTGGCTCTCGCCGTGTCAGCTGTGACAGTTGGGAGGCCAAAACAGCTGCAGTCTACCCTCCCCTCACCACCCCTCTCCCTCTACTTCCCTTCCCCCCCAAACATCAAAGGGAGTCTGTGGCACAGCCTCAGCTGAGCTGGCCGGTCGGCTGGAACTGCAGCACTAAGGGCCATCTCTGGTTTAATACTGTATTGACATCCTACACTGCAGCTGGAGAGTCACTGACTTTGTTCTTTCGTTTGTCTTGTCATCCTCCATCCGGCTCTCTTGCTCTCTGACACACCAGCATGCCCCTTGTCCCTTTGCCTCAACCTCTGTTTCTCAGAAATCAGAGCGCCACAGATTGTGTAACAGCCACTTGCTGGCATTGCTGGACACGAAAGCCGAAGGAGAGAAACGCCAGCAAACCTGCAGTGGCGAATCCTGCCCTGAAGCTCAGGTTTGCTCTTAAGAGCTGGCGACTGAACGATTCGGAAGAATTAGACTATATCTCCATCACAAGTGCAAGTTTTGCTACTGCAGAAGCACAGCAAATTCCTTTTCAGGCCAACTTTGAAGAAGTTGTACTTTTCGTGCAAAAGATGTCAAAGTTGTGTCGCTAAGTGGCTCACATTGTTCCAGCCTTCCAGCCTAAGGGAGGGGAGGTCACTCCAGTGCACTGTGAGAGACACAGCATTTCTCTAAGGGAGGCGCCAGGGCACCGGGCCAGTCAGGCACCTGCTGGGAAGATGAGATTGCACCTGGGGTCGATTCTTCTGTGTGCGCTTGTACTAGTGAGTGTTATTGGAGAAGGCTTTATGCACATGACACTAGGTTAGAGAAGGCTTCTGGAAGAAATCACTTAAGCAGAACTGCATTTCTGTACTTGAAGTCATCTCCGTCTTTTATCCCCCCTTATCTGCTGTCTTTCTATTTCAACAACAATAACCCTCATGTATCAGTTTGTAATATTTATGAATTACCCTTTTTGTGTGTACAGCACAAGTATTGAACGACAGTTCATAACAGCCTCATAGCAGCAATTTTCCTTTGATGGCCCACTCAGTGTGCAGCACTCAAAATGTTGCACTGTTATGGTTTTCTTCATAACAGGCTCGAAATCAGACAAATATCATAATTCCTCTGATTATCAGCTGAAAAGCAACAAAGACCAAACAGGACAAAAATTAGGATTTTTTTTTTGGCACCTAACAATATTTCAAGAACTGGCAGCTAATGTTGGATAGTGGCACTCAACCAGTTCTGAGGTACTGTGCTAACCATGCTAGTTAAATATAGTGAGAAATATATGGCTTTATTTTCCCACTCAGAACACTGAAATGATCACTTGTTGATTTTTTTTGTGTTGATACTGCTTTAAACATTAGATACACATTAAAGAAGAGGTGAGGAGAATCCATTTGAGGTGGGTTGCAGCATCTCCCTTTGGCCGGAGGACTCAAACTGTAGTGATATATTTGTTTGGAAAGTGAAAGTGCAAGTAAATCCAATCTTTTAATACTACTCTTCTTTGTTCAAGATGGTTCATCAACAGTTATGCAGCACTGTTGTTTGAAATGTGACCATATGAAACTTTGTAAGTGTGTAGCGTAGTTTAGTACCCTGCTATATTTAGCGCTTCTCTCAGCCCAGTGCTCTGAGACATGTCTGAGTAACATTAAAGAATTCTGGTTATATCCGGTGCCAGTGCTCACACCAATGAAAAAGTCACAGAAATTGCCATCAGCAGAGAAAAAGACAGATCTCTCTTTTCACTGATAAACTTCGTCAGTATAATGATCTGGCTTTCTCAAAATTACTCAGAAAGTTCTCACAGCCCCTCTAAATGCGTTGCTTTAAATTTGTAATTTAGAATTTCTACAAATTTCCTAAAGCTGAGTGTCTTAATTCAGCGTCACATTATGTTATTTTTTGCATTTTCCAATTTTGCATTTTTTTTGCTCTACAGATGTTGGAAACTGCAACTGGCTTGAAGTGCTTTTGTTCCTTTTCTTTTTTCTTAACCTGTCATAAATCATCAGACCACAATCTCTACAAAGGAGCTTCTGCATCTGCAACTGTTTGAGATGAGGGGGGGGGGTTTTGTTTTTTTTTAAGCCATCAAATTTTGCTTCATCAAATCAAACTTTTGGTCGATGACAGATGCAAACCCTCACTCTTGCACAGCTGCATAATGTGTGAAAGGATGTGTTTTAGTAAAGAGCATGTGCCTTCATTTACATCCCACACAGTCAGTCATAAAAATGATTCATTTTACACCGAAACGGTATCTTTTATGTACCTCATTGTCGACGATGAACATTACTCCTCCTACGTTCGTGTGTGTCTGCATGAATCATAGCACTTTAGGACAACCCTGTAGTTAGCATGGTGTGAGTAATGTGCTTAGTTTAGAATGTTGGTCAAATACTTTCAATTTGTGGTCCTTAAATAAGTCATTTTGGATATTTCTGGCCAAGAAGGGCTAATTTTCCACCTTTATTATGACAACTAAATCTGTTGAGCTTTTTGTTTTTGTTAAATGAAGTTGACTTGTATGGAGTGCAAAAGATCAACTGTGAAAAATCCAAGATGTAATGCACAGCACATGGAAAATTTTGAGACAAGTGTACATCAGCAGAAAGGATGGCATTTACTCTCTGCTACTGTTCTTTTTCCCACTATGGGGACTGTAAAGCTCGGGGATAGGAGAATCTAGCTGTCAACTCCTCTGACACCGTTTTGGATGATCGATGGTGAGGTGTGAGCTTGGCCACAAAAAAGACAGGTACTATAGGCCAGACACAGACAGGCAGGGGGAAAAAAAAGAAAGACATCTTCAAGGGACATTGCTTCTTTAAAATGAGATCTCTCTTTCTTTTTCTCAGCAAGCGTCAAAATGTGTCAAAGTAATGGAGTCGCTCCAGCCTTTCATTAATTAAATTTCAACACCTACATAATTAAGCAGCTACTTTAATGAAATCTCTCACGCTTGGAGCTGTGAAGACAGAAGAGAGGCAGCATCTATGCAGTGATAATGAAGGAGAAAATGTTAATCTTTAAGCAAATTTCTTACGAGGTGTTGAAATACATGATCTTTAGAACGTATAAGGTTTGCACAGCTGAACTAAATCCATTACTGTTCTCCTTCAGAGAAGCGAAAGTTTCATTTTATTACCAAATATAAATCATCTTTGACTAATTTATATTACATGGGGCGTACATTGTCATTATCTCCAGGGCAGTCAATGTCCTCTGACATCACTCACAGGTTTGAAAGCTTAACTGCAATTCAAGATATTTTAATTTCACATCATTATTATTGATCAGTTGCAGCAAAAACAGCTGATGATCAAAACTAAGGGGGTTGTCTGGCCAAGTTTCACCAAGCTAAACCAACGTTTCTAGAATCTTGAGCTTCAATTTGACAACAGCTAACATTAGCATTCAACTACTTTGTTTACTGTGACCCGTTGATATTGTAAATGAATAATAGAAAAGGCTTCTCTTTTGCACAAATGTAAAAATCACATGCATACAGGTTGCAGAATTTTAACTACTCTGCCTCTTTTGGTTGTAATATCCCACCCTCCTTGAGGTCTTGTAATAATTTGTTAATGCAGACGCCAGTTCACACTGGAGTGAGTTTGGCTAGATGCCAGAAAAAAGGAGATATCTCATTTAAAAATGTTTTTGATGGTGATACAAGTGATTTTTGAACATATTGTACTCTTGCTCCTGCCATAATACTCCTAGAGAAATTCAAGTGAAAGTACAGTACGTCTCAGTTTTTATTGGCAGCAATCATCTGTACCGTGAGTCATTGCAAGCAATTGCGTGCAATTGCGTGCAATTATTGATAGCAGTGCAATTTCCAGCTATGGCCAATGCTGCCTCCCTAGTCATGTACCTCATTGTATATTACTGCGGATCAAACACCTGATAGAAAAATCAGATTTGGTGCTACAGACTGAATAATAGCCCAGCACATAGATGGCTAGCAATCAACCACTTCCAAGTAACAATAACCCATTAATATTGTAGTTTATGTTCAAGGTTTGGCATTTTGTGTGTGTGTGTGTGTGTGTGTGTGTGTGTGTGTGTGTGTGTGTGCGCGTGTGTGTGTTATTATTTTTTCAATGGAATTTGTCTGAAAATATATATAGTGTAAACCTTCAATCATGCTCATATCATGACACCCAGATATATGTCCAATGCTTATATTGGCTGTAACTGGCAGGAGCCAACAGATTATCACATACTGTATGTTATGTGCCTTCAATTGACAGCATGATGTCAATCCAGATTTGGACCATCAAGTCCTCTGTTTCTCATTTATTCAAAGTGAAATTATCATGATTCTTATTAAAATGCAACCACATTTTGGTGGTTTTGAGATTAATTCTCAAGGAAATATCAAATCAATTGAGCTTCAGAGTCTTAATCGTGATGTCAGAGGCCCTTTTTGAGTAAGGGATTTATCATCTTTCTATGTGATCTAACTCAATAAATAAAACATAAAAGTAAGATCACAAATCTACATCAGCACATTGATATTTCAGATTTCACTCCATGTGTTAGTCTCTTGATATGAGTGCTGACTTAGATTATTTTGTGAGGAAAACAAACAAGCTTTTCCTAAGGGCCATTAGCATTCATGTCCCATGGCAGCTGGTTTAGCATAGTCGCATTTGTACCTGCATGCATGGCAGACATCCCCGAATATTGATTATAATGCGACTTACCATCACACCTTGCTCAACAGCCACTGAGAATAAGGAATTAAAAAATATAGAACTGCATTGTGGGTTATCTTTACATTTCCATATGCTTGTGCACGCAAGTCTCTAAAAAATCCCCGAGGCTTTCTTATTATTGCTGACTAGAATGTACTTGAGCTCTGTCATTACTTAGAGTTTAATGTTTAATACACGATCTTGGTGAGATGGGGGTGCATGAGATGGAAAGCATGAAGACAGACCAGAGGGGGGAAAAATGTGTAACCTTGCATATTTTTTTTCCTCCTTTTCCCATTTTCGACTGAGCCCTGCCTGCTTGCACCTTCACTGTCACACACCTACCTAATCCTAGGAGGGGATTGTCAAGAGTCCTATGCATAATGAAGGTTGATATTTCTCCTCACATAAGTAGGCCGGGGTTGATGTGAATTGTAGCAGTGTGTTGCAGTTACACAAATAAAGCCTTGTTTGATATTAAACAGGAGCGGGAATGGAGGACTGTAGGAAGACGTACACGCTGCAGAGCGAGAGGATTATAGGGTTAGGCTGAGTGCCCATTCAGCACATTGCCGCGAGTTAAACTCAGGAGAACTAACAGTGCACGATTAATGATGTCTTTGAACAATGGGTTCCTTTGCAAGTGCACAGTATTATTGCACTGATAGCAGTCTTCCCTGTGTATATCCTCCTCACTAATGAATGGGGAGTGATGGGGTGAAAAGGTCGCATGGCAGGGGTGTGGATCTCCACCCCTGGAAGTCTGCACTCTTAACAGGAAGACATTTGGGAGTCAGGGCGTAATGAAAGAGAGGTCAAGCGATTGGAGACGGGGTTCCTCTGAGAAAGGTTCCATGCAGCGGGGAAATCTCAGGGGTGGTAACAGAGATATGAATCCACTTGGAAAATGAGAGAAAACCTTTGACCGGAGCTGTGTACAAGCTACACTTCAGCTTACCATTTTAGAGGAGGAGGCAAAACCAGGACAGAGGACTTTAGGAGCTCAGGGTTTGTTCACAAAATGTCAGGCGGCACTGAGAAAGCTATTCTTAAAACCATGAACCATATATTACACGTGAAGCCTCTAAAACAGTGTTTCTCATTTTAAGTGGATGGTTCATAGAATGGTCTGAAACTGAGTTGCTGGGCTTGTTTATAAGTACTCCCTGGGCCTGTATTTTCTTTTTTTTAATGTGATGAATATTTAATCACAAAGCAGTTTTTTGACTAGAGCTGAACAGTCAACAAGATTCTTTTTCGCCCAGACAAACTAACCCAGTAAAAACACCAATACCAACTCTTCATAAAGTACCATAATTTTTGGACTTAAGCCGCTACATTTTCCACATGCTTTGAACCATGCAGCTTACACAATGATGCAGCTGATTTATGGATCTTTTTTATGAGCTAACGAGCTTCATGCCACCAACACAAGGTCCCAGACAAGACATTTAACAACTTTTCACCAGAAAACACACAAGAATTGCAGTGAAAAAAAACTCCATTTACATGAAAACACTTAAGGACTGATAACACATTACCATACATGTCAGGCCTGTAATTGGTGATATAACTGCAGAACAATGGTTTAGAGGTCTAAGAAGAGGTGGGCTTATTGTTTGGTGTATTTATTGACTTTCTTTGCTGATGCAGAAATGGTCCAATAGATACACATTTTCTTGAAAGGTAGTCAGTAGATTCAGCAGCACAAGCACAGCAGGGTATTCCACTATTGTTACTGCTGTTTTTGTTTTCCCAGTTCACATATGGCCAGTCCACAATGAAAGTGATGATCAGGTAGTTTTTCTGGTGGGCCACTGTGTAACCAACCATTTTACAGGTACTTTAAAAAAAAAAAAAAGTTTAAAGTTAAATACAAACTTTCTGTGTTACATTCTGTGTAGATATTCCATGTAACAACAGCTTATAGACATGTGCAGCCTATTTCAATTTTAAATCAAAAATTATTGTCAGGTGCGCCCAATGGTCCAGAAATTTTGGTAGTTTTCAAATGTGCATTATCTCAGATTTCAGACTCTGTTCCTGCTCTTTATCACTGGAAGCAAAAACAGCTTCATATTATCTTTCATGGCTTTATATAGCCACATTTTGAGAATAGGGGACTACCAATGTCTCACTGTCTGCACTTCTTTTTGGAAAATGTCTGGGAAATGAACCTCTTCGTTTAAACATAACACTCATTAAGTACAGGTGTACAGTGGTTTGGTGCGGTGCTGACCTTTAAATCTAGGAACAAATGAAATGCCTGCTTTGAATTGGGCGGCGAGAAGATAGGTGCAGACTTCTTTTCTCAGTGCTTCTTGAGTCTTAAATGTGTCTTATTCAGTTACTCTCACTTCATGTGGTATTTATTTAATACAGATTATCCCTGCTGGAAATGGTCAGCTCAGCGCAGCAGACAGCCACAGCTATTCACTACATTTACAGCAGATACTTTCTTTCAGTCCAGTCTCTTCCTTGCGTAACATCTTCCACTTCAGAGGACCCACAGACGCAGTCCTTCCCACACAGACATGGTCTGAGGCCACGTCAGTTACTCCTGATCGCTGCACAGTTGAAAAACGTGTCAGTGGTCTTGTTGCTGCTTGTTAGCCATCATGTTGCCTCTAGTTTAAAGTTTGTGCTGATAATATGATGTTGCTGCCGGGGTTATGCATGGTATCCTTCCACAAATGATGATGGAATTATTACCCTCTGCATGTTGCCCTTTGGAATGGATTGCAGTAAGGAATCTGTAGTTTCTGTATGACAGCTTGGACAAGCAAACTATGTTGTTTTACTCAGTGCCAGTCATGCATCAGTACCTCTCCTAATAAGAGTCTTTCATGGCACTGCTCCTTATGATACCACGTGGATAGCTGGCCAGCTGTAGAGGAAAACTGATTGATTGCGATGGCAACCAAGAATAAAATATGTATGTGTTAAAAAAGTAATACAATAGCTTACCACATAAATGTTTACAGGTAATGTGGGAAGTGAATGTTAAAGTAATAGGGGTGTTTAAAGGTGATTCTTAAATACTTAGTAAAGAAGTTTAGCTTCAAGCAATGTGCAGCAACGTCGGAATAAATTTATTTACCCTATAATTTAACATTTTATGATTCCAGAGTATGTCTTGGTGGTTTGTAATATACAGAAGAGGATGTAAAAATAATTACAGAGTAAAAGAAAAAGTCTTTGAACACGGCAGCTGGTTTCATTTCATTGTTCACCAACTGTATGACACAGATGGGGCAAATAGTAATTGCTTCATTGTTGAAAAAAACTACAAAAAGCTAACCTTTAAAATGAAATTGGCCCTAAGGGAAACTTTTGTTCACTGGCCTTTCTGGTTCAACTTTTAAAAGAGCAAATTAAAAGTCAGAGTTCATTTACGGAGGAATTTTTCTCATGTAGAAATGTGAAAAAGGCCAAATGTCTTTTATCATCTTTATCGTTTACAAAATGCACTGAAATTCCACAAGTGTACCTTTTCTTAAACAGGGCAAACTTGATTTGTGAAGATGGTTTGAGTGCTGTTTGTACATAAAGTTCTTGTACTGTATCCTCTCTGAAGCCTCCTCTGGGAAGCCTTTTTGCCCCTCGGTCCTCATTAGAGACAAAGATGTCTGGTATGATGACAGAGCCAATCGATTTCCAGGTCAGGTTTGGATGGAGCAGAGATGAAAATAAGAAAGATGAGATGCCACCCAAACAAAACTGCTTTCAGCTGAGCTGTTTGCTGGGGCTCAACGCGTGGAGTTTCAGGACCTTGGACAGCACATATTTCTGTATGAGCAGCTTGAGCTCATGGCTGCAACATTCAGGTCACAGTCTGACTCAAAAAAAAACAAAAAAACGATGGTCCTGGTTTTAATAAGACATGTTTTAGCAGCTGCATTTGTTCCAAGTTCTGCAGCATCAGTGAGAATACTGTGAAATAAGGTAATTATCATTGACCCAGTTTGCTCTGTTGTACTTTTTTAACAATGGGCGCATATTTGTAATTTCTAGTCACAAGTAACCAGTAATATTAGTGTCATTGTTCCTGCCAGGTGTGACAGTGTTCGGTTGTTCTGAATGACTCTGATGGCAACACTGACATGCTCATCAGACAGGCTTTTGTCAAAAGCTATTTACAGACTTGAAAGCATTGATTGGCCTATTTAAAACATACATCCACGCTCGATTGTTTGAGGGAAAACAGGAGAGAGAAAGAAATCATAACAGAGAGCGGCTGATGAAAAATAGCTGTTCAGGTTAAAAGGAGAGCTTGGCAGAATCAGGGGGAACAGGGTTGAAGAAAAAGTTTTAAAAATGGCACATTAAGGTAGAGAAGAAAAGCTAGTAATTACAGTGAAACGTACAAACAAAAGTAGAAATATTTAGGGGAAAAAAATGGAGTGAAAAGGTGAATTAGTATTCATCAGTAGAGGCAGCCCTTTGAGCTTTCTCTCTCTCTCTTCCCTCCAGGTGCCTGTGTCACAACACTGCAGCTTAGCTGTTAATTGTGCCAGAAATAAAGAACCCGGGATGCTCATACGCATACAGGCACATTTTTAACACAGCGCTCTATGGATGGCTCATTTAACTATGCATGGTTTTTACTGTTAAGTAGCTCAGAGTGACTAAATTATTAGTTTAAGTGATGGGTAGGTTTAGTTCCACTAAATATTTTACTTTAGCTTAGTCAATCTGAAGAAGGAGATGACAATTTGTAAATATGCTTCATAGAAAACACAATCAAAGCTTTATATGATTTATGGATCTCAAATCTGAACATAAAAGCCCTGGTAGTAAAAATGCTAACTACCGATTCCAAAAGAGTGAGTGTCACAGTAAGTGTCTTATCTCTTCACGCCTTTGTCACCTGTGTTGATAATGCTAAGTGGCTTTGTTTTCGCTTGACTGCATCGAGAGCACGCTGTTTACACACCACTTCCTGGCACTCTATGATTTCCTCTGCTAACCAAGACAACCCAGGACTGGGAGTAAAGTCTTGTTGTGTTTGTGTTAGTGTCTGCGGTTCGGGGATTTAACTGTGGCACTCAGGGAGCTAGGGGAAGGTTGTACTTTTTCTGGATGATTAGCATTTTGGTTTGAGATTTAATTAGGGCCTTGGTAGCGTGAGTAAAGTGCTAAAAAGATTTGTGCTTATGACTGAGAATGACAGACGTGGGGAGAAAAGTGAGGAGGTTTCTGATTCTTGGACTATTTTATTCTCAGAGTGAGTTACAGATTACAAACTTATCTGAATAACAAATGAGACTTTTATTTTGCGTAGTTTTTTTTGACACTCCTATATATTCAGCAGTCTTGCTGTGCTCTGAGCTTCAGAGCCAAGATTTTTTTAATCATCCATGCACACTGATTAGACATTTGCAAATTCAATCTAATACATTATGTGCACACATTAAATAATTCTGTTCTAATTTACATTGCTATAAGCTCAATTTCTAACCTTTTTAACACTTTGAAGGGGTTTCATGGTTTTAATTCAGCTAAGGTAACACTCTCTGACTGACCACGTAACTTTTAACATTTTTTATTGAATATTTTTATTAATACATCAACACTAATTGTTACCTTCTACAGCAAATCGACTTATTTCAGGGTGTAAAAGTTATTTTAAGGGTACAAATTAGTAATTCATGCACTCAAAGATCAAAAGCTTGACTCCTGGTACATACAGGGCTTTGTAGTTTGCTAACTCCACTCAGACATAAGCCAAATTTAAAAATCTTGACTCCATTGCCAAAACTGCAAGGGAAAACGGACAATAGAGACGCAATAAAAAACCTGATGATATCAACGCTCAAGGCAAAAGAAGCTCATAAAGAGAGCAGTGACTTAAAAACGTAGCCACTGTGTATTTTTTCCGAGGTAATGAGAGATGTAATATAGCTGGTGAAATCTGGACCCCATGGGCTGAGATTCAGGAAGAGAAAGCATAAAAAGCCTTTGATTACACCGCCACTGGCTTTCTTATAATGCAATAACCTAAAACGCCACTGAAATCAGGTAGATTTTTTATTCATGGCGGTTTATACGCGCGAAGGGTCACACTACGCTCAAACGCTACAGTTCTGGTGCTGTTAAAAAATTAAATACCACATTGGGGTTTGTCTTGCTTGAACTACGAGACAGAGCAGCATGCATCCATCCTGTTTACTGCAATAAAAACCTATTGAGAAAAGGAGGAGAGGCAGAGAGGATTGTCTTCTTCCCACACACGGAGGCCCAGACGCTACACTGAATTAGACGTGGAATGAGATGTTTTGTTGGTGTTATTATGCTCACATTACGCGGATTGCTAGATCTTCCCCACTGGGCCCAGTGGGCTTAGTGCCTAAGAGAGAAAGAGAGAGAGAAAGCGAGAGAACCTGCCAAAAAACAGCTGCCTGGCAAAATGACAGATTCCCCGGGTTTTACTTAGGGAGGGGGAAGACGTGGGATTGAGAATGGAGATGGAAGAAAATTGGAGTAATCAGGTCCTAATGTGCTCCGGCTTGCAAACATCTCCTGCCCTATTACATCGAGCGAAACGAAAAAGAAAAAAAAAACTAAAATGTCAGGCTTCTCACTTCTTCTCGCTAAAACATTAAGATGATTAAGCCTCTTCAGTGGCGGGAGAAAAAAACAATGGCACTTGAAATAATCGGTGGCAGTTGAGCCGTGGTCTTGGAATATTAATTGCAGCTTGAGCAGCCGGAGTTTCAGTTTCAGCGGCACACAGCTGTGAAGCTTTTTATTTATTTTCCTGCTCATTTTCCCGCTTGGCTGTTTGTTGTCTTATTTACAGATCATTCTGGTGTTCTTGGCACTGCATTGCATGTTCTAAAGGCCAGTTTTTGTTGGATTACATGTGACATGTAATATGCATTATATGCAAATAACGTTGATGGAAGATACTGTAAATTTAATAGCTTGCTTGTCTTGTGCTAATAAGCCAATCAGATCTTGGGATTGGTTGTCTGACCTGTGTGTTCTGAACATGATAGAAAAGAACAGAGCATACTGTATGTCACAAAGGTGATGTCTGTCATGATGAAACTAATGAAACACCCTCACGTCTCTCAGTTTTTAATCAATGCAGATGAAGAATAATGACATTAGAGAAGCAGCTACTGGGGTTTTTCTGCTCAGCTGGTAATATCACTTTCAGCTTTAACCAGCCGACCCTATGACTTTGCAAGAAATACCCAAACCCCCCCCTTCTTTTAGGTGAGTTGTTATGTGTCCGATTACTCGAAGGCAAATCACGTCTGAAGTAATCAGCTGTGTATTTAAGATAGGGCGTTTCTTACAGAAAGGCCAGACAGTTATTTTTTTATGATTAAACTGTTGTGGTGGTTGTGAATGATAATCAGCATCCAAGGTGACAGAGGTGGTTTTTTGAGGAGAAAAAGAAAGTACAGGCTGTCACTTCTCACTGCGATTACCTGACGTGCTGCTGTTTCATGTAGTTCTCCTAAATGCACCGAGTAGCTAAGTGTGGATCTGCAGCTTCATGCTAACAGCTGAGAAATCTGATGGCAGGCAGTCTGTTAGTTAATTGGAAGCGGTGCAGGCTCGCTCGTAACTTACCTGAGATTCCCATCGACAGAGGGATTCTTCAGCAGAGAGGAGAGGAGAGGGAGGGGGAATCATCCAGATGCCCCGATCGATGCTTGCCATCTTTTACACACACTGCAGGAGGGCGGGGGGCCCCATAGCGACCAAAACCGTGAGAGCAGAAATTATGGCTATTTGCGTGCTACAGATCAACAGGGAGAGGGAGACTGAGGCCCCTCCTGGAAAAAAAATCAATGCTAATGAGTGGTGAGTGCTGCTACACTGCTCACACACTGATACATTCACGAATACATTATAATTAGACACATATACCATCTACGGGCACAAATCCGCAGACACACCTAGATCACATTGTCACTCCAAGTCTAGAAACGTTGTTGCAGCAGCTTTGCAAATGACTGACATCCAATTAAAAGAGTGTTAAGGAAGCTGTAGTGATTACTGTCTCTGGAGCTCATCGATTGCTGATGGGCGCAGCTGTCTCATTACACTGCTAACTACCTGGCCCTATTTTTATTTATCTATGTCTATATTTATTACTCCCCACCGCTAACAGTATGGCATTGACCTTTTGAACACTCCTCCTTCCTCAAACCCTGGACTTATACCTCTCTACATCAGCACAGGAAGTGGTGAATAAAAATGAAGTAGCCTCCTGTAAATCAGTCCAGGAAGTGGCAAATAAAAGTGAAGTAGGGCTTCCTACATCAGCGAAGAATGAGGCGAATGAAAGATAAACTAGCAATCCCTACAACAACTCAGAAAACGGTAAATAAGCGATAAAGCAGGGCTTCCGACAACAGCTCAGAAAATGGTGAGTGAGAGATAGAAAAGGCTTCCAAACATCTCCTCAGAAAGTGGTGAGTAAAAAAACTGAGTAAGACTTCCCACGTTAGCCAAGAAAATGGCAAACAGCAGAAAAAAAGAGGGGTTCCTTTTTTCAGTCCAGAAAGAGAGGAATATTTAAAAGTATTATCAGCTCATTAAGTCGCTAAGTAGAGATTAGTTAGGGGTTCCTACATGAGGCGTGGGCAATATGGAAAAAAAAAATCATGTAACAATTACTTTTTTTTTTTTTTTCGAAATCATAACCACAATTTTGTCGTGACTTTTTCATTTCAGACTTTTCCTGCAACTCACGATTATTTTTGTCATCAACTTGTAAATCGGTCTTTTTTTTTTGAGTAGTTAATTAACCACAATTAATTTGTCTATATCTATTTCGGGCTCTGTTCGCTCAATTGGATAACTGTCCTTGTGCTGCTTTTTAGAGGCATGTAATGCAGTGGCATTATTTTTCTTTCTTGAGGGACTTTTTAGTTTTTTTGCCAATTAAGGCTTCCATATGGTAGACAGTGAGAAATTTTGTGCAGAGAAGAAGCAAGACACAGCTTGTGAATACTTGTGGTTTGAATCATTTGGAGATAAAGTTATTGTGTGTCTGTGGAAGTTATACTAACGTCATAGAAAGTACTCACAGTGCTAATTGTGTTAGCCTGTCAATGGGATTTTTCACTGATGTTAGCATTTAGCTAGTTGACTTTTGATAAAAGAAGCTAGTCAGTTAAGAATAACCTTCCTTTGGTAAGTAAGCTGTGTTTATCGTTTTGACTGTTTATGCTAATCTATCATCTCTATTTTGTATTTTCAGTTTTACTGAGAACCTGTTTGTTGATTCTAAATAAAAGTCCATATCAAGAACAAAGACATCTCATTTCACAAAGAACTGTTGAGCTTTTTATGGCACCTACATTCAGGGAAGGCAGAGAAGTCCTTGCTTTTAAAAAGTTTTGGGAGTTTTGACATTAGTTTGTGGCTGAATCCTAAAAAAATGTCGAGAGAGAAGAGAAGAAAATACGCAAGTAAGCCTTTATTTCTCTTTATCATGTTATCAAACGCTACACACTAGGAGCTGTCAGGCTTTCCAACTGGAGATGCAGAGCCTCCATCAGCGCAGTACTGTCAGAGCAGCAGAGATATTTCCTCACCCATAAATCTCATATATGAATTCTCTGATCTTTCCCCATGAAACTATTCAATAACACAGCACCTGCGAGGGATAGACTGAGCACTACAGACGGTTCTACGATACCCTTATTTGGCAGATCGTCCTTCTGAGGCCTCCACCCTACATCCACTCAGAATGTGGTGGGTGTGAAAAAAGTAAAGCTCCCTGAATTGGCCATGAAATGGGCAAATGGAAAAAGTAGGAATCCTTACATCTAACCAGAAAGAGGGAGATTAGAGATCAATTGAGGCTCACAACAACAGCTCATAAAGTGTTGGAAGAGATAAAGTAGAGCTCCATACATCAGCCTGGAAAGTGGTAAATAAGAGATAAAGTAGACCTCCCTACATTGTTACAGAAATTAGCCACACAGCATGAGCTTCTGTTGACGAATTCAAAAGATATAGATTAGATCGCTGATGTTCGCATGTTCTCTTTTCTCAGTAAACTGGAGAAAAAAAAAAGCCAAGTGGGGGGATTGACGTCAATGGAAAGATAGGAGGAAAGAATGAAGTTAGCACTTCATCCCATATGGACAAAAAAATACAGATGGAGAGAATAGAAGATCTGGCTTCCTCCAAGCATTCATAAATTTAATGAGAAGCTCCCCAAAAATGAACTTTGCAGAGAGACTGCCAGCAGGTGGTACACAGGATTTTTGCAGAGCTACAAAGAAAGTCTTTAATCTTTAGAAGTCTCCAAAACCTTCGCCATAACATCATCATTAACGCTGGTGCACAGGTACACGCTGTCCGACTGTAAAATTAACAAGGCTTTGTATAGTGAATATTAAAATCCTGTTTTGCAGAAACGCATGTGTCTCCTATCTCTCTCCTTCCCTCTTTCTTGCTCCACCCTCTTCCTCCCTTTTCCTCTGCCCCACTTTCCCCTGCTTTGCAAAGTGAGAGAGGGAAATCAGCTGCTTCTTACCACTGCTCCTTCTACCTTAAGCACACCAATCTCTCTAGACTCATGCCCCCTCCCCCTCCTGCCTTCTTGCACAAGTAATGAAGTCCCAAACAGTATTAACATGCTGAACACCTGTACACCATTATGCGTATATGGCAGGCAGGAGCCATCAACGGATTTGCAGGGGTGGGCACAGCTAGGATGAATGCAAAACTTACAGAATAGGATTTTCTTGCAGGTGCCAAATTGGCAGGAGTGCAGAAGTACATTTAACGTCATTTTCATTTGGATATTTGGAAGGAAGGAGATGCAGGAGGAGTTTGCAGAAGAAGCATTTGAGCACATTACTTGAATGCATACTGCAAGCCTTGTTCCAAAAGAGGATCACTTCATTGACCTTAATGAGTACATTGAACTTAGGGCTGTCTGGTACACACGGGTTGGTGATAGAAACGGTATAGATTTGGCCCACGGTAGAGATTTATGCTCTACCGTCATACCGTGACGTCACGACGTCGGGGTAACTTCACGTCGCAACGTCATGACGTCATCGTATTTGCCTCTGTGTGGAAATGGCTGCAAGCACAGTGACGGCAGAGGAGGAGGAACTGTTAAAAAAAAAAATAACGGTGCTACTTCCATGATTTGGACATGGTTTGGGTTCAAAAAGTCAGATGTGGAGCAGAAAAATGTCATTGGCAAGATGTGTGGTAACTCTTGCACAATTTTCCAGAACCTTTTCACTGTTTTTGCCATTTGCCTAAAACCTCTCTTACTTGAAGTACTGTTTACAGTATGCACTTTGTTTTTGTATGATTGAAGAATTTGTACTTCTGAGGCACTATCCTCATTTCTGTTGTTCTTCTGCATGATAAATGCTTTTACATTAAAATTACATTATATGCTTTTTTGTTGTTTTTTTAAATCAACTTAGCTTTGCTAAGAGACTATAAAACTCATTCAGAAACACTTCCAGGATAAAGTTTGCACCACAACATTTATACCATGATATATACCATTACTGTGAAAGGATTTAATTTATACTGTGATATGAATTTTGGGTCTTACCGCCCAGCCTTAATTGAACTGAATTGTTTTGGTATGAAAATACCAGCTGCCAGTCTAAAAAAAGTTTAAAAATGAAAGAAAAGAAATCCCTTGTAGACACAGGCCCTAACTATTGAAGCTTGACCTTCATCACAAGCAGCAACCCTCTTCAGTATCAAGAGTGTTTGACTTTCAAATTCATCATAGAGATTGTTGAAACAGAGAGAAACAATAGTCAAAGTTTAAAGGCAGCTAGAGTTCAACGTACAGCACAAACCTCAAAAGTTCAACCAATCACCACTCCATAATATACCCAGAAATGAGCTGAAATAAAGCCGCATTCATTCTCCAGCAGCATTTCGAAAGGTGAATTATTCATCCAATTAGTGGTTGATAGACTCTGTGTCCATAAATCCATGATTTTTACTTATATTTTGTAGTTGTAGTAAGCCAGCTTGGTCCCTCCTCTCAGCCCATGAGGAGAGTGTCTTCAGCTCATAAAGGTATGACAGAAGCTGAAGTGCTCAGCTGTTATGAAAGCTCACAGAAACTCCACTTACAGAGGGAGTATCGCTCATACAAATACGATGCATTCATCTCCAAACTAAAATTTTCATACCATATTTATCCTGCCAACATAGATGTTTTGACAAAAGCATTAGTGAAATGAAACTGTAATGTGCTTTGATGTTGTTTTTTCCATGTTAAGGACAGGGACACGTACAGCCTTTTTTTGTGGATTTAAGTGTCTTTTTTTTCCTCTCAACAAATTGAATTTCAATGAGAGTGCGCAAACACAAATGGAAGCACACAAACATGGGCAAAAAAAAAAAAAAAAAAAACTCCTCTTGCATACAGTTCCTCCCAGCTGGCACAGCTCGGTTAGACAAACACAAGCTCACAGCTGAGGTGGCGAACACAAAGCCTGCTGGATGCACGAGTGGAGAGCTGAAGGCTTTGTGTAGGAGGGATTTTTCTTTACCTTGTTCCTCTGCGGTTTTGAAATACATCAAATGTTTTCAAAAGGGCAAAAGCTGAACTAAAAAAAAGTGGAAAAATAAAAAAGGAAAATTACTTAATAATGTATGTCATATTTTGAAAGGGGCTAATAAGTGTTTGTTGCACCTTTTGAACCTGCTGCACATCAAAAGGAAAGAGTGAAAAAAAAAATCCCTGTCAATCATAAGACCAGACAAAGCACATTAAAGGCTTTTTGAGTGTTATCACATTTCAAAAAGCTAAGTTTATTATTGTTATATCACCAGTTTCAAGGGTTTTAAACTTTGGCTTTAGTTATACATTTTCAAAAGTGAAAGTTTTCCTCCTGACAACTCGCCCTTCTTCAATTTCCTCACAGACTCTCTGCATTCATTTCTTGTTTTGAGGTCATGAAACATCACCAGTCCATAAAAGATTTACTCATTTTGCAATCTGAGTGCAGAAATCAGAGGGAGTGGGGAAAAAGTCGGTATTGGAGATATTAGAGCACAACAGCACCAATAATGTGGGTGCTTCTTGCAGCCGTCTGAATAATTCATACATAGAGAAATATATTCCTTCCTCTTTCTTGTCTCGTCTTTGTTCCCTTTTCGTCTCCACCCTTGTGCGTCTTCCATCTTTTTCTTTTGTTCTAAAATTTCTCCACCCTGTATTTTATGCATCTGTCTTCACAAGAAGCCCAGGTACAGGACGTAGGCACAACTGTGATCAATCAAATGCGAGCACATGATTATGATGCAGCAAGAAGCACACAATTACACAACCCTTCATTTCAGTGTGAGCACTCGTCACACTCAGGGCCCCGACTTGGCATTCTTGGCATAACTGAGTGAATATTTAATCAATCTGCTGGCAGTAAGTGAAATGAAGGAATGAGAGTGTTCCCTTATAGGATTGTTGCAGAGAATTGACATAGAGAAAGCAAAGGATGCATATGTAATTAGAGGCAGGGATTGGCAGAATGGCTGTGTGAGTAAGAATGCAGCAGCAGGCAGAGGCATTAACACACACATTGTCATTGGCAGGCTTGTATTGATCTGTAGGCCCGCCCTGTGTAACCTAACCGGCGGTGGAATCCAGTGGTGTGCTTTTTCTTTGTCAGAAGGTGTGACTGGAGACTATTTGTCTTTCTGCTCCCCAAAACACAGGGTTACTGGTGTTAGCGGTCACTAGCACTTGTTCTGATGGGGAACTTCTCAAAGGTATTTGTCCATCTGAGTGTAAGGGGGATGTTTACAGCGCCCGTGAGTTTCAGCTTGAACTTGTTAAATATAAATACATCCTCTTTTTCTCTGTGATTGCATAACTTAGTATCTAAATGATTGAACGAAAAACAGATAATGAATGTTAATTACTCTTCCATAATTTTGTTGAAAAATCTATCTGGGGTTCGATAGCAGGGCCTAAGCCAAGAATGATAAATCATGGGGGCTTTGCTCAAAACTTTAAGGCAGATTTTTTTTTTTTTTCAAGTGTAATCCTGTGCATCAGTTCCCTTATTTTTGAAATAGACAAACTATGACTTCTTAACATTGTCGCTTGATTTGTTTGTCAAAATGCTTCATATATGATGGAAACAAGATGCCAAAAACCTTCAACTGTTGTTATTATTCAGACAAATGGGATAGATCTTGCTGCGTGAAAGTTCATCCATAGAGTTGACACCACATTTTTATAAAAAAGTGTTATCCAACTTAGCTTTTCCACATCATCGTCAGCAGTGAGCCGGCCACCTGCTGTGAGCTACACTGGTTCAATTAATTCCATTATGACTATGAATCCTATGGTGAGTAACAACTTCTCCAGCATTAGCTTATGACATCCAGTCACATTTAATAACTATCACCCATCAGCTCTTTAAACTGGTGTTCAACTGTGGAGGGAGGTCAATGGATCCAGTCGCTAGAAGCAACTGTTGGGTGCTAAATCACTGTTTTGGAACCCCATGGGTGACATGGCTGTGAGTGTGTCCCATGTTTTAAACTGTCCAGACAGTGATTTGTGAAAATATACTTCAAATTTAATTTTCTGATTCCAATCAAAACTTAATGATAATTTGCTGGCTAGAAAGTACATAGCATTTAATTGATGCACTTACAGCTACAATGGATTGCACAGTAAAGGGGGAGGGGATTTGGATTTTAATGCCATTTCTACCAATAACTGCAAAATCCCTCTGTCAAATAATGCAAAATAATGTCAAAACAACTCTTCAACAAATCTCATTGCCCTCATAAAAGTGATCTTATCTGCAGTACGAAGTTCCAACTAAACACCTTAATTACTCACACATTGCTGAAAACCTTTACAACCCCCTCTTATCTGTTTCTTGTTTCTAATTATAAACTTAATTATCTTTAAATTCCCATTAAACGGAAACAAACTTTCAAAGCGTCATGCAAACTTGGCAAATATAGAGCGAGGAACTTGTTAGAAACGTTGCCAATGAATTGTACATTAAATCGTACTGCTGTGTGCAGGACTGGTCATAGATCTAACAGTCTTCCACTAATGATCCAATCTACTCACCGCTTTATTACAAATACATGACTCAAAAAAGCAGGAAATTGCTTTCACTCATTAAAAGTCAGCTCTGGTACATTCTACTAACTTCTTTTGGTTTTAATCCCAGCTCCTGGCTTTGTTGTTCTAGTTAGCCAGCAGCAGCAGCAGCAGCTGTGGAAACTTCCCAGCCTCAGCAGCTTAGCTGTTTTTCCTTCCAGCAGTATTTTTTTGTCCTCCCACAACGCTCATTTGGACCAAAACATGTTGTTCTTTACATGATTGATAATTTAGCAATGAACAATTGGCTATGTTTATTAATAGGGCTGATTCACATTAGCCTCCTGTAAGTAATGCAAAAGCAAACAGGGCTGTAGTTATATATTAGAGCCACTGAGCTCTCCTGGAGGTGCTGTAAGTTTGATTTTTGGACAGCTAGATATAATAATTGGGCTCATCTTGGGGGGCAATTTATTAAAAAATGGAACTCATACTTAGCAAACAGTTTTGTTTAGGAAAGTCATTACCTCAGACAAATCCTCCCTGGAATACTTGGGTCATAACTGGAACACAATCTTTTTAAGTAGTGGAAAACAGCTCAAAGAATGGACTTTGAATAAAAAGAAAAACATAATTACTCTTCAATTTTGACAACAAAGCGAATTTTACTTCTAGATCTGTACAAAACAGAATGACTTTTTCATCTTGCTTGTTAAAATACCTTCCCTATCCGCTGCCATCTGCTGACACAACTTCAAAGTGAGGGCACGGCAGCACAAAATAAAGGTGTTTTTAAGGTCCACGATATAGCACAATTCCCTCTACAATTTTCACAATCGCTATCCAATTTCAACCCCTCTGTTAGCCACTGATGCCCAAGGACACATGACAGATTCAGTCTCAGTCTCTTTACCCAATGCAGAAAGAAGCAGCACTATTAAAAATAAAAGCCATTCAATTTATATCACGGTGGCATTAGCACTAATGAGTATATTAGTTTCAGTCTGTCACTGGGAATAAGAGGCAACATTGATCTCTTGTCATCATGCTCATAATAGCCCCCACCACTCCCTCCTCTCGCATATATAATTCTGCTGCTTTCCCGTGAGCTCCTATGGGAGTTGCTTTCACATTTTAATCTCTCCACTTAAAGAAAAGGCACTCTACTGCGCAGTCAATGCTAATCACCACAGTTACAGTACTAGTAGTTGGTATGCAGTGCATCCTTTGAATTACTGCCTGGATTTCCATATATTTCTTTCTTGCAGGGATCTATACTGGGGAAAAAGTTGCTCTCTCTAAACAAACAGCGTGAGGCCAAATTGAAACTCAAATCCCCGAATAAGACAAGGCAATTTTATTATACGTATGTACTGTCTCAGCAAGACCTTACAACCCGATGCGGCGCCTGGACATTTCTGCACGCTTGCTGATATTAAAACTGAGCCTGGGTCCCAAATGAATAAATGACCTGAAAAATATATGAGGCATGGATTACAATACACTACGTCCTTAAAGCTGACAGCACCCTGCTTTCATGTTATTGCTTTTTTCTTTAAAGAAACTGAAAAGTTCACGTTTCGGTTGTTTTCTAAATGCTTTGGATAGTTTAATTAAATGTGTAATTTCAGCCTTAATTTCCTTAAGGCTATCATTAAGGAGTAATCTTAACAAAATCAATTTGATACCAGAGCTCAAAAATTCAAGGTTCTTTAACAATACAGCACAATAAAAGTGGCTTTTCCTAACTGAGCTTTAATTCTCAAGGATGATCTCTCTATCAGGAAACACTCCTGCCCTTTATTACATCTGCAACACACACACACATATTTCTTTTATGAATTATCATTTTATCAACACAACCATCAGTGCAGCCATCCACTTAGCCCAGTCCTTGATTACACAGTCTTTTTGACAGACTGTAGAGGACAGTGAGAGTTTTGGCCTTACCCAGGAGACTCACTTGGCCCCTTCCAGGAAAAAGCGGCCACTAATGGAAGCAGAGGCCCTGTAGTCTCCACTCCACACTTTTATGTAGGCAATCCAGGCATTTATGGTAATCATAAAGTAGGGCCAAATGGATGGTGGGGTCAGCTGTGCGTGCTGAAAAAACATGCAGTGATGCAGTCTTGTTTACAGCTGCGATGAAGCGAGCGCTGCCAGCTCCTTGTGGGTTCAGCCGCAGCAGGTGTCCATTAACGCTTAATGTAAGACGGCATATTGTGAGGACTCCAAAGTTGCCCCCATTTTTGCACCTGAATCCAACTCAGTTGCTCGCTCAGGCTTTCTTGTTGTCTTTCACAGATTTATGCACATCTTGGGACACTTTATAAAAAATTCATGGGCTCCTAAGTCCTCAAAGGAAACTATACACAATGGTTTCCTGACCAGGGGCGTGTCCAGAAAGTAGCTTGGATTAGTATGTGTCCCATTTCTCTTTTATTTTGTGGCTAAACAAGTGAAAATAGGTGCTTTCAAACAAAAAGTCACCACCATAAAAAGGTCACAAACACTTATATTTTGTTGCACCGTCTTTGGCTTTGATTTCAGCATGCATTCACTGTGGCATTGTTTCGATAGGCATCTGCTATGTCACAAGATTTATCACTAGCCAGTGCTACATTTTTTTTTTTTTTAGGTATAACCTGGTCATTAAGTATATCCAGGTAGTCAGCTGGCCTCTGTCTTTGGGCGCATTAACCTGAACCTTGACCTGAGCAACTGCAGCAACCCCAGATCATAGCACTGCCCCCAAAGGCTTGTACAGCAGGCACTAGACATGATGAATGCATTATTTCACCTGCCTGTCTTCTTGCCCTGATGCGCCCATCACTCTGGAACAGGATAAATCTGGACCCATCTGACCATTTGAACTTCTTCCATTCCTCCAGAGTCCAATCTTTATGCCCCTGAATAAACTGAAGCTTTTTTTAGCTTTACTGATCAGTGGTTTTCTTGAGGCTACACAGCTATTCAATCCCAATAGCTTGAGCTCCCTTTACATTGTGTGGAAATGCTCTTAGTATCCCTATTAACCATATTCCTGAGTTCTACTGTTGTTTTTCTTTGATTTGGTTTGGCCAAATGTGATTGCCGATCATGATCATTCAGAATTATTTCCGACCACGTTTCTTCCTGATGCCAAAGTTCCCCACCATCCTTCCAGTTTTTAATAATGTGTTCTTAACCCAATTTTAGTAATTTCTGAAATCTCTGTAGATGTTTTCTCTGCTTGATGCTGCCAATGATTTGACCTTTCTTAAACAGATTCACATCTTCTCCCACAACCACAGGATGTGTCTTTTGCCATGATTTTTTTTTTTAGGAAATGAGAAGTTACTCATTGCATCAGCTGGGGTTCAATAACTTGTTGCCAGCTGAAAGATAACTACCCATATACTAATTATCCAATAGGATGCTTGGACCAGTTTGATTAGTCAAATTCAAGTGGCAACATTTTTTTTTTTTTTTTGGCCAGGCAGTGTATAGTGTGTATTTGAAACCATACACACACTTCATGCCCTTCTCCATATCTCCACACAGTCAGGAACTTATAGAAACACCCTTTGCTATTTCATCACGAGTGTCATGTGCACACATGAGTAAACAGGTGGCATTTATGTTTGCAGAGGTGGTGCTATAATGAAGGCGAAGAGTTGTTGGTGTACCCTCACTGCATTTATTTAGTATACACATTTAAATGTGGATGCTTGTTTCTTTTTTGGAGATACTCCACCATGATTGTGGCACAGCCTGGAGCTGAATGCTAATTCATTTTCTACTCTTCTCTCTGGCATCTTATGTGGTGCTGCACAATGCTTGCCAGAATCCACAAGAATCTACAAGCACTTGGCCTCACTATACCACCCAAGGGTGAAAGATGTTTTAAAAAATGGAATAATTCAAAAATCTAAACCCAATTACTGCGTAGGTGCCAGTGTTGTTGGCTAGGCACAGTCAGAGGCTTGTAGATTTTCTGCCTTGCGAATGTTGTGAAATTGCACTCCGCTGTGTGCAGATGCTTAGAATACACATGACACATTAACTTCTCTTAATGTGACTGTCAAAAAAAAGGATGAGGAAATGCTTTCAGAGTGTGGGAGAGGGTGTGCAACACTTAACGAGTCATTAAAGAACATAATTTTTCAATTATCAGCCCAAAAATATCACTTTGTTTGGGATAAGATAAAAGACTGTAGAGATGTTTTTTTTAGAAAGTCTTCTTTGATATGGTTGTCTGATATAGCAGGAGATGGAGAAAAACAGAGAGGCGCCCACAGACTCCACATCCCTGTGGGCCATCTCGAAGAGAGAAGGATGCTATTCGGACTGTTACATTCCTCCTGGTTTCTAATCTTTTCAGTGTGGACAAACACCAGTAAACACTTCATGCATTTGCAAGTTGTTCATTCATAAGCAGGGGAAGTACAGTTAGGAGAGAAACAAAAAGAGAAAACAATAAGAAAGTGAGTCTGCAGAGGAAAATGGCAATCACTTTTCCCCCAATCTGCCCCAACTGTTCTTATGAAATTCAATAAGAGATGCAGACCTCTTGTTGATGAAAAGGATTAAGGAAAAACTGCTTCATTTCACCATGCACAACAGACCGACAAGGGCAATAATAATGTGGTTTGGTACAGCCGACTCTTATCACCTGAATTTAATCTCAGTCCACAAGAATTACATTCAGAGACCAATTCAAATACACCGTTAGACAATGTAATCCATATCCATAGCCTTTACAAATCCCTCAGTGCATTAATTCATCCCATACAGTCCACAAGATTAATAGGAGGCCAGGGCAAGATGTGATAAAGCCAGCAGAATACATTGTCCCACCGGCCACTAGTACAGAGGCTAATTTGTATGGTGCTCAATACGAGCGTACAATGGTCATTGTTAGGACAGATCAAATTTAGTGGATGGCAGAGCTGTGATTAGCTTGAGGAGTAAGTGCTGTCTCTGATATAAAACCTAGTAAGAGCATTAAGTGTGATAGGCACTTTAGGAAGAGAGACTGAGAGATGGTTTCAGTGCTAAAGGCAGGCGAGGCAGAGATTTCTGAGAAGCAAAGGGTTGACTACATCAGGTGGGAGATAGTAATTTATCCCGTGGCAATCAATTATAGGATTAGCTCAGGCTATCTTAGCATAGATTTATCATATTGTAGCTTACAAGGTGCTACAAGGCTGGACACAGTGCCATCACTTTCAGGGAATTTATGCTTGCCAATTTTCATGTGGTATTAAAAGTGCCATTAATTGTGCAAAGAAAGATAATATAAGCCACGCGAACATTAGCTAAAAGCATCTCATTTTTAAGTGGCTGCACTCTTTTCTTCTGGTTTTTGTGTATGACTCCATCGCATCAACCTCATAGAATGGATTTCAAAAGTTTAACAATGTTCATTCTTTTTAACTCCATTTCCACAAATAAGTCAAGAGCCCCGGTTCAGTGTTAATTCCTATCAGAGCCTGAAATAACGTTACAAGTGATTTAAATAGGCTGTGTAATCAAAGGTGCATATTTTCTTTGTAAGATTTCTTTGAAGTGAGATAATACACAAAAGCTAGCTCGAGTTTGCTAACTTGGTAAACTCAAGCTAGTTCTAAATAAAGCTTAGCTGCTTTCAGTAAAAACTGTATGGTTATTACATTTTGAAATGTTGAAATGTTGATTTAAGATATCTGTAAAACTACTTTCTTACACTTAACAAATGCATTTCTACATTTTTACTTATAGAAATGCCATTATGAATGTGTCTATTTTGAATCACAACATGTTCAAATTGAAGATTTCTAAAAAATAACTTGGAATACAAATCAATGGCACAATTTGACTAGTTGTGATTCAGTTACAGATATCTACAATGACAATTTCCACCAGTAAAAAATAAATTGTAGATATCTTTCATTTGAATTATTACTCGTGAAAACTACATTTTGCATATGTTGGCTTGGAATTCTTACATGCCAAAAAGCAATAAATGATATCTACAATTGTCATTACCGTTAATACTTATATGTTAAAAGGGCTCACTATACCACTTGTTAGCCGCAGCACTTGTTAGCCGCAGCTAACCACTATGTAGCAAGATTTTTCTTCAATCACAATTGGTGCAAGAATTGATAAAGCTAGTTAAAGCTGTTGTTGCCTAGCTTATAAGATTTCTAAGGGGGAATACCTACCATATTTTGGGGGTAATTTTTATGTTGGGGGATTGATAGCTAAGCTAACAACTCTTCAAGTTGCATGCTACAATGACTCAGTGTTAAATGAACATTACAATTAAAGTTTTGATAAGGAATGAAGACCACAGTCACAGACACAGACACAAGTTGTGAAAAACTACAGATTGAGTCATGTGGGTGTATGGGTTTATAAGCTCCTAACCCTTGATAAAACCAAATGGAGACAGATACTTCCCAGCAGCAGCAGCCACCATTTGTACCTGTCAGAGGGAGTCACAGCCACACCCTGCTCCTCCAGGTGCAGCTAGTTGTCTTAACGAGCTTCTGCAATCACAGCAGACTTGTCAGTGCAAAAACCAAACAAGGAAATTACAGTTTCACAACACTGAGTGAAACCATCAAACTATTTAGTGAGAAGTCATGTTACCTTTATCTATGGGATTAACTGTTGTCCAAACCACAGGATCGTGTTTTTTATCAAAGCCAAACAAAAGGACTAAGCGTCACTAAAGGGAAAGAGGAGTTTGGATTCAACTCTCTGAAAGGGAACATCAAGAAGCAGGTAGGGTCTTTGTTTGTTTGTAAAACCATAAAAACAAAGTCTTAAGTTTCCTGTTTGATAGTGGAGACACCACAGACAGATAGAAAATCAAAACCCACGGGAGGCAAAGCTTAGAAAAGTATTATCTAGCTTGCTTTTGCGTTTGTTTGAATTTTTCCCCCTTAAACTGTGAATATCAATACCAAGAGTACATACTCTATAATTACCCAAAGACAATACACAAGAGCTGAGTGAATCATGTAAACTTATGCAAGTCAGGGATGTACACAGCCCTATACATTCACTGGGGCTGTGGAATACCTGTTACTTAAATCAAGATTAACTGCTGATTTTTTATTGTGATAAATTGATTTTTAATCTCAAGTTCAAAATTTGAGATTTGCATTTTAACTCAGTTTTTAAGTACATTCAAACAACTCAAAGTGATGCTCGCATGTGTCTTGACTTGGGAATCAAATAAGCACCAGAACTCGAAGTCTGTTTTTACATTTAATGTCCTTATTCATCGCACCATTTAACTGAATTCTGCACATACTTTTCCCCATTTTGGTACTTTTTAAATATTTGGGATTTACTGTTTATTCAAAAATGTTTGTACAGAGAGTCAGAATGCTTGCTTCTTAAAGATATTAGAACAGGCTTTATTGGCGAATAAATGCGGCTCTGATTCTAATTCTGATTTGCTGCCTCTGCATACTTAACTCAAAGGTGGTAGCTCAAACTTGAAGTACCGCAGAGCACATTATTTCTTGTCTTGGAGTTTCTTAAAATGTCACTAGAAAAGAGTGGTGGTGTTATTTTCCATCAGTTTTAAATATGTGTGTAACCTTTTTCTGTCACAGTAACAATTTAGATTTTTTTTTTTATTTTCTTGTCTGTCAAGCCTGACACACACACTCTCTTGTTAAGTCAACGGGCAAACTCCTCACATCTTTGTCAGTCTTCAGCAGCTACATTTCAGTTACTGCCTAGGCCTGTGCAAGGGGTTAAATCCACCAGTACAGCACCAGATGTAATACACCCCCACATCACACTGACTGCAAACAGTGTGCCTCAACAAGTCCTGCTAAGAGTGTGCATCACAGGAAGCAGAAAGTCAGTGCAATTAAAAGTTGTTGTTTGTGTGACGCTCATGTTAGAAATTCCTCCTTAAGTGAAATCGGTGGGTGTGTTAGAAACGCATGTTCTTCTGGTTTGTGTTAGAGCTCGGGAGTGTTTAACCTGGTGGCCTTCTTCTACTTAATGGTTGCCGTCATTACATAACCTTCCTCGTTTTGACAAAAGATTCCATAACCACCTCTGCCTGCTCACACTCACATCTGCTGTATATATTGATCCCCTGCTGAGATGAAGTTGGGATTGGAGGACACTCTTGAAGCGCTTTTAATGAATCACATTTTAACAGTAAGCTGTGTGACACATGATGCATTGGTGCAAACACATGGTGCAAAAAAAGTGATGCCTGGCCTTGTACATGACAAGTAGAGAGAGAGAGAAATGTGCTGCAGACAAGAAAGAGAGATCAGACAGTTTTATTGAACATGAAGTAAATTATTGAACCCCCAATGTATATGGGTGCGTAGAGGAAAAAAGCTGTACCAGTTTTTCTGTGACGTCCTCTGAAGCCTTTTGGAGCTCACAGCTGAGTGTTTTGAAATGCTACGGTGTATAGTGCAAGTTAAGGGCAAACTCTGGAGCTTTAGCCATACATAACAAGCCTGAGAATATCATTTAAAAAGCATGAAAATGTGTATGTATACACGGTGTCTCTGCTCTGAGATAAACAGAAAATGTCCCTTCCAGCAGAAATATTACAGATGAACTGTTTTGTAAGGCAGTTCAAAGGCAAAAAACAATCCCATATTCAGACCACGTTGCATAGTGCAAGGGAAAAAATGCATTCAAGTTGGAGGAGAAAAGAAAGAAAAAGATCCGCCGTAAAGCCATAAAATACAATTCATCTTGTCGCGGTCCCTGCAAGGAGCGTGTAATCGCAATGACACACTGGCGTAATCCATTTAAAACACTTTGGCTCAGGCCTGGGCTGCTTTGACTTTCACTGCGGGCCTGTGCCATCATCTTCATTTCAGATACGTCTCACTGACTGCCTGCAATTAGCGAGGACGTGTAAGCTGCCTTGTCGTCCACCTGCTCGGGCTGCAGGGTGAGCATCTTGTCCTGGATGCATTACATGACTGGCAAGAGCGTGCAAAAAAAAAGAGAGATAATAACCTGCTTGTCTCAGGCAGAGGTGAAGTGCAAGCCTATTCGCTTGTCCACAGACGTGTAATCTGTCTTGAGAGGTGCTCTCTCTCCTCTGGCGCCTGTGAGCTTCGACTTTCCAAGGCAGGGTAGACCCACCCAACCTGACTAGGCAATGAGCTTAGAGTAATGGTGTCACCGGAGCGCTGAATCTCATTGAGAGTTGCTTGAGCAAACATTATCTCACACTGAACCTTCGCTACGGTGTCTGGAGGGGAGGCTACGCTGAGTTATTGCACAGTGAGTTTTAATCTTACAGCAGGAAATAAACTGTTGGCTTTTAATGCAGGCGGACCACAGGGCGACCTGGGTCCATTCTGCTTGTGCAGGATTGGGGCTAATTGAACTAATTACGCACTAAGGGGTTCCAAATTAAGCATCTCGTTGCCATTAAACTGTGAATGATTTATACTTACCTTTAAACTCTGCACAGGACTGCAGCCCACCACTTCTGTGTTTATGCATGAGTAGTTTAATTATGACTATTTGTTAATAGGAACTGTAAGAGGTCTGGTGTGTTACTCAGAGTATACAACGTGGTGGTTTCTTTGGAGTATTTTTCTTGAACAACCTTTTATAAGATCAAATTCAGACACTTTTTAAAATATATTAATTGCTATTAATCTGACAACATTTTTTTATCTGTTGTTTTATCTCTGATGTGAAAAACTCACTTTTTACCAGAAAAATGACTTAATAAAAACTAACTTGATTTGAGGGTAAATAAAATAAAAACAAGGGAAAATAATGGAAGACCGAACAAAATCACAGTCCTTGTCTTTCTTGACTTTGTTGGGCAAACTATATATCCTGAAAATCTATCGAAAGAGAAATATGTAAAATATTTTGTACTTTACCTTAAAGTCCTCAACTGGAGATACATACTCATTAGACCTGTTTAATGTCGTAAGAAGAGACATTGCCACAATTCTGACAAACAGAAAGGTCAGAAAATATTGAAGCAAATATGTAATAAAACAGGCTGAGAGTTTATGGGTAAACAGAATAAGATTTGGTTCATTGGGGGCTGCTACCACTAGCAGAGTTAGCACCATATATGTTTATGCTTATATTTAACAGTCACACACCAGTATTGGATGTGCATTGCTCTAGTAGTTGGTAGGACATCCGGCTGACAGACAACTTAATCTCTTTTTTCTAAATTAAAAAAAAAACAAAACATAGAAGTTATCCATTAGCATGGGAAAAAACTTGGAATAAAATAAAAACTGCATATCTGTGTAATACTTATAATTTACTTAGTTATGTGGCTGTACGAAGCAAGTATTGAGGATTAACAGTTCCTTGGGACAAACATATTTGTGTACACCATATGCCAACATTTGGAATAGCTCCTTTTCTTTATCATTTGAAAACTTTGAACAGCTCCTCTCATTCCAGACTCTCAAACTCTTTTTGGTAACTCAGAAACCAGAATTAGCAACTTGAACAGACCTTTGTTATGTACACATAGAGTGGAAGTATGTATGGGTGTAGTGCTGTTCTTTCTCTGGTCAAGTGTAGTTGCAGTGAAACACAGATGGTACCAACAAACAGGGAGCCATATTTAGCAATATGCCCCTCCAAAAATTGCCACAAAAACGGGTAAGCTTAGGAACTTGAGAGTAAACAATTCAGTTTTGATGGGCTTTAAAATCTTTTATTTTTATACAACTTAACAAAGGCTAAATGTTTTGAGGTTTTTAGTTTGTCACTGTATTGAAAGAACAGTTACTGGAACTGAACTCAATGGGCCATGCATGAATCATGAAGCCTCTGGATTATCTTCTTCACACCTATTAGCACACATTGCTAACAGTGTCTAGCAGTGGTTGCCACCATGGGGCTGTGATTTTTTATTTCCTGTGAAAATGGTAAACTTAAATTAATTTCTTCAAAAAGGACCATTCATACTCCTTGAGCTATGATTGGTTTAGAGGGAAGTTAAAATCATTTGTTAGTGGGGTTTAATCTGGTTAGCAATGATGTGCCAGCTCTTATCTTACAAGCAATAAAGGTAACTCCTTTTTTTTCTCTCACACATTCCCCAAGTCAACAGTTCAATCTCACCTTCCTCGCCCACTTCTCTCCTAGCAGCAGATGCCATAATTTTTCCAGCCCCCGCCTCTCTTTTTTCTCACCCACTCTCACTCTGGGTCCACTAGATGGATCGGCTCTCCCTCTATCCATGCTTCCTCTGCGCCTCCTCAGACGGTGAGATTGATTTGTCTACAGGACGCCTCTGACCTTTGATATGATCCGATAACGGACACACGGCCCAAACCGAATTAGACAATCAAAGGGGAGGCACATTAGGAGCGAGATGAGGTGTTTCCCTAGCCTCCATACCCAGCATACCCCTAGCTTTTTCCATGATGGTTAGGTCTTCCGTCCATCTCCTGCCTGCCCTGATCAGACGCTCAGGGGAAAATAAAAGATGTGTTTTCAAATTGCACTTTGCCTAAGGGCTCTCTGGGCCAAATTTAATTTTCACCCTACATCGATTTTCCCGCTTATTCCCAAGTCAATAGATCCTAATGCTATCTATGGTGTATTTTGGTGCTGTGCTGGAATACAGGGAGACCTCAGTCTGGACTGAGTACCTGAACACACTACATACAGTTTGTCTTCCTGTAGTGTCTGGACTCGTGAGTAATTGAGGATCTCTTTTCTTTATGTCTCTGCTTGTATTTTTGTCCTCTCCATCATCCACCTTCAACCTCACAACACCATTTAGAAATCACACAAAGAGGGAACAAATGGAGACGTCTAGAATGAATTACGTGTGTCTAACTCTATTTATAGACACTTAATAATCGTTGAGTCATAGAGCTCTGAATGAGCTTTAGTATAGCAATGATTCAAATCACACCATTAAAGCCTAACGTTATGTTTACAAAGAAAATGAAAATGCAGACTTTAATGCCAAAATTGACTCATTGAAATAGACAGCACTCCAGCTCCTACCGGTTTTTGAAATCTCAAGAACCACCGGGGTGTCAGGGCTGAGTGAATTTCCATGGCAGTCTACCTTAAAAAAGTTGACAAGCAAGACAGAGGAAAGGATGGGTTCTGACAGATCTCAGCCGTCTTTCACTGGAACATATTGAAGGGGAAAACAAAGGGAGGAAAAGGTGGAGGAGAGTGGAAGGAGGGGGCGTCTTCAAAAAAGAAAGCAACAGCGCTGCAGATCCAACAAATGGTGTGAAAACACACATCAACTTGCTTGGATACACATGAGACCTGCTATCGCAAGCCGCGACACATAACCAAGCTAGTGCATGAACAGAAGGAGGGTGTTTGTGTGTGATGGGAGGATGAAGCAGAAATGCAGCCCCCCCTCCTCAACCCTCCACCTCCCTCCTTCGTTGGCATCCCTTTGTCATCTTAAACTGGCAGCAAGCTCAGGAAGCCAGGGTCTTACATAAACCCTACCAAGTATGGCTCTGTGCTGGGGAACTGATCCCTCCCAAAACCCTCATTGTTATTCTCTCATGATGCCGAGGGATCTGCTGAGCACCCACAGCCAAACCTACAGCAGGGCTGAGTGGGAGGTGGGGGTGTTGTGTTTACATGTGTGCTCTGTCGGGGGACTGAGCGAACTGCACACACAGGATTATAGATGGAATACAACTTCTTAAGCTTCTTCTGTTGGAAATTTCACCATCAGATGGGCTCATGATCGACTTTTTTCCGTTTTAATTTTAAATTCCACTCTAAAGGGTTGCATCTCTTCATGGCAGATTGAACATAAATAGCTGCTCAGACCATAAAAAGTTATGGAACGCAGCTCATTGTCGTCACAGGGTCGGTTGTACTGAATACTTTCTGTACTCAATTGTTTTCATTTTTTGTGTAAAAAGACAGAAAACTGCTGCGACCAGATGGATATGGACAATTTAAAAAAAAATGTTTTAAAAAGGTAGCCTTATCAAAAGAGGATGACCACATGATATCACATCAAACCATATCTACTGTGTCGCACTTAACTGGGTGGTATTACATTCTATTGTACCGAAACTTAAGATACTTAATAACATTTTACTGTAGCACATTAAGGGGACTGTGAGGACTTTCTATGTGATCTTGAAAAAGTCTCATATCTAGATGTATGCCTGAGCATAATCCACAACTTAAAACGAAATAGGAAAGTGATACAGCACAAGCTAAAGGCTCAACACAAGCTAGAGGCTAAAACATGAACCAAAGGCTTAAACATGGGCTACAAGCTAAAACACGAGCTAGGGGGCCATAACACACGCTTAAGGCTAAAACACTAGCTAGGGGCTAAAACACAAGCCAAAGGCTAAAACATGAACTGAAGGCTAAAACACAGGCTTAGCTGTTTGTGATAATGTTCATTCCAACCCACATGCAGCTGTTATACTGCAGTGATCTGTTCAACTCTGAGAGTCCCTCAATTAACAGCCAGGTTACGTTTCCTCTGCTCGTTGGATTAGCACTAGTATGACACGATCGATTTACAAACTTTACGCAAAACTGATACAGAGCACCAGACTGTGCGTGGTGCTAAACGTAGCCAGCCAGTAAAAAGTTATTTTCAAATAACTTTTCACCAGATAATATAATATCCTATTGACCTACATCATAGTCTGTCTAATCATACTGGGTCATATTTTATTGTATCACACCATGTGGTATCATACTGTATCACATGAAACATAGTGTAATGTATTGTATCCTAGCACTACTTTATATATCATTAAGTGTCATACCATGCTTTGCAAAGCAAACATGTAAAAAGAAATATGTCCCCGCAGTTTGTGTTTTCTCACTGCTTCTGACACCTGCCCCGGCAGCAGCTGAAAACACACAATAACAATGAAGAATTTCTTCATCTTTAATCTTATGATCTCTTTTTGCTGTCTTTAGTTTCTGAAATTTACAAAAATGTCCCCACAGGAGCTTTAAGTCATGCACTTAGTTACATATTTGGCACTTTAGCTGGTTAATTTGTTATATTTTTTTATCCATTCCCATTTCTTTCATTGTAGGATCTATCATTAATACCCACCCAGACTGAGAAAAAGTTATGGATTCCTGTTCATTACTCCTTCCAGCTTGCTTATACCGCAGACTTTATGCAATCATAACCATTTAAAAGACTCCCTGAGACAGGTCTTCTTTGTCAAATTGGATTTCCTCTCTTCTATCACCACATGCAAGATATTCATCAAGGGGAAGCAGGAGGGAGGGGGAATTCAAAATGTACAATATAATAGACTCGAGCACACTTCCATGGGTGTCCACTTTCTCCTATGTGTAGAGATTATATCCTATCTCCCGGCTTTAGTGCGGCTGAGCCTGTCAGGGGGTTTTGATTTAAATGTCCGAGGTGGGGCTCGATCAAAAAGTGTCGTCTTTCAGTCTGATCAAAGCCGATGAGGCCTCCGGGTCCTGTGAAATCCATGCTGTGCAATCTCAACCTCAGTATTTACAGAGCTGTGCACTGCTCCAGTCAATGAAATATGCATAGAGCATCAATTGGCTTATCTCTTTCGATCATCTTCGCCAGTGAAGCACAATAATTTTCTCATGATCTTCTGGAAATCCTCATATTGATTTTAAATGTCCATTTAATCAGGGATGTAAGTAGGATCTCTACATTTACTGTAGCACAGCATATATTTTCAAAATTAGAGCAAGACTGTGCTTTGGCTGGCTGTAAAATATGATTAATAAATGATTCGCTGTGGATACTAGCCTCTCTGATCCTACCATAATAGTCAGACTATTTTATATTCAGTGTGAAGAATCTTATTTTTAATCTTCAGGGACTTTAAATTTTTTCTTTAAAGCCAAATAAGGAGTTTTTTAAAAACCTTAAGCTCAGTTTGAATGCAACTTTTAAAGAACATGAACACCACAGTCTTGACTTTTCTTTCCCCTTTTTTTTTAGCAAAACAAGCCCAGTGCCCTCGAGAAAATGTTCACAGTGACCTCCAGATGACTCTGGGACAGCTTAAAGGTAGGAATATAAAGATTTCACATTGAATATAAAGCTTGTTGGGAACATTGAGGTTGCTGCGATTGCTTCATCGAGATATTCTCACAAGGTTTATTTGTGCCAGCCTTTCGTTTTTCTCATTACTGGCCTGAAAGGGAAGTAAGAGAGGAAGCGTCACATTGTTATTTATAAAGAGATGGGCAAGTGTCTGGAATTATGAAGCAAGCATGGGTTGAATGGGATGTTATCTCGAGGTCAGAGGCGGCTGATCTGACAAAGACCACAACAAACTGATACTTGAGTTCACTCTTCTTCTTTTCCGACGCTCTCTTTTTTTGTTCTCCCTTACACTTTGATTCCCTCTACCCTTTCCCATGGTGGATGTCCCTTGGATAGCAACCGAGTAGGTCTAATTGATTTCTCTTGTTCATGTCGGTTAGAGGCAGCGGCATCGAGCTGTGCAGAGTACCTTGGCTCCAGCTTGCCTGCATTATTCCTCTCTGTTTTTCTTCTGTGCCTCCATATCCCAGAAGACTATAATGCCAATAGTGAAAATACCAGTGCCCGCTCAGATCTGTTTGGAAGAAAGAAAGCAGAGGAATTGTGCATGCTGTAGCTTGTGCAGAGAGAGATTTTGTATCATGTGGAAGTGCATGTGGTCCAAAGAAAGGTCAGAATGTAAGATTATAATTGCATCTGCTCTATTGAGAGTCATTATCCTGAGTAGCACTTACTTCCAAAGAACTAGCATCAAGCTGTGCTATCATGCTAGCAGACCTTCTCAATCCAATTCACTCTAACTACACCTTTATCTCTAATGGAAAGTCCTATTTATGTGTCATATTGTATTAAACTGAACCGCATGCTCAATGTAAGGCTCTGATCTGTGTTGGTTGTGCAGTTTTTATGATATTTTGTCCAGTTGAGTGTACATTGTTGTTACCCTGGGCAGTGATTCTGACCCAGGGCAGCGCATCTACAGAATTCTCTTCTTGTCTTCCTGTTTTGTCAGTATCCATCAGTTTTGCGAGTTCTTGTCATGTAAGAGCAGACAGAAGGCAACCGCTGCTTTTTTTCACTCTGTTATGTTTGTTTTGTTTCTTTCCAAGTTCAACTGCACAGCACAGACGCAGGGGTTTTCTTTAGGCGATAACAATACAGGAAGTCGAGCAGAGAAGGAAAACATCCGCCGCAGCCTTCACGGATGAGATGAATTTCAAATCATGCATCGCTGAACCTGAGCTGAAACTCTTACTACCATAAGAGAGGAGTTCAGTAGGAAGAAAAAGAGAACTATAAGCACAGATGTGTGTTGGTCAGTTTGTCATGGGTCCAAGGCTTCAAATAACTCTAATGAAAGACACATCACAACCTCCATCCTTGCAAATGTACTTCTCACTCAGTTAAACTACTGAACGGTACACCAGCTTTCTATAATTCATTCAAATGTCAATGCAGGATATTCAAATGTTACAGAATTGAATGGCATAGGTCAAATATTATTGCCTTTGCCCCGCGGTGTTGCTTTGAATGCAGTGCAGACTAAGAAACCAATGGCAATTTAAACCAAACAATTGGCAATCATGACATGTTGTGACAGTTGCTTGGAGCTGAAATTCTTTCTCTGCTTCGCCAGTGAAGCAGGAAGGCCAGGGAACCTTGTTGACAGTTCACAGGGAGACAATATGCTCCAGATTAGATGATGTGATCAAACTGACATCAGATTTGCTGCCAGACATGTCCCTTCAATAACACCCCTGCTGGAGTCTAGATGCCCAAGATGCTTTTTGAAAGTGGTAAACAAATGTTTGTGTTATACATGCACAAGTAATGGCTTGAGCATAGGAGAGGGCCTGCATGAAGAATGAAGACATCATCTTTGCTTTGAGTCCTTTGAGTTTGGGGTTTCATTTGTTGCATTGGTTGGTCATCCAACTTGAGGTTTTGAAACCTGAAGTTTTTATATTTTTTCATGAGAGGAGATGCTATCAAAGGTGTGAAATACAGCCAGTTTGTGATAAATCGTGATGATATGAAAAAATATATTGTGATTTTTTTTTTTTTTTGCCATAGTACCAACCCTATTATACCTTATAATGGTTGTTTAAATAATTCTTTTACTTTTTTCAGCAAACCCTTGTATGTATTTATCAAACTTCCTGTTCATTCAAGTCTTAGACAGAGAAGAAATCAAAGCTAATCCCTGGACAACAAGCAGATAAGTAAATATAAGCTCTGAATATGGTAAATACAAAGGAGTTAGAAACAGGAAAGAGAGCTTTTCTTAATCAGATAACAAAAGCAGCCTGCAGTGATTCAGGTTCTTATGATATCACATACATCAAGCTTAATAGCATTCATGTCTCCTGCAGGAGACAAAAGTTGTTGTTTAACAACTTAATGAGTGTCTGATTTATGGCTGCAGCCATGTGCCCTAATAAATAAACACAGGTGAGCAGCTTTCATCTCGTGCAGCATTTTCCGAGCTACAGCCAAGTAAACGACACGTATGTTTCAGGCTATATACATGAGCCTCTGTGTAGATGGGTGTGTGTGCATGTGTGAACTCAATTAATCATTCATCGCTGGCTGTACACTGCATGTGCATAAGATGGCTGATGAGTTGCATGATCATCAATCAAATCTGAAATCTGCAACCATTTCTCTTCTGTATTGAATCATCATGAGGGAAGCACAAAAGGAAACACACGCCATAAGATGAATATGCCTGTCTTCTACACTTGTGCTATGCACATTCTGCAGAAACTATACTTACCTTTTGCGTTTCTTTCTAAAGAGTGAATTTTTATCATTGTGTTTCTGTCCTAAAAGCCCAAAAGTGATGGTATCTTCTGCACATCACGAAGCCAAGGGAATCTTGGCTGCATGGGACGGGAACAAGATGAGGAACTTTGGCAGCTAATGCATCAGCAGAAAATGAATCCCTCCTCATCCAAGAGCATTAAGATGTGGATAAATAAATATAACATTGCCACCATGAGAGAAGAGAAGAGGAGAGGAAATGTGGCAGCGGGATAGGTTTTTTCCAGCTTTCATGTTGGCAGGCGCAGAGATTTTTATTTTGGGATGAATCAGAATTTCCTGCAAACGCCTGCGTCAGGTGTATCTAATTATCTGACAGCGCGGGCTCATTATAAAGCGGCCCCTGGGAGTGGGCTAGTCAGCTTGCCGAAGCTTGGACCACAATGAAATGTTCTTCTCACAGCTCATACCCCCTAATTTTAGAAGAGCGATATTTGCTTTCTTCTTTAACTTTCCTCCGTCTGTCGCTTAAAAACCATGAGTATATTGCACTTATTGTGTGCAATGTGCAAAGGAAACGTGAAGATTTTCAGAAAAGGTGTAAAACAACAGAAAAAGGAGAAGGGTGAAGTAGCAGCTGTTTTTAAAGCCCTGTCCCAAATGTGTCACCTGGATGAAGTTTATGAGTTGTAATTACAGTGCACTGCTCTTCTCCTCCTGGGAGCAGACTTTTCTAACTGGGGGCATAACTGGGGAGGCATCAAGTATGTGTGCACATAAAGAAACAAATATCATTTATTTACTTCACACATCTTCCTTTAGCTGCAAACACTAAAGTGTTAGACAGATATCATACGCCTGTTTATTATTTATGACCTTTAAAAAGGAACATAACAGAGTGGCAACATTTTCATCTGCTGGGCATTAATATTTAATGGTTTGCAAAGTAAATGCAAAGTTTTGAGTGAAAGAACTTAAAATGGAAACAGCATCCAACACATTTGTAGTCACATGTTTTATAGACATTGCCTCTGAATGTGTGTGAATTGTGCAGCAGTATGCTCACAATATTTGATAAACCAATTCCTTTCCTGCACATCTGTCATCTATTTTCTACAACTTGAAGTGAAAGCAGAAGTGAATGAGCCACATTTACACACACACACAAAATAAAATTATCAGAGAAACACAACCCAAGCAGATGGTTTCTAAAAAAGCAAATCATACAGTAGGTTTTTTTGGAAGGCCTTTGTGTTAGTCAATCAGATTTCAAAGGGGTTCATGGCACCTCTAACCACCCCCCTGGACACAGCCCTGTCTGGAAGGTGCATCAAGGCAGAGGTGTGTTGTCAACACAGCTACATCACATTCTCATGTGTGCCAAGAGAAGAAGAAAGGTCTGTAGGAGCGAGCCTCCAAAGCTGTAGCTCTCTGGGTCAACCTGTGCAATCGTGAATGAGCAGACCTGGCTCCCTCGCTCCCTCACCTTCCCTTTTTACTCAAACTCCATCCAGCAGTGATTGATGCCTGGGCCTGGCGAGCAGTTTTGGGGAAGCATCACTCAAAGGAAAGGAAAGGAAAAGAAAATTGCAGGATGTTGCCAGTTTGTAAGATGGGAGCGCTGCTGGCTAAAGGATAGGCAGAAAGGGAGAGGTAGGAGGGGGGTTATTCCTACCTGGGACTAATCCTTGAAAGCTTTGCCAGAAAACTCACTGCAACTGGCAGCGAATGATTCAGATCCACTTCTGAGCTCCAAACTGTCTTTACACTCAGGGAGTACTAGCTCGTAGCACTGCTGTGATCCAGTATTTCATCATGTTACAGTTTATTGCACGAGGATGTGCGTTTGTCTCCCGTTGCTGTTTCTGTTGTATTTGTTTATTTTCACATTAGCACTGGCAGTTTATTTACATATTCATTGTTTATCATAGATACACAGCTGAATTTGGATGATGTCCACAGTGTTTGTAAAGCCGTCAGTGACTTGCATGGATAAAAGGATGGATAGATGGATGGAAAGTCAGAACAAATGAGCTAAAATCTGCAAATCTCTGACCCCAGGGCGACATTATCGTACCAAATCCAGCCTTAATCACAGCCCAAAAAGGATTTCCACATCCCACTTAAGCTACTCAGAGCACAAAACCCTCAACGTGGAGACAAAATGATTATTGGATTTAAACTAGCTTTAAAAAACTAGCTTAAATGTTCAACAAACTCCCCCTCTTGTCATATTTCCCTGTCCTTGTTTGCTTCCCATTCACTACAGCAGTAGCCTATCTCTCTCTGCCTCTTGACTGGCAGACCGTAATGCTATTACCTCTCCTCAATGGTCATGCTCACTTAGCCCTCTGTCACTCCACACTGGCCGCACTGACACACATCTCTGCCTGTGTGAGCCGTCCTTGCCCCTCATTTGTGTCTGCTTGCTACAATAACAGAGGCACACAACTTTTCAGTTCATTATCTCGCCTTTTAGATGCTCTTCCACTATTTTTCTCCCTCCTTGGGCTGCAAAGTGTGACTGGAAATCAAGGGTAATTGGCTATATGTGAATCACTCGTCTGTAGTAGTGACAAATCCTCTTTTTTATAGAGAATGAGGTTAGACAAAAGTAAGGATGTGGGAACTTCCAAATATAGATGACAGGGATAAAGAGGAGGGAGGGACTGGGGGCCTGTGCTGACACACGACTGCGCATGATCAACTGTCAATCACCAGTCAAATCTGACATCAGAGCCTGTCAGATAACAGCAGCAGAAAGAAGTAGGTGAGTCACAGCCCACCCACCGTCTACATCACCTGAGCCAGGAGCCAGGAGCCCTTTGGCGCGCACACAAGCACGCGCGCTCTCTTGAAAAAAGAAACCGAGTCAGTCCACAGCACCACACATTCATCCAAACTTTCCCCAACACGTCCAACAGCTCTCACACGCACTGAATCCCCCTCGTTTTTGAGCAGGCTGCGCGTACTTGTGCGTTCTTCACGTTTGGAGCGTCATTAACAGGCAGAGCTGGCTCTGCTTTCAACACCGAATGGGTCATAAATGATGACGTTAAAAATAATCTGTAAATATCTTGCCACCATCTGGAGCATAACAGCGAGCAGCAGCGCGGTGCACGCTGTGCGCTACGATACCCATAACGCAGCTCCAAGATGTGCAAAAATATGCGCCCTGGGCTCCTACTCACAGCGAGGCACGACACACAACTTGGAGTAGACACCGAGCCAACACTTAATTCCACACATGAACACATCACGAGCTGATTTCAACACACATGCAGCAGAGAAAAAGTCTAATCTACTTACTATAGAGCCAGGATGTAGAATGCAAAGCCCCGGTAAACTGTAATTAAGTGGGAAAATAGATGAGCGACACGAGTTTTATTATCCACAATTTGAGAGTCTAAAGCTGAACAACTGCATGCATTCTCAGATATTTCGCTGTATTGGTGTCAATGTGTCTCCTTACCGGGGCTGTCCGGATAAATTCCTGAGGAAATTCCAGAGGAGTCCCTTCTTTCTTCCCCCAAAGTCAGAAAACAGCAATGCTTTTCTTATTCCAAAAACAGGCCCCCGGTTTAACTGAAAGAGAGAAGAGACCAAAAGAGCCACAACAAATTCCATTAGTACCGGGAGTCCCCCCCACCTCCACTTCCACCACCCAAAAAGTGTTGACATAACATCTGTGAAAGAAGAAGAAAAAAAACTCGAAATAAATTGGCGGAATGGACAGATGGTACCTGCTCTCTTAATCACTGTCGACAAAGACAATGAGAGCGCCAATAAGACGAGCAGAAAAACTGAGAGAGCTGAGCTTTTCTGAGGAAACGCAGCCCCAGCGTGCTGTCAGATTAAAAACCAGCACACACACACACTCAACGCACACTCTCACGCTGCTCCCGGCGACGGCTGGAGCTGGGAGAGAGAGGGAGGAAAGGAAGAGACGGCAGGGATGCTGCGCTCAGGGCTGCACTTCCCGCTCCGGCCGCTTGGTGGCCGGCTAGGGGAGCAGCTGCTGATGGGATGTTTCCCACCATGCAGGACTTAACAGCCAGTTTGTCCCTTAATGAGGTGATCAAGATCTATTATGATTTTTAAAACAACCTAAGAATGCATCCTTAACTGCATTATGGCCTGTGGGCAGCTGAATAAAAGCAGAGGCTGAGTTACAATCCAAACCCATATTCCTAACCCTATTTTGACATCACAAATTTCAAGTGACCCCAGAGACACTTTCTATTTCTGGAATTAGTTTTTTCTTCATCATTAACATTGTGTTGCAAATACAAAGTAGCCAGAATTAGTGCACAAAGTGACAATTTTATTTTCCCTGAACAGGATAAGACTTTATTTTAAGTGAACTTTATAAATCAAAAAACGTTATCTTATCCTCAAGGGACAATTAAAGGCACATAGAGCAGTAAGCAATGAAAACAACTGTAGACCAAGATAGAAAAACATAAAGCAGAAAGTTCAGTATTGCACTGTAAATTTAATCTACTGCTTAAGATGTCAAAATACTAAATCCTGGAAAAATAAAAATAGAAAATAATGTTTGGATACTAAAATATTTAACAATAAAATACTACAATGCTGAAATAATTAATAATAGAATACTAACAGTACTCAAATACTTCGTAATAAAATACTTTAAGCCAGGATTGGTAAGCAGATTTAGATACACTTTTTGTTATAATGGTTACAATGATCTGTATGTGGCAATTAGTACATGATGCATGCTTAAATGGGAGCAGACCTCTATCTACAGAAGAAGTAAACCTGGACAACTTTAAAAGTTAGCACAGGAAAACAAAAACAAGCTGTAAAAAGTTGCGAAAAAAATTTGAAATAAAACTACGATTGAGACATGGACAAAGGCATTGATCAATGTCTTCATGTTAACAACAATCAAAAGGGTAACGTCCCTTTGAAAATATTCTTACCTAATGATGAACTCCTAAATCATGATTGGCTGTTTGCCCTGGCAGAGGTGGGCTCTGGGAGTGCACTGTTTTGTTTGTACTTTACTTTATAACTTTGCTTGTGGATCTTGTTTTGTGACCTGAGGGATTTGAGCTGATAAACTTGTAGCCACACTGTGTTGGTGTTGGAGTTTAAAAAGTGAAAAGCAAAGAATCCTCTTCCAGTAACTTTATTTAAAATTCTATATAAGTGTGGATTTTTAAACCTTATGCAATGCTGACCAGGTCACCTCAGTCACACTTGTCTGGATCTGCGTCTTATCCTGTAGAAAAATCTGATACTTGCACTGTAATGGCACTGGTTTGAGAATCTTATAACAAGCAGAGCTTTAGTTTGAGGGTTGACTTCAGGTGACATTTTGTGCTGCCTCTGCCTTTTTCACAGAGGACATTTCCACATGTAACAGCAGGGAAAGTACAGGTGTTAAATTAAATGCTGGCTCCATGCTGGCTGTTTGAGTTTCAGGGACCTGCAGTTCTTCATGTTCGTTAACTGTTGTCATCAGACACGTACATAGATTGGTTGCTGTTGCTGTTGTTGTGAAAGTTGTTGTTGTTCACCTGTGCTCCTTTTTCTGTTGTTAAGATTACAGTGTCTCGGTAAATAGAAATGTTAACAGTAGGCTTTAACATTGCTTTTCATCCATTCATGTGTATGTCCTAGGTGCTTCTAAGAGTGTAAACACAATACACAGCCGATGTGTAGACAATGGAGAAGTGAATCATGCTGAAGGAGTGTTTTGAGACATTTACTGACTTTACTTTACTTTACTGTTTTTTTCTTGTTATTAAACATCAGAAAGTACAGGCAGTAACAGAAAGAAGTATTAGTATTTCCTGAGTGGTGTGGATTTGTGGTTAATTTTACTATAGCAGCAAGATGTATAATGAATATATTCTTGACATAATTTTATTCCAATTCATACAGCTGCCAGGACAGACTTAGAAGCAGTTACCACAGATTAAAAAAAGAAAAGAAGCATAAGTAAATACAATCAGAAAACTAGCAGTTTCTTTAAATTAGCAGTTTCAGTAATTGATGGTGTTCTTGATCCTGTGATGCTTTGAAAAATTCAGAAATGAGTCACAAATGTCCCTTTTAGACAGATCAGAAGGATTTTCTGTAATCAAGTCATCATTTGTGTTTCTACAGAGATACAAAATCACTCTTACACAGAGAATTTGTCTTTTTGCAAAAGTAATAATTAACCTGTTGAAGTACACTGACAGCAATAGTTACCATATTCCTTTTCCTTTTTTTCTTCTTTTTTTTCTTTTCTTTTCTTTTTTTTCGGGGGGGGGGGGGCTCTTGTTTTGAAATGACAGAAAATGCAGGGCAAATGATATAATAAAAAATGATAACGTAATTCACCTTGCCATTTATGACAGAAGTGACCGTTTGTCAACAAAAGGTCTCCTCAGGTACAATTATTCGCAAAGATTGAACTAATTTTCCTCAGCAATAAGTGACATTTTTGGTCTTGTTAACTCATCTCTATTAGCTTTATGAAAGCCAACAATATTATATGTATGTATACTAAGCTATTGGTAATGTTTTTTGATCAAAAACATAAGTAAATAAGGATGTAAATTATGTTTTTTTGGAAAGTTCTGTCAAATTAGCTTAACTTTTCCTGTCTATTACTTTATTGAAACATCCTACATCGATATGGAATCACAGCTGTTTGGCTTGCAACCATGAGTTGCTAAAACCACCTAGACCACAAGATTCCTTCACTACCTAAAACTAAGGACCTAGCAAGTTTCTTGCGTACTCACTCTGGACTAAGTGTTTCCACTCGGTTGCAGATTTTGTGCCAAGCTAATTCATGTCCTGGCTGAAGTTTCTACAGAAAGATACCAGGGAGGTATCAATCTTCACATCAAAGCCACAGCTAGAGAGTAAAGTGTATTTCCCAGAATGTACAACTATTACTGTCTTGTGATACAAAGGCATTTACTTTGGCACCATCCCCAGACTGAGTATAATATTTAGCCTTCCTGGAGGTATCCAAGAATAGCAGAAATGTCTTTTCACTTTCCTTCCATTCAGCATAGTTGATGGAAGGCAGTCTCAGAGAGAAATATGCAAACAAACAAACTGTCTTGTTATTCAATGTCCAAAATCCTTCTAAATGTCTTGAAGTTAATGAACTTATTTTTGTTTCATCAAATTGAACTTGAGCAGAAACCAAATGACTTCCCCTCTGACTGAAGCTCTCATGTCTAGGTTGCATTGTAGATTGATAGAGATTTTATTTTCCAAATGGTATTTTTGTGGCAGACAGTCTCTGTACGCAGAAAAATGGAGGATATAAATATATGGTGCTTGAGTCAGTAGGAAGAAAGTGCTTTTGAAGCCGAGTCTGATCTCTGTACAGCAGGAGGAACAGTTGGGCTTCCATTAATGCCACAAAGAAGTCCATTTATACCTATAATTGTGCCATCCTGGGCAACCCTTGAGCTCAGGAGCAGCTGTCCACTGAGACACAGGCCCTGTAGGGAAATGAGATAAAATAAGATCCAGGGGATAATCCATGTCTCCCTGAGACCATCACTGAACTGGACTTCTTGACACACTCTCCATCCATCATACTCTGTACAGCAGCCTGAAGGTACTTTAAATCAATGCTGCTGTAACAGTGTTCTTGATGTGCAAAGGAAGAATATTGTACTTTCCTTTAGTTATTGTTATCTATTAGTCAGAGAGTTGATTCTTGGAACTTTGAGTGGGAAAGGGTCATTAAGGCTGTTTTGTCCAATTCATGAATCATATGTAAAAATCACTATTTTGTACCAAAATGAATAGTTATTCACTCTAGTCGCCGAATAAGGGTAATTTTTGGTGTTGATTTTGGCTGTCCCTGTTGTCTAGCTGTGAGTAAGGGTTTCATTGTGCAAAATCACAAACCAATAGTTGTGGCACATCCCTCCAGCTGCAACAAGTATCGATGTGAAGGATAATGTATTGTGAGCTGGCGGTTGTCACGATACCAGTCTATAAACTGACTGGTAAATGAGCTGCTCTTTTACAGAGCTTCACTAGTCTTTCAACCTCTCAGAGCACTTTTACATTACATGTTACAATCATACACCCATGGCACAGTCATAAAAAGCTTATTTTTACAGGATATATTCACACATACCTTTACACCCAAAGCTTTACCTTGGGGGACTACTGTGAGTTCATGATCCTCTCCAAGAGCTCTTCATCCTGTAGACTGAAAGGATACACTGAGTGGACTGCCAACCTTCCAGCCAAGAGAAAAACACCAGTTTCATTCTGCATAACCAGAACCAAGGCTATCCGATTCACACACGATACAATGAAGGTGATGCAAATTCTGGCTGGAGGAAAAATTCTAAACGGTAGCACGAATGTCTCGAGGAAAGAAAGATTAAAGCGGAAAGTTCAAGAAAGCAGCAGCAGAGATTTCATACATTAGGTGGTGGTTGACCTGTACTGACTTTGAGGAGACAGTTTGGTGATGAGGATGTTGCTGAGGTGTGAGGGGTCAGCACGGGTGGTACCAGCCTGCCTCCTCTCTGATTGATGGTAGTTCACAGCACTTTTGGACACCCCTGCCAACCAATCTTACACACCCTTCTTCCTGTCAGGATGTTGGGAATCTGTAAATGGGTGCTGAGAGGAATACTACTGGAGTGAAACTGGTGTGCTGAAAACTGTGTTTAGAAGAAGATATTTTGAAGGCAGTCTATAAGCAAATAAAGATAATTATGATGGCTGAAATTGGCATGACAGAATTCTAACCATAGACCCTCCATTATTATTTTTTTAGGAACAAAAAGTATTTCAAGGAGTTACACAAGATTACACATTTGTAATATCTTGAACTAAGAAATTTGATGGTACGAGCTCTCTATTTTCCTTCTTTTGCCACGTTGCTATGAAATATAATTATTCTGTCTTGTTTGGTTGGGATTTGATGTTTGCTCAACATGCGTCCCTAGCAACAAACTAAGTTAACATGTTCAGTACAAACTAGGGATGGAACAGTTCACAACAATTCACAGTTCAGGTTTGTGGTCAAGGCTTTTCCTTTTGGCTTGGTGTACATTGTTGTTGTTTTTAACACCCTGAAATACCATGTATCCCAAAAAAATCAACCGATAACCTTTTTTTTCTATTACTTCACATAAAGCTGTGCAAAATTTGAAAGAATGAGGCAGTTTGCCATTTTCTACATCATTAAAGCTGGGTGAGGCATTGCTTGCTTAAACATACCGACTCCTCAGCACGGATGGTAGCTATTAGCTGTCCTAAAAGTCTCAATGACACCATTACTTAATCTGCATCACGTGTCATTTGCATGTATTCATCATGGACACTGTAGAGAGAAATAACACTGTTGGAGGGACAAAAGGTGGGCAAAACACATCGTAAATGTGTTTAGTCAATTCTTGTTGGGGTTTTTTTTTTTGTTTGTTTGTTTTTTAAATGTAAAAATATCAACCCTGCTTGGAACCAGCAAAAATGAGGGACAACTGCAAGGGAGAAGGACTTGTCTACCTGTGAGTGTTTTGGAGAGGGGAGGGCATCACCTGCTGCCTGTTAAAAAGAAGAGTAAGATCAAAACATGCGTTCAAATGCACACAGTTGCAGTTTTATCCACAACTTTCTTACCACCATTATCATAGCTCACACTAAATCCAATGTGCTCCCATATAGCAGAACAATACAATACCACAGACACATTCTCTAACTCTGACTGTCTTTTCTGCTAGCCATGTCCTCAACATACATGTAAAACAACGAAAAAAAAGAAAAATTCCATCTATTCCTCGTACTGACTCTGCAGAAGTCAACAGTATTTCTGAGGCTGAATAAAGAGAAGCAGGCAGAGCAAATATGTGTGAATCCGCTCCATTTCTTATCTATGTAAGTAGTTCAAAGAGGTCAGTGCAATATCCATTGTCATGTCATACCTCTTTTTGAAAAGCTTAAGTCGAAGGATTACTGTGCTTCAAAATGGGATTTGTATGCATCACTTGTCTCACATTTAGATTATCCATAGGCTAATTGTAGTTTATATAACCTTTGTATCCATTGCCGAAGGTTGTGCTCTTAGTGTTGAGAGCTGCAGTTCAAAAGTGATGCTGACCTTTTATGGATGTGCCGTGCCTTGTGAGTTTTATTCTATTTCCTGACTTTCCCAAGAGCCCTGATGTCGCTTGCAAGGCTGTTGTTGGATTGAAGTCTCAGACATAAAAAGAGGCATATTGAGTCCATTTCAAGAAATGTTTGGATATTACAACATTTCAACTGAGATGAAACCAAACCAATGTATTTAAGTTTTGGACAGCAAAAGATTGAGAAGCTCTTTGATGAAGGGCAGCAGCTGTGCAGATCCTTGAAGTGGAATCTTCATCGCACGTGTTGCTTTTAAAGAGGCAGGGCAGACTATTCACTTCATAAACCTGAATTTGTAGAAATCATGTTTCATCTTTTACCATTAGAATTTGGCTGAATGCTTAAATGCACTCATTATTTCTAAAGTGAAAAATCTCATAGTGAACATGAGGAAATATGTACTTTATAAAGCAGTAGAGGGCACAAGCATATTTGTTACATCCCAGGTTCTTAGTTCATAGTAACATTATCCTCTGACCACTTTGCACTTCACATTGCACTTGACTTGTCTATTCTGATGTCAATGGCTTAAACCCATAGAATGGATAGAGATGGATTGCTGGCTAGCAACATGGAGAAATTAAGGAAAGATAGACGAGAGACTGATAGTGAATCGATAGGTTATCTCCCCACGTCAAACAAAATAGAAGAGGTTGGAGAAATTACAGCGTAGGAAAGCTGGAATGGTTTTTTGGACAGACGCAGAAACTGAACCATTATTGCTGTGCATCACATGCTCTGTGGCATTGTCAAATAAAGGCTACGAAGCCATGTAAACTGCACCACCTTAAGATAAAACATGAACAGTGTTTGACCAAACCACTGGATTTTTTTGAGAGATAGATCAGGGGGTATCAAAGTAAAAGGAACGTTTCTCCTGTAACTAGTTTAACCTTCAATAAAAAATGTGCTCTGAGAACACCTTATATGGCCTCCATATTTAGAGGGTTGGAGGTGGGCTGGACAAGGTTGGGAACCACTGGTCTATGATATAGTCCATAACAGCTGATGGCACTGGAGATGCACACCTTTATAAGCTTGGTGTGTATTTATTACACAAATTCTGATTATTTTATGCATTATAATTGGGACGCACATCTTTAGTTTAGGTCTTATTCCTTAAGAATAGTGTATACCTGTAGACAAATATTCTTGAGAACAAAGCTTTATTTCATTCCCACTTCAGCCTGTAATTACCCTCCTACTTCTTTTTTTTTTCTTTTTGTATATTTGTAAGGCTGATGAAAGTGAAGTGGAAGAGACAGACAGAGGGAGATATAGAGAGCATATGACTGCCATGACAGTGTCCTTATGCTTTGCTTTATAGATGTAAATATCAGAAAAGTCAGCCCATGGTTTCAGTCTCTCACATGAGCAGAGGCGGAAGAATCTGTGTTTAATATATGATGATGTACCAAAAATAAAAACAAACACTTTTCCTCTCTAAATTTGCACATCATGTTCTTTAAAATACACAAACAGTATCTCAGCTACAGTTTTTGATAAGTTATGTCAAACAGTTAGAAAAAAATAAAAAAGTGTCTTCAAGTTTTACTTCAAAGTCTGTTCGACACTCCACAGAAACAGAAAAACAAATTTCCAAGGTATACAGAACATCTAAAAGTAAGTAGAGAAGGTTTGATCAGTTCCAGTGGGTTGCTGTCATGTACAAAAGAGAGAAAATTAAATATTAAAAACATTCATTTTTAATTACACGCTTTCCACGCGAGGACTAAAAACATTTTTATCAGCCTTGCGTGCAGTGTATCAGATACAAATATTACTCATCTCTCCGAGCTCTTCTCATGTCCACAAAGCTGCACGCTTAAAAAAGGTTTAGGGACTCGATGTTTAGTCTGTCAAGTTAAAATTACAGCTCAGGAATTGAGAGCGTTCTGCCATTTCAGACATAATGTACCGACCTTAGAGACTGACCGCATGTTTAACCACAGAGAAAGTGACGTTAGAGGCATCACATTGTAATACAAGTGAAAACAACTGACACTAAACAAAATGGGATTCCACTTTTAGGGCCTTATTGTGAGTCAGTATTAGATTGGGCAAAAATATATAGCTGGGATTCTGCCAAGTATGCAATATAAATAAAAGTTGAGTGGGTGCAGCTAGGCTCTGTGCTTTGTGCTTTGTATCTGATATTCACTTTGGTTCACGCAGAAGTAAGGTGATATTTATGAGTCATTGTATTATTCTGGGAGACTGGAATGATTTGAAATGTTCTCTCGCTCATACCAGTTTTACCAGGCGCAGCTCTGTGACTGTGTGGCTCTTCAGTTCCTCTTGTGATTATTGCAGGATTATAGGATGGAGCAGATTTACATATTTGCCTTGTTTTATGCATTAATTTGACCATTTTCACTGAGGCGAATTCAAATGTCCTGTTTGCCCTGAATATCTTCTTTTCACATAGAATAAAACATTATGAGATACACGAGGGTTTGTTCAGAAATAGAATAGAGACCAGGCCTCAGTGAAGGAGAAATAGGACGCAGGATCACCCCCTTGATGCTATCATTCATTCTCCTTAGAACTAAACGCTAAGCTAACTCCTGCCTTCCCTAAAGCAAGAATGACAGCAAGCACTGAAAGATCAGTTATCTCATGCTGAATCTACAACCATACAAACCCTGTCACGTTTTTCTTTTTCCAAAAAATACAATTTCTGAAAAATGTTGCACTGACAGCTGAGTTTTGGGGGCAAGCACCAATGTGAACTCGCCTGTCACAAACAATTATATCGGGCCTAAGTCCTCCTGTCCTCTGAGATTATATCTCTTGAGGATCACACTGAAAGTGATGGTGAACAGTGACAAAATAATTCAAAAGCCTGTGTCCCCAAGCATGTGCATCAGTCTGATGGTGGCCGAACAGGAGCAGGAGCTCTGCAGCCTTAAGTGCAAACTTACAGCTCAGACTGGCAAGTTGGTAACTTTCAGTCATGCGATGCTATCTCAGGGATGAAGTGGCGTGTAGATACCGGTGTGGTAAATTTAGCGTCTGATCAAGTGAATTAAAAAAAATCTCAAAACGGAAAATAAACATCCAAGATACAAAACTCAAAGATGACCTTTCATTCCCCTTTTCCTTGCTTTTGTATTCTTTTTCTTCTTTTTGTTTCCTTTTTTTATGATAAGCTTAGTCGAGTGTGCCACTCAAGGTTGTATTCAAAGCCAAGCATGCATCAAACCAAAGAGTTCAAGGTGAATGTATGTACTTACATGCAAAAAACAGCACTTCAATAATGATTAGGTATTTTAACTTAGGAATACAAATAACTCCAGACCTTTTTTTGACGTTAAATAACCACTATTCTTACCAGCTGGAATTATCCTTGGTATCTTTTGGAAAGTGGCAGTTTCTCCTCAAGCTGCTATTCAAAGCAATCTTCCAAAAACACAGATATAAAGAGCATTTTAAAATAGTGTATTGAGTTATAAAAGACACAATACACCACTTTCACTCAGAGGTACTGAATGACAGTAATTACTTTCAAGAAGGGGAGTCCACTTCTGTTGATGTGCAAGTTCACATTGATTTTTTTGCCATTGCTGAACAGTAGGACACATGGGACCAAGACAAACTACTTCATGAACAGTAATATGTTTATATCACATGTTGTGTTAAGTATCACATAGTGTGGTGTCAGACTGTATTTTCAAAATGTGAAAGATCAGATTGAAATATGTGGTTGTTTTTCTGTTTTGTTCTTTTTAAAACAAAACAAACAAACAAATATTTCACATTTAAAAAAGTTTAGGTACATCTTATTTGATGTTTGAAGTAGGGATCAACCAATATGGACTTTTTAGGGGCAATTTTTCCATCACCCTTAGCTGATGACTGATACAGGCTGCCAATTTCCTTGGGCTGTTATTTGAGGCTGATACTGCTTTTGCTCCCAGAATTCACGAAAATCTGCATAAAATATCAGCCAGCCGATAAAAGCTTTCTCCAATTATTTTTTATGTTTATTCCCAATACCAAACTAGGGAACATCCAATGACTTGTCTCCTGGCTTGCAATCTTGTGTTTGAGTCAAAAATTGTAAAACCCAAGAAAAAATTAAATCCTTGAACTAGATGACTGACGGCAAACACTAACTGTGTTCTGATATTGGCTAACGGGGAAATCAAAGTTTTTCCAACTTTAATAGGATTGTATATCTGTCTTGATTTTTACAATCCTATATCTTCATGGCTGCTTGTCAACAAATAAACTGTAAAATGTTCACAGGGAGCCACACTATCATGGTTTACATCACTTACAATTTGGAACGTAGTTTAACAACATGATAACAATATTAACCCTACAGGATAAATAGGATTTAAGAATTTGTCTGCTTTTTTTTCTCCACGTAAAATTTAGGTTCAAAATTAAATATCAAAAAACAAATCATTTTATTTCTCATTTTAGTCTGGTTTTATCTGTCTTTTTATTTCAGGTTTCATACTGAGAGATAAAGGAATAACTGAAAGACAGATCTTTTAGTTTTCAGAAGGGTGTATCAGAGGAAATAACAGGTTTCGAAAGACAGGACACAGTTTGAAGAGACGGGACCTAGAACTACAGATGGAGGATGAACTGAGGGGATGCATGAACGGTGTTTTTCAAACCAGTAAACACTACAGACTATTCCTGTAGAACACCAGAAAGAAAGCAGTGAGCTTGATAAAAGGATAACAAGGTCCTCTTCATAAAAAGCTCCAGAGCAGAAGCAGAAACATTGCTTCAAACTGAAATGTAATTACTGTACGTCCTGTCATTTTACCCCCTATGGTTAGTGTTAAAATGTGTTTGAGCTGAAGCTTCTTTAGTTCATAAAGTAATGTATCTTATTAAGGGCTGCTTTAAAAGATGAAGAGATAGGGAGTTATTCAGTATCATTACTGCCATCAGTTCTTTGTCAAGCTTTTGAGGCTCTTGGCATAATAAAAGCCCAATAGGAATTGATCTAAAAGAAGGAGTCAGGACTGTGATTGATTCTAATTGGACTGATATTTTGGAGCGGTCATCTTAACGTTCGTAATTGCCAAAACTTCTCCTCTAGAGCAACTTTTCTACACTAACAACATTCTTCGCCTGCACAGTAAGAACCATGAAAAGATATCGACATCCTGAGACATTGTCAGTTTAGCAGCAAATGAAACAAAGTTCCAGTGGAGGACTGCACGCATCTATACCAATTAGATTTGCAGAGTCTGGGTTGCTGTCACATATTGCAGGTCATTCCCCACTGCAGATTTTTCCTCTGTCTTTTTGACTCATTAAAGGGGCCACTTGATGCACATTTCAGGCACGTGTTCTTTTCCTATATGAGATCACAGTTGAGAAGGGAGTGACAAAGGAAAAGTGTTTTCCAGCTCAGTTATTTTCTCATTCATTTGCACATTCAGAAGTCACAGTCGACCAAGCTTTGTTAACAGTGGCTTAATGAGATCCAGTCGCTTGTATGCCTTGATAGAAAATGTTTACGTCCTGGGTAATTTGAGCCAAACTGCAGTGTGTAAGGAATTCCCATTCCCAGGGACACATGCCAACAACCTCTCAATGTTTAATTACTGCAGTACATTTGGGATAAATAATGTAGCCTGTGCATTTATTGGAAGTTATCATGGTAATGCATCAAGAATCAGGGTGAGTCTGTAGCCATGGAAAAGCAGTCTTTACTATTTTTCTATTGACTTGACATCAGTATCAAGAAGATAACGACTTTTATCAGATGCCACTTAGGTCAATTTCATATACTTATCCTCAAGTAAATACTCGACAAACACAACACCCAACATCAAGACAATAAATTACGTACAAATAATGGCCCAATTTGTTGGCTCTGGCTGCCAATGTTGCCATGTTATCCATTTCCTCCACTTTTCCCCACTTTAGCTATCCACCCCATACCAGCACTGCTACATATGCTTTGGCACCAAGCACTCCAGCTTTGGCTTTGAGACTACTCCGACTCTGCACTGCCAGAAAAATTGATTTTACTCCCAGATATTTCCCCTCTGTGATGTCGTGCTGTGAAGGCAAAGTTTGGTGGCATTGCTTCAAAGACCTTTGTTTGTGTTGAGACAAATTGCAGCCATTTACGCCTCTGTATAAGATGATGACTCTTTCTATTCTCAACACCAACTGTGACACCATGACCTTGTTCTACACGAGGATGGTTGCCAAGCTCCTCCTTTATCTTGCGGACAGGGTTTCATCTGTCAACCCTTGGGAAATTACCCCTCTGAACGATCTTTTGGCTACATGAACGGGTCTATATGTCAAACAATGTAACAGCCAAGAGGACAGAGTACCAGGCCTCTGAACAAGAAAGCCCTACCAGAGTGAACTCGTGGTTGAACATCCATTTCAAGATTGAGATGTCTTGCTCAGAGGTTAGAGGTCTTGCTCCCGCAGCTGCAGTCCTGTCAGGGTTTTGGTTTTGGCTTTATATGGTATATTTGATCTGGAATAGCATCCTTTCAGCAACATAAAGATAAATTCTTACCAAGATGAGCACAATTGAGGCATCATATTCTGCTGCTTTCTTGTTAACTACCTTATTGGTGCTCATTTAAACATAAAGTTATGTCAGTGTCCATAAAATATACATATAAGATGCATTTGATTGTTTGTCAATTGCTAGTATAGCTGTAAATGGCAAAGTTTTTTAACGTAAGCATCCTAAATTTTGTTGTTTTTGTGGTGTAGTATAGGCAGATACCTATAGATGTTAACATTATTATTTTAAGCCTAAGTTCAGCTGCTGTGTCTGTTTTTCTTTATATTTTTTTAGGGATTCTGTCATTTCATCTGCCCAATTTTGGAAGTTCTGTTACTTGTGTCTTCTTTTATTTCTATTTATTTCTATTTTTCCATTTTCACACAGACCTCAAACTTCCCACCCTGAGCGTGAGTCACTGTCAAAGAGTTTCCTTGTTGGGAGTCTTTTCTCAGCCCCCAAGGCCCAATGCACATATCTGTGGGTATTCAAAAAAATCAAGAAATTTCTGTGCATATTTTTCTTTTTTGATTTATTTTTAATAGTCAGGTACATGTGTTAATGTAGACCATATAGTCTAACTTTTTTATAAACCTACTGACATGGAATCTTTAACTCCAGTCTTTTGCTAATGGCAGGCTACAAGTGTTCCTGTGTTCTGTATGTGGTCTATCAATTGGCCGCAGGGAAACCTAGTTGTTCTTTATCAGTTAATTATAGTTTGGGAGGCAAACAAATATGTCAAGCACATTATGTCCAGCTGTTGACACAGTTTTAAGAGTGCTGATTTCAACTGCCATTCGCTCGAAAGATGATTAAAACTGATCTTTCATATTTGACATAACATCCAACAACTTTGTGCCCTCATCTATATATTAATCTCAACCATTTTTGTTTTAAATCTCTTTTTTTTCCGTTTTGAATGTGAAACCTTGGTTTCCTGAATACCCACCTCTGTGAGACTTGTGTGTAATGCATTCTCTTCCGAGCTGCAGGGGTCCAAATGATCCTTTTTCTAACTTTGCTGCTGAGGCATAGGTTCCCTCTGGCCATTGATGGATAAAGTATAACCCCAGACAAAAAAGGCTCACCCAGCATTTGTGACACCCAAATGGCAGCCCTTCACATGACTGTATGTCTCCAGATAAATGGATAAAATTGGTCCAAATTGTTGCTGAAATGCTTGATCTTCACATTACGTGATGTGTTAGCTGGTGTGTCCTTAGAAAAGTGCAGTAATCTTCTATAGCTAAATTCTTTTGACGAGATCCCATATGAAAGGATGCAACTGGCAATGGAAGGCAATATAATTTACTTCACAGGCTACAATTGTCTAAATCAGTCCAAGCAATATCTCAAGAATTGAAGATTTGATTTTAGATCTTGTAAGATGGCAGTACCAGGTCAGTGGCAGTCTGAAAATTCACACTGATTTATGACTCACACAGTTGATGGCATCGAGAAAATACAAAATGTAACACATTCTCCCTCAAAATGACAGAATTAAACAGCAATTTTAGCTTATTTAACTTCTAATTTTCATGGAAGTTGTTTACCTCGATTATCTGTGCACTTGGTCTAAAAATATGACTAACAGGAAAGGCTGAGATGTCAAAATGGCTCCCAGTCTTTGTAGTGTGAATACAAAATGAGAACCTGTAAGGCCTGAGCTGAATTAAGAACCCTCTTCTACCCACAGAGGTGTACGGTCACGTGATAGTTATCTGTGGGTATGCTAATAGGTAAAGACTGACTGTGTCTGCTAAATGTACCTCAGCTTTTCAAAAAAGCCAGTTTCACCTTTATGCTATTTTATTGAGTGGAGGGGGTGATTTTGTTTTTCTCCACTCAGCCTGGTGCGTAAAGTGTTTGAGAGAGATAAGGACATCTGCATTTCAAATCTCTTCAAACCTTTTTTTTATCCTCCCTGAAACTAGTTATCAGGCAGCTCACCTGTTGAGATTGCTTTTCAAAAGAAAGGAGACTGGCAAGTATCTATATTTTGGTCTTTGCCAGTTCTGAAGCTATGACCACTTAGACGCTTTTCTCACACAAAAGTGAAAATAATTGACATCCATTAAAAAAAAAAAGAATTCCAAGCAGATATCAGGAACATGGTTTTGACTTCTCTTTCTTATCTGTAGTGGCCATTTTAACACAACGCTATCATATTTATAAGAGTCTATTGATGTAACTGCAAAGCTGATAATAGCATGTTTGGGCTCTTAAAACAGTTCCCTCTCTCTGGCTGAACCACTTCTGTTAATGGGATTTTGGCATTGATGGAAAAAAATTTGGCAGCCTAGGTCATAATCATGTTTTTCTGGTTGAGTTATTGAGTGTTGTATACACCATCCAGCCAAAAACACTTGACAGCTGAAGCCTTGTGATATTCTTTGGAGCTTGAAGCCACTCTTTCACCTCCAAGGGTGCTGACATATTGCACCAGTGAAAAGGTCAGAAGGTAGTCTCAGAAGTGACCTGGGTTTTAACAGTTTGGGACTGACATCACATTTGGGACACATATGTTAACATGCAGTCTCAAAAAAACACTGAAGGACAGATTCTTGTGTCGATATAAGGCTAATATTTATGACTCTAGATCAATTATTCTTTGTCCACTGAAATGCCTATTATTTCAAGACCCCTCTATTTTAAGATTATGATGTCAGAGCTACATATCTTTTAATAATGACTTACACGGTATTGGTTAAATTTAATAGTAGAATGATAGCAGAAATCATTTTATAAAATAAAAACATGCTTTTAAATTTTGTAGTTTGAACTCTTTACCATAGAAGCAGGGTTGATAACCTGAATTGCAGCAGATCAGGAGATAGAGCTCTGTATCTCGTCTTCTCTGTTGATGAAACTCATGGAGTCCATTTCAAGGTAAAGTAAACAGTAAAACAAAGCGGAATGAAACTTAAATGAACACTTCCAACCTGAAAGTCTCAGTGAAATTAAAGCAACTGTGAAAAACATTCAATTTGGTGCCCCCTGTGGGCAGTTTAATATCTTCTCTCCATATTTTCCACTGTATACACGTGAGTAGTGTTATCTGTTGAATTTCTCACCCTGCCTCCCTTCCACAATCGAACGTTTCATTCACTTTCGGTCTGTGTTCTGTTGACCTATCCTGTGGCAGAAATGTCAGTCACTAAAAATAACTACATAGAAACATCCAGTCTCTATACTGTTGGTCTTGTTTGTTTTTGTGGCATATAAAGAAGTATGAAGATTAATTTCATCTTGTTCCAGAGCCAGTTGGAAACTCCCCACTGGAGCTTTAATTAAGGAATTAGCACTCAAGGTCAAGAATGGAGCTGTATTCTGTCATGTCCCTGGTGAACATCTTCTGTATGTCCTCTGCTTTCATGTTGGATGAAAAACCGTATAGCTGATAGACTTTCATCTTATCTACTATCTACCCACAACCACCTAAACACACTTGTGTAATGCTTCTGTGTGTAAAGGAAGTAGGCATGGAGGATGTAATACACAGGCTAAGGGAAATAGATACTGTTGGGTGACCGTCAAAACATTTGCATGTCTTTACTCTATGCCAGAGTTGACTTCTTGATATAAGCTATAAGACAAGCCTCACCTTTGAAACTCTAGCAGCTGCTCAGCACAACATCTCTCCATTACTAATAGCTGTGTCTCCTCGCAGTGGGCACATAAATTCAGTTTGAGCACTGACCTGTCTCAGGATCTCCCCAGAATAATCACTCTCACACCTCTGGCTGGAGTCTCTCCTCAGATTTCAAGATGGACTTCTTTCTGCCAGACATTTGAGAATCTCTCTGTGCAGTGCAGCCCGTAACCGAGCGCTGACATTTATACCTGACACAGAGATAAATCTAACATAACAGCCATGTTCGCTCAATTCACCAACTATCTCTGCTTCAAGATGTGAACCGATACACACCATACCTCTCTGTTATACTTTACGGTGTGTGGGCACATCATGAGCTCAATGTGAAATAGCCTTAACTTGTGTTTACCCACAAACAACCTTCATCTCTATGGAGAAGATAAATCTGACCTGTAGCGCAACTTGAGGTCAAACTTAGATACTCAGATGCTCTCCCTTTGGTGTGGCATTTGGACCATCTGTCCGTAATGACCTGAGTAAGCCTTCCAACTGTCCTTAAGGCATCACCACAACCTTAGTCAGTGATCGAGGATAATTCGAGGACAGCTATCAAAGTCATTCTGCATTTACAGAATCAACTATGGAGCCCAGAGAAGGAGTTTTACACGTTTTTCTGACTTTCTCACCTTAAAACAACTGTGGATTATGAGAGGAAATGTGCTCCAACCTCAGAAGAGATTGTAATAATAAGCAAGAAGCTGATGAAGCAGAGTAAGATATGTTTATTCTCCTGATGAAGATCTTTAGGCCCATTGTCAGTCATCCCATGAAATAATGTGAGTTGTACATTAATATGCCAGGAAACCAAGATTGATAGACTTTACATTCAACATGTGTTGTGACAGTAGTTTCAACCGCCCCAGCTGGGTACACAATCTAAGATAACTGGACTGATCTCCAGCCTGGTAAAGCCCCTTCCAACAAGAATCAGCCAAGTCCAGATATTTGATGGTTGTTGAGATTTTCTTGCCAGATATGAAGTATGTTGAAAGTGATTGTACATCTACAATCTGCACGGTGGTTGGATTTGGCTTCCCCAGTTTGCAGTCGTAAATGTTTTCAATTGCAAATTGATTGGGCAGCATTTTCTATCAGAAATATTGTCATGTCAGGGAAACCTAGAAGACAACAAAACACAGGCACTGTGGATTTGTTGCAAAAAAAAAACAACTGAAAAATAACCAAGCTGACTGAAGAAGGAAGCACATCAAACATAGCCGAGGTAACATTATACACCTTAGAGAATAAAGATATATGAATGTCAGTCATGCCTGTTTTCTAGATCTTGTAGACCAGAAGTGTAAATGCATTTTCTGCACTACTAGTTGTATTTTGTAATGAAATTCGAAAGGATCTTTTGAGACTTGGAGGCTGTACTTGTGGTGGGGGGTGAATGGGATCTGTTGTTGTGAATGTTTTTAATCAATGGTTTCACTCCCCGTCTTGTAAGTTATACACTGTTAAATCATTCATTGTGTTACAATATTATGGTGCCTTGCATTTTCAGTACCCGTTAAGATTCTAAAAATCATTTCTGTGAAGCCGGGCTTGACATTCTGTTCAACATTTCTCTAAAATTCAAAACAGAGGGAAAAAAAAGAAAAAACGTTATCACTTGGATGTGAGGTTTAAAATGCTGAATAATTTGTGTCTGTCCAGCTGAGTTGTAGATGACGCCAGACAAACCAGTGTCTTCAGAGCAACATATGCCACAGAGGTTGGCCACCACAGCTGGAGGCTCCCTTATTAATTACCTGTCAGAGATGTGCTCCTCTGGTGGAGCCATGGCAGATGGCCTACAAGGCTCCTCGCCCAGTAGCTCCTCTCCTCGCTGTGTGCGGCACCTTTCAGTCTGATAATGGTGTTTGGCCATTTCTGTTGTGCATCTGGATGCACAAATACTCTTAATTAGCACAATGAAGGTGTCTGTTTTCACAGTTTTTTTTCCCTCCCAATAATCTTTAATTTGTTCTGTTTGTGCTGGAGATGTCCTGCTGAGTTTTGTCTTAAAATCCTGTAAAAAGGTTGAGCAGTGATATTTGTTGAGGAGTGAAACCTAATACACAGCTGACTCTGTATATCAGTAGAAATGCACACTTTCAGAACTGAATAATTAAAGAGTTCCTTAAATCAGTTGAAAAAGTAGAGGGTTCCAGGAACAGAGATACTTTAAACAGATCATGATCATATATGTATCATAAAGATATGAGTAAACAGAGAATATTATCCTTCTGGTGTTATTTCACAAAAATGGCTGACTTAGGCTTTAAATTGACAATCCATAACCATGGAGCCGTCAGTCATTGATTGAAAAGACATTGATTCACACTTCTTTGTCCTAATCCTATGGTGCATTGTGGGGATTTGCTACAGTATTACAAGCTTACCGGATTTTGGTAATGCATAACATTATTCCTAGAAGTCATTGTCGATAATCCAGGGTTTCCAGAGTTGTGTTTACATGTAGATTTTTGCAGTATGTACACTCTGACCCATGACTGGAAGTTTTGGAACCTCAAAGAAAAGACGAATAGTTTAGAACAAAATATAAGATGAAGTTGGTTAAGTTTATATGCCTAACTTTTGCGACAGCCCAGAATTTATGGCAATTATCTGAAAGAACTCAAAGCAAAAGATTTGTAAATCATGTGCAGTTCTACAAAGGCTGCTTTTCTTTTCTCAAAGGTGCACTGACCCAAACTGAGTTTTCATGTGTTGCTTTGATAACCTCTATGGATGAAATCACTTGTTAACTTGGTATGTAAGAACTGCATTTCCCCTGAGCACCAAATGTGGCATCATACTTTGCCGAAAAGAAATATAAAGTTATCTTCTGTCTCTCTAACGTTAGCTTAAGTTAGCATAACACAGCTCCAAGCTAACCTGAAGTGGTGATGGCCACAAGATGCAGTTTAACATGTTTGCACTGGGACCTGAAAACTTTGGCTCGTAACAAAAGCTTTTATTAACCTTCTTAATAATAAAAAGATTGATATATCCCTAAAATTAGTAGTTTAGACGCTTTCACTGACTCATAGGTGCGACATTATCTACAAACTTCATCAATAGCCTCTTGCTTTGCACTCAAAAATTCTGTCAAAATCGACATGCATCCTTAGACATTTGTAACTTAAATTGGAGGACAAAGCTGTGACCTTGAATATGGGCTTAAGAACACAGATGATGTAGGAGAGGGGCATAATGCAATACTTCATGGGAAAATGCTTAACTTTTTTGCAAATATTGCTCTAATATCAGACATGATTACAATTACTAATCTGACCCTTACATAAAAAAGACAAAAAAATGTTGTTGTCATTAGACATGGGACACTATATAGCATTGTACAACACTATACACCGGCTTACGGATGTTTTGCTAATTACTGAGGTGAATGTTTACTTTAGAAAATCTAATTCCTGCAGTAAATCAAAACATTCAGACTTAAATTTAGCAGATTTTAAACACCTTCCCAGTTCCCATTTGACTGGGTACGTTTGTAGTTATAAAAGTGACAAGTTGTCAGAAAAATGCAGAGGAGTTAAAGTCTCATAAAACATCTGTACAGTGAAAGTACCTTGAATGGAGTTATGGCGCATTGAAAAACAGCTCAGAAAATACATCATAAGGTCTTTTATCTCCAAGTTTACATTTGAATCTCTGGGGTCTGAACTCATCTGCTTTGTTTATCCTAACACGTCATTTTAACTGACTTGAATGAATTGCTCCGCTGATATAAAAGAGCGCTCCACCCCCGGCACCTCTCTCTGTGTTCTCCACTTTGTCCCAAATCAGAGCATGACGGGTGAAAAAATCCATCCGTCTCACACATGACAAGAGAGTGAAAAAGATTCTTTCATGCTTGCTGTCAAAATAACCAGAGGCATTTGAAAATATACATGACAGATATTACCCAAATTAAGGTTATTACTCAGTGTTATTCCAGAAGTTGTTTCAAATACGACTTTGGCAGCAGCTGAAGGCAGACTGGAAAAAAAACTAGATGTGTTATAAATTGAATACTAACCTTGTTTATGAGTGAAATATAACCTTGTGTGTCACTGTCACTCCAGTGAACAAAATAGCCATCTTTGTGTTAACACACACATCTTGCCCTCAGCGCCTGAGAAACTGAACTGCAGCGGACACACAATTCATCTGCCACACTGGGTAACACTTATTTTCTTTCAACACAAGCCCCTGCAAATGTCTGCTCAAGGTCAGGTGTTCAACATCACAGAAACACCCGATGACTGATATTGACATTGATTTCTTACCTTACATGCTAGCTGCACCATTAAGCCCTCACTGAGTTATTGACTAACCTAGAAGGGAAGATCATACGGAGGCCAAAAGGGGCAAATGTACTTGGTAGAAAGACTGAGAAATTTCTTGTCTAAAACAAAACCCACATCAGAACACGCTGTAGATGAAAGTGTGTACAAAGAAAAAAAGTAATGTACCAGGGAACACATTCGCTACTGAAATGCAAACCCAGAACAATGAGGGTTGCCATGAGGTTCGCCTTCTTGTATTGTATTTATTAATTCGTTCCAAATGAACAGTAATTTGTTTCCCAGTCATCAAGCCTCAGCCCTGGTAAAATGGAACAGCCTTGTTACATGACATCAATAAGACTGTGCCACTCAGCTCCCCCTACAGGCCTGGAGTACTTTATCGCAACTGTGATATACTTAGAGGGATTGAGAGGACTTTATAAGTGATCTTGAAAAAGTTTCATATATAAAAAAGCCTGATTCTTATAAGAGGGGTCTGTGTTTTTCTCTGCTGAAAACGATGTATTGGATTTATTTAGCAGTAATAATTGACACTGGAGCTTGACTGCTTGACAGAAAAGGGTCAGAAGAGCAGAGGAAAGCTAAGCGGGAGAGTGATTGAGCACAGGCTAAAGGCTAAAACACAAGCTATGGCTAAAATATGGGCTAGAGGCTAAAACCGTGGTTAAGCTGTTTATAACAGTGTTCATTCCAACCCACAGGCAGCAGTTTTACCACAGTGCGCTGTTCAAACCTGACAGTCAATCAATAAAATGAAGAGTTAGGCTATGTTTACTCTGCTTGGTAGATGAACATTGATAGAAGCCTGGTTATATATTAAAAAGACTCAGGTTTGAACTGAGTGCCGTAGTATAGCTGCTATACGTGGATTAGAATGAACATAATCACAAACAGCTTAGCTAATTTTTTAGCCTTCAGCTTATTTTTAGCTTCTAACTTGTGTTTTAGCCTTTATTCTGTGCTCTATCACTCTCCTGTTTAGCTTTCTTCTGCTCTTCTGTCCCTTTGCTGTCAGGCAATCAAGCTCCAGTGTCCCCTGCTAAATCCAAGAAATCATTTTCAGCAGAGAAACATATGGATCTCTCTTCTCACAGCTAAACTTGGTCAGCCACCGTGGTGTTGTCAAAGAGACTTTGACTTGCTGTAAATCAAACCTGTCCACGCTGACCCAACAGGGAGGCTGAGAAAGAGCATTAGGAAATAACCTATTTTGATGCTTATAATCTCATTTCAAAGTATAGATTATGATCACACATATATCAAGATATGAGACTTTTTCAAGATCACTTGGAAAGTCTTCACAGTCCTTTTTAGTTTTGATTGCATCAAACAAGAAAGCACAACAGGGAGTTTCAATTTTTTTAAGTTCTTGGTCACAGTCTTGGCTCAAGAATCATGCCTTTGAAGTTTCTACAATCTGCTTATTCTGGCCTCAGTTAATCCATAAAAACCCAGGTACCAGTTTGAGATTCATCTCTTACGTATTCTCCTCTTCTGTAAAAACAAAGTCTCTGCTTACCTGCGTCAGGGAATGACACATCCACCTGTGTTCTAAACTCTACAAAACACCCCTGCTGAGTGCGTTGAAAAGGTAAAGAGTTTGTGTGAATCTGGTTAAAGCGCCTCACGCCCTGAGCCATTTTTGATATATACTATTTTTCTGTCAACATCCCAGGTAATAGATCTTGTGTTTTCCTGCCTTTGTTCTCTCTCCCTCACACACCGCTCTTCAAAAAGGAATGATTTCTCCCCGTGTTTAATATCTGATGATATTGGTCTGAGTGTCGGCTGAAAAAAACTCTTGAGCAATATCTTCTCCTGCGCGCCCTCCACCCCCGTCAGAAATTCAATAACATCCCACTAAGTTTCGGATCTTTGAAGTGACTATATCAACTGGCAGAAGCTTGAGGAGAAAAGTTGGCTGATGTGGAAAGAGCTCATACAGTTTCCTCTATGAGCAATTATATCAGAGAAATGTGTCAAGTATTGTGTCAGAAGATCAAGCATTGAACTCTTCTCTCGCCTGCATGTCACGACTCGTCAGTGTTGATGTTAAGAGTTTATTCCCTGCTTGTTGTTTAGAGACATTTTCTTATTTTCCACGTTGAAACCCACTCTCCTCTTTCATATGAATATCAAAATGAAAAAGGAATATATTGTTATAGTTCATTATTCAAGGTTGTGTGCGACTTTGCTGCGCCACAAGCAGTCTATTCGGCTGTGGCATAAGAAATTAAATCTCCTTTCTCTCTCTGCTATAGTTGTTCTTTCCCTCTGTATGTGTGAGCCTCTCTTTCTCTCACCAAACATTTACTCTGCTGGGCACACTTTCTGAAGTGTGAACTGAATTATAGATTTCTAATTTCATCTAAACTTGAGGCCAGTAGGCCTTTGGTGAATAGCATGGATATTTTATCACAAATGAAAAAGTAAATAAAAATACAATAGCTCCGGGGCCTATACTTTCTGAGAGGATAAATGAAGGGAGTTTTGACAGTAACAAAGTTTCAGTCATTTCCTCAGGGTTCGGTCCAAATATAAAACAAGCAGGAGGGAGGGCTGGCACACTTGGTTATAATGTAGAAACATGAGGTCGGAGCTTAGCCCTGGTCCCAAAGGCTGAAAAGTACAAACTTTACACCACAGAGTGAAGCAGCCATGTTCCTAAATCCTGTCCAAGCAGAGGCAGAAACTAGCTTTAGAGAAGCTAACGCCTGTCTAATTAACTTACCTGTTGTCCCATAGGGAGGTCAGCTTAAGGCAATCCAATGGCAGCCAATCAGTACAGTAGTCTTTGTTTAACACAAGCTCACAGCCCATTGGGAAAAGGTAAGTACATTTCCACAGCAAGCAGCAGTGTTTACAGATTGTTTTACTCCTTTCTTCCCCAACTGAGAGCACTCCGGGGGTTGTTAGAGCGCCTATGTCACAGCATCAGCCTTAATTAGAGCAGCAAACCCACAACAGACATTAGCATGCAGATATTTCTCAATGATATGGTTGAGAGTGCATAATAATGATTCCAAGGGGCTTTGAAATGAGAAAGAACGATGGAGGGAGAGCAAAGATAAAGGAGTGACAGAAATGGAAGCAAAGCAGGGAAGAGCAGACAGGAAAATCTGCAGGTGTATGATTCCACTATTAAGGAAACAATCTGCATTCAAAGGGTGAATGTGCCAATTCTCTGAAGATATAAATACATTAAGAAATAACTTATTTTTTAGATACAAACAAAATACTGTCAAGTAAAGAATTAAGGTAAAATCAAACTTGTTTGTATTTCCATTGAAAACAGTTCCCCTCTTTTTTTAGTGTAATCGTAAAAATAGGGATCATGTGAAGCAGCCTGTTGTAGTGCACATCCTTGTGGATATGCTGACACACCAGGGGTCTGTGACTATGGAGTGTGATTAAAAACACTGAGATCTCCCTGTGTTCCGACTTAACAAGACATTTGCAATCCTGATAAAGCTAGATATCAACTTCAGAAATGAATCCAGGGGGCGGAGTTTGCATCATCTGACCAATCACAAACATGTAGAAACCCTTCAGAGCAGCCTCCTTTACTACAGAGGAGCAGACTTACTAATACCAAGACTAAAATCACATCATCGAGGTCAAAAACAACACTATTGTAGCTGCAAAGACCAGACAGGAATGCTGGCAGAAAACTGTGGACTCTATTAATGCCTAAAGTTATGAGATTATATATTAATTGATCAGACAATATAAAAGGAAAACACTCTGTTCACTTGATTTCACTTTATTATGGCACAGACATCTGGGGCAGAGCTCTTCCTCTGTGCACTTCCTTTGTTTTATATTTTCCATCAAGCAATTTTAGGCTCCACGCATGTGAGCATGTTTTGTGTTGCAATATTAATTCCTTACCATAATGTCATGACGAGATGTTGTACGTTCCATAAATTCATGTTTCTGCAGTTACGCCATGTGTGAGCATTATTAACCTCATTATTCCAGATGCACCCTAACTGCAATGTGTTACATTTGCAACATAAGGCTCCATCAGTTTACAACTATAGCACAGTCCACACAATGAAAATCTGTATCTTTGGTACAGGATGTCATCAAGGACATCTTAGAGGATTGTATCTATCCCTTGAACCTTTTTCTCTCCTAAGCGCTCCTCTCACGATCCACACACTAGCATTGACAGGATCCTCTAAGAGTAGGCAGGACATTTTCCAAGACAGCTGATTGGTCAGGAGGTGGTGCTTTTGTACTCGTTGATCTCTTATCCAGAACAAAACCTGCTTCGGGGCAGGCTATCCCTTCAGCATGAGTAACCATGGTGATTTATCCTGGTAAGAGATAAAACAGCATCGTAGAATGGGAAATCCAGGGTTAAATCTCCAGCTTCATAGTACAGGCCTCAGATACAGCTCCATCACGGCACCAGATCTGGAAGTTTCAATAAAAGTCAATGTGTCATCTCACACTGGCTCCACTATTTGCGTTTCATTTTGAATCAAAGTATCAAAATTCATTTCCAGTGAATTGGTTTATTGTAACTTTTGGCAAAAAATTGAGATAATTATCTGAAAGAAGACAGGAGAGAGTGACTCACAGCAGTTTGAGCCCTGAAAATTGTAATCACAGGACTGGATCTTGTATTACTTTTGTCCTTCACAAATGTTTATGGGCCCTGGTTGCTCCCTCGGCTGCTCATACATCTGTTCGCCATCATGATTTCCTAATTCTCAGAATGAGCCTTAGTCAGAATCTTGCATTTTGTAAGTGAAAACAGTAAAAGTTAGAATATATCAGAATGTGAACTGACTCCTTCCAGTAGATTGATTTGACATGGTATGAGATGATGTGTGGGGTCAGGTTCTCATCATTTTGGTATTTTCCACAGTTTTGAATCAAGTATTTGACTGAGACGTGCTTTGAAAAAAAGAAGTTATATAGAAGCAACAGCATTTTCACCCATTTAATGAACAGTGTCCTGCTTCTTCCATACTTCAATGACAAAGTCAAAGCAAAGTTTACTGAGCAAATTGATCTAATCAAAAAATTACCCTAAAAATGATAATGTCCAAGAAATAAAACTGGTCCTCAGCTTCCCAAGTCATGACTTTGTCCAAACCAACAATACAATCCAAAGCTTCTCCAATTAGCTAAACAAGCAGGGGGGGGTCAAAGAGGGAAGCCTGGCCTTAAAATCCTATTTTTAATTTTTTGCTTCATCAGGGTTTGGGTTGAGTTTAAAATCAGTTTTTTTAGGCTTTTAAGATCCTACCAGTCATTTCCATTGCGTTTCAGTGTGGCACGCTTTCTTTAAGGTTCCTGAAGTAAACATAAACCTTTCAATCTATCTATCTTTATTTTTAATGTTTCCTGGTTTGACTTCTCAAACATGCCCTCCTCTCTCCCCAGTCCTCTTCTGTCATGTTACAGTTAAGTGTCCAGCTACACAAGTGTATTTACCAAACCTCCCTTAAGTATCAGGGCTGACGTAGTCCTCTTGAATCTGTGAATAGAAATGCATCACAAGCATTCTTCTGATATCCACAGCAGCAGTCTACTGCAAAGAAACAGCAGAACATAGAAAGGTGTAATTGACCAATCAGAGTTGAGTATTCACCAAAGCGGTGCAATCATAACTGATTGTTCACCTTCTCGCTTGTGTCTGGTGCAGTCAGCCCCGCCTGAGACATACTAACGGTAGAGATAACAGCTGATAATGGGCCATTTTGCTGGTCTTTTAACACCCAGCACAGGTGGTGGTAGAAGGTTGGAGTAGAGAAAAAAACAAGGTTATGGAATGGTAATGGCTTACTAACATCAATTTGATGAAATGGTAACCATGACATCCAGCTCCTACAAACTTCAGAGAAAGATTCATCCCAGTATACACCCAGGTGGAGGGTCCAATAGTGTTTCCAGGGAAGAAAAGTGAGAATGGAGAATGAGAAGGTATGCTGAGCCCATTTGATCAAAGTACAAAACAGCACATCACAGAGGACGCTGCATTTCATGTTCGACAAAACAACCCAAGCTGTGACGGCGGTGCATTTCACTGCAGCTGCTCTCAGTGAGGAGAGAAATGTTTCAGCCTTCTCTGTTCGCCCTGTACGACTGTTGAGTGGTGATGCAAACTGATGAGTCTGGGAAGAAGCTGCTTCTCTTTGATTCTAAAAGGCTGACACCAAAACCTGACATTTACCAATGATGATTTTGATGCATCAAACGTTTTTCTCTATCAAGGCCTATTTTTAGCTGTTTGAAATATCTGGCGGTGATGTCATGCTGTCTGTGTTGGACGAGACAGCTGTGCTTAGAAAATATTTAATTTCTGTTTTGATTTTTAACAGCTGATGATTAATCAGCTTTCTTTTGTCTTGGAGGCTGAAGATAGAGGCCTTTTCCTCTTTTTGTCCAATATGTATTTCAGCACCAACATGGACCAGTATCACTCAGCTATGGTTCAACTTTTCATGTGCTGTGTAAAAGTATGAGTTTTATCCTTTTCATACTGGGTTGATTTATAGATTTACCTACGACTTTTGTTGGCAGCTTTAAATTCAGAATATAGTTGTCCTTATCTTGCAGAAATTTCTTCCAAGCATTTTATGACAGTCATATTCTAGGGCCCTATGATTTCCATGAAAACAGAATTGCAGATGGACTCACAGTATTGGACAATGAAAACAGTCTACTTTTAAGGGAATATTGCAGAAATTGATATAATGTAACTTGACTGTTGTGATCATGAGGAGAGCACTCATTCATGGCATATCCTCAAAAACACTCACTGGCTCCTTAATGGGCTGAACAAACTGTTGAAACTGCCACCTGAAACACTGGCTAAGCCTGCAAAAAAGAAAAAAAAAAATACCAAAATCTTTGCCCTAAACACAGAGCAGAACAGTTCCCAAATGACTGCCAAAATCATCAACGCATGACAACCACTTGTTGTCATAAAGCCACGTGATTTGAAAAAAAAAAAAGAAAAAACACTGTGCATGATTTATTCACCTCATTGAGTATCACAATAAGTACAAAAGGCACAAACACTGGGTGGTCGTAATCTTAGGGTCTGCAGATCATATGACATTAAAAGGCCTAAAATCACCTATAAAGGTAAACACGGGTTGTGAGGGAACATTGTAAAAAGGAAAGCATATATAAACGGAAACAAAGTGACTTTTGAGATGAACCTAAGCATATTTAAGATGGTTTGAAAGGATCGTTACAGTCTGTCCATCATCATATGATATAATTGTTTGTGATTTAATTTAGAGGGGTGAGTTACTATCTAAACCATCTGGTTTGTTGTGATCTCCCATTTCAGAAGTCACTATCTCCATTGCATGGGTAGCTTACACATCCGGGGAGGCATCATTAAAGCTAAACATTCAGGTCTCAGAGTAACATATGCTGCAATCTAGACATGGCTTTTTTCTCAGAAGACCTTTCCTCTTTCAGGAATCCATTATCAAACCACAGTCTGTGTGTATTTCAACAGTAAGTCTCTGTAGCAGAAAAGTCCAGGTGCTACACTGGCTTCCCAACTGGTCCCCCATTGAAAACATTTGGCACATGGTACTAAAACTAAAACAAACAAAGAAAAAAAATTTAAGGAGAACGAAACTGTTGAGGAGCTGAGATGTTTTATCAAGCAAGAATAGGAAAACATTTTCCTCTGATGATAAAACACTAACACGTCATTTTCTCATCTGTTTTTGCTTTCACATATTCTCTTAGAACCTTATACCATTAAAAGTGGTGTTTGAAAAACCATGAAATTTTATTGATAAAAAATTTCATACAGTGCTTTGACGAATGGGGGATATAAAAAGTGTTACTGATACAATCTGTCAGAAGTCTTTCACAGAAAACAGAAATGGAAGGAGGTGGGCAGGAGATGCTGCTGTGTATATAAAGACATGAAAATATGCTCATAAACACGTTGGAAAAAGCAGAGTCACTGTCAAATCCAACAATATAATTAAATTAAGAGGTAGTTTTATGTATAGCAAATAAAATTATATATGCCACTATTTTAAGCCAACACCTTCAGCCCTGCTGTGATCTCCCCTGTTACAAGTACAGCATCATTCTGTGAGAAATTGAGCACTGAAAACCACACCACCAATGGATTTTTAAAGAGTTCTACAAACACTACAGTGCAGATCCCCACAGTAAAATATATCTCACATTTGTATGTAAGTTGTGCTTGCCTGGTCTGTAAGGTGAAGTCCAAACGTGAATCACTCTGGCAATGAATTAGAAATGACATGTCAAGTAGAAGCATTCAACAAAACGTGAAGAAACTAGCAAATGCTTTGCAATTCTTGGAATTATATACTGTAAAACTTTTTGTAAGTTACAGATCATGGTTTAAGTGGTCAAACTTTCTAAGACTGTTTTTTTCTTGGTTGTTCTAAAGTTGTCTAGCTATTTGAGAACTGGATCCTCAAGCAGCTTTTGACAAGTGTGCCCTATGCTTAGTCCATGATTAAAGAGAAGGTATCACACACTCCTATATTTTAAACATTGATACAAAATAAAAGTGCTAGATGTTCTTATCAAACGTGTGCAAAATTTTCAACCACTTACAATCCAGAAATCCCCGACTCTAAGTGTAAACTGCTCAGAATTTATGAAAAAAAAACATAGTGTGAGATCTTCAAGAGAGCTTCATGAAATTTGCGTAAATAATCAGGTAATCTCACCCTGATGACGAGTCTCCCTACTGGTTCATGACACAACAAAAGGGGGCCTGAAACACCAAGGTTTGTCTTTGGCTTTTCCCCTGACAGGCCTCAAGAGGGCTGGCAAATCAGGAGAAAGTTTTTTTTGTTTTTTTTTTTTGAAGCAGGGAGCCTTAAAGAGAGATCAGCTGAATCAAATCTTTTCAGACAGAGGCTGAAATAAGGGTTTTCTAAAACAACAGTGTGAGAAAATTATGGATATTTTTGAGCTGTAAATCATGAAAGCTACGATGAAGATACCAGAGGGACAGTAAAAAGCCTTTGAAAAAAACATAATACCCAATCTGAATTATTTCTATCTCTAATCTTGAGAGAGCTTTCCGTTCTTTTGATTCATACAACACTTGTAAGTTTCATAACTGTTTAATGAACTCCCTGTACTTTTCTATTGACCACACAGTTCATGGCTCTTTTTTTTCATTTAATCCATAAATTTTAGTACATTTCAATGCAAAATATTCTCAGGACTTAAACTAATAAATCAAAGGAACCTTATTAACCATGTGTAGAAGTTGTTTAAAGGCATGCTTGCATGCTTTTATTAGCCTTTACTCACAGCACAGTCTGTATCCACCTCATAATATTTTATCCCTCCATTCTGCCCTTGCTTCGTTTTCAACAACTCCCAGATCAAGGCCTTTTTGTCCACTTGACAATCAAATGTGATTGCGTAATAAAATGTGCCTTCAGGCTTGAGATAGCTGTTGCTACTTGCTTTTCTCAAAAATCCTTTTATCATTGGACTCTTTGTAAGTCCAAACAGAGTCTCTTTGGGGACGTTGTGGGACTGGAGTATCCTGCACGGGAACGAGGTGAGCAGCAGAGCTTTTTGTCAAATATAAGCAAAGGTGTAAAGGGTGCAGTGGTGCAGCAGTGCAGTAAAGTTGCCCAATAATGAGCCCTGTTCCTCTTTTTTCCTCCCTTGAGATTTGAAGAAAATCTGCATGATGACAAGGAAAAAGGGCTCCAGGGTTATTGGGCCCACTGAGGCCAAACAATTCAGCAGGAGTGACTGTAGAGCAACAAAACCTTGTTCCTTCAATAGGTATTGTAACTTCATTTTGGGAGTAATGTTGCAGTTACTACCCCAAAATGAGCACCCACTTGATATTTCTCGTGATCAGTTCCTGAGGGAATTGAGACCGCCTGAAGACACTGTGCTCTGTTCTGTATCAACCTATAAATGCATTTATTTTAATGCTTCCACATATTATTGATTAACTAATCCACTCTGCAGCATGGTTCTCTTTTTCCCTGGCTCACTGAGTACCATAACTTAATAGATCCCTTTGGGATTACGATGCACTGAACTGTGAGACAAAATGTCAGGCTGCGATTGGCCCAGTGAAAGCCTGCGTAAATGAGCGGAGCGCCGACGTCTGGGTGTGCATCCCTGTGTGTTAAAGAAAGTGTGAGGTAGAAAGAAAGGAGGGACAGGGAGGACGAGAGAGGAGGATTAGGGAGGGAAAGTCAGACAAAGTAGGGGAAGAGAGGAGATTTTCGAGGTTGGTGTGGCTCAAACTCACTGATCCATTTCTTATTTTAAGCAATCTTAAAGTTTACTGAAGATTTAAATGCTAAGTCAGGAGCATATTGAGACAAAATGAAAATGTGTCTGCTGTTCAGAACCTTTTGTTTACATGAGGGGAGTGTAATTGAGTTGTTCATGAAATCATGTTCAGCATTTTGCAATTTTCACTTCCAATGTTTTCTCTTCTACTCTAGACTGTACCTACATTTTCTGACTTCCAAGAACTTGCCCAACTTTCCTGTCAATTTTACTTGAAAATCTGGCTGAACTGATACAGAAATGAGAAGAAAAATACAAACAAAAGCTCAGATTGAGAGAGTTAATACCAGTTATATGGCATTTTGAATGAAACATCTATTGTTTAAGAATCTTTTTCCAGTACAAGAACAGCAAAGATATCATAACTGTCTTCATTGTGCAAGACTGTTGCTTTCGTCACTGAAAACTATGTCAGTAAAAGTTCATCAACCATCTGTTATTCCAAAGATGATACAGCTGAAATACATTTGTAATGATGAGGATGGTACGCTATGGTTTGTATTCATTCATGCAGGTGACCATGTCCTAAAAACCCAAAGGGAGGACACCATACCATTCCTCTTGGAGATGCTGCAAAAATACCCTAAGATTTTCAAAAGCAACAAAGCAGCTTAAAACCATTCGATAAGAAACATTCCTCCATTGTTTCAAGTGAAAAATTTTGACACCATAAACATGAATGATGCCTCAAAATCCCACTTAAAAAAACCAATAAAGGTGTATTTCAGTGGGGCATCAATTCTTGTTTGATTCAAACCAATGTAAAAATAAAAATAATGGCTCAATAATAATAATATGCTGGTGGCCTCGTGCAGTGCTTTTACTCATAGTCTAAAGAATATGCTGAGCAAAACACGGACATTTTAGTGAATTTTATTAAATTTCCCTGAACATAATTTTACCACCAAAAAGGAGGACGTGTCCGTGCCAAAGAGCACATTTGGTCACCCTAATTAATGACATGATGACAGGAAGAAAATATCAGTGGAGATTGCCATCTTTTGAAAAAATGAATTAATATCTTCCCCTGCTGTGTACCTAATAATTCAAAGTATGAAACAGTCCTTTCACCGTTTTGTTCAGTAGTTTAATGGCACAGTGTTAAATTTGGCAGTTACCTTCAAAAAGTGTTTTGATGGTTCAAGTTCTTCCTGCCCTCATGCATCTGTCTCATTTTCATTGATTTTTAAACTCTGTGTGAGACAAAGTCACAATTAACCACCGGGTCACACCATTTTTGTGCTGGATTGCTATTTGTATGAAGCAATTATAAAAATATTTCATACTTTTGATCCTCTCTGGATTATCAAGGATGTTTATTGTGGTTGTGGCAGCAGGTAAAACAATGCAGCCTTCTCCAGCTGCCAGAGGTCCACCTAAGAGTCATTTCCTGTAAGGTGACATCTGAATCATCTCTGGCCTGTAAAGGTGGTGAGAATGAGACCTTACTCAGGGCCAGGACTTTCCCAGTAACCTCTGATTTATGTGTGCATTTTATGGCAGGCTGAAACTGTTTTAATCTATCCCTAAACGTAAGATAAGACAAAGTCCCCCATTGGGAATCCTTGGCCGCTCGTATCTGCAATCTAAATCTTTTGGTCACTTGCTAAGCTTCTTAGTATGAAATGTCTGACTGCTGGATCAAGAGCTTTGCCTTGTAGCTCAGCTATCTGTTTCCTGCATCAATCAGATGCCAGGACTTCAGTGATGTAGAGGATTGCCCTCAGCGTCTGCCCAGCTTACGATCCCTTTTACCGCTACTTCTAAAGAAGACTCAATGATACCTGAGCCCATCCACTTCTATTTCTTTGTAAAAGAGGTATTTTTCTATCTGAATGGGTAAACCATACTTAATTTTGGAAATTCAACAGCAGTTGCATTTGCCTCTACAGCACATGAGGTCATGAAAGACAGACCTGTTACCTCTTCTGGTTCACTAGTGCTATTTAAATCCTAATGCAAGATTAAGGAACTGTCAACCCAGGAGCATCTAAGAGCTGTGGTTGTTTAGTTAGAATCTCTTCCATTCCTGGCCAAAATCCATATGAGACAATACAATATGAAAGGCTACCTTCCTCAGTCTCCCCCCAGCCAAAATGCGTTGCCTGGGCAGGGATTGACCTATTTTAGTACAGAACAAGATGACAAGATCTGATGTGAAATGATGCAATAGGATAAGATATACAAGAACAAGATGACAGATATGATTAGAAAGATATGATTAGATTAGATTTGACACAACAGGTTATGGCATGATATGGTGATTTGAAGTGAAACATTGGTAAAATCTAAATGGTTACGATGGGGATCACTGCATAATTGAATATGATTTGATACAATACACCATAATATGTTATGATACAACAGGATACTATGCAAGGCAATGTAGTGTGGCAGGATAAACTATGATATAATGAAATACAATATAATATAAAATATTACAAAACAATATGACATGATATGATAAGATTACATAAGATGGAAAATGGTACAGTTGGACTAACTGGGATATGATATCATGTGAAAATACATGGCATGATATAGAATTAAAGACAGACTAGAGGGTAGGCCATAAGTTTCCAAACCTAGGAAAAATAAAAATTTTATATTGAACAAGTGTTTTTATTTAAGTAATATGTTCTAGGTGATTACCATTGTTTCAAAAACATGTATTACACCTGGTGTTACAGTCCTTGAGATGATTTTTGACTTACTCGATGGTCTTCAAGTGCCCCCAAAGATAACCAAATGCATCTTTAGGGCATCTGAAACATGAAAAAAATACATAATACATTTTCCTGTGTATGGAAACTTGCGCACAACATACAACAAGCACTCTGTTGTAAAGTGCTGCTATGGAAATGTCTTGGGTTTCAATGATGCATACATTTAACTGCCTTATTGATAACTTCATCAAATGTAAGCAATGGAAATTAACAGAAGGTGACACGCTACCTGCATACAGACATAAACAGATGACTCATGTTGCTTATTATCCCCAGTGAATGAGTCCTGATTAATACAGGATGGACTTTAAGAGTCTTTTGTACTCAAACAGTTGATAGCTTCTTTTCATTTCTCACACTAAAGTCATCAACTTGTATTCAAAGACTTTTCACCAAGCAGGCATTCAGACTTTCAGTTGAAGTAAACACCTTGGAGTTATTCATCACCTTAAATTGATAACACTGTGCTAGTTTCTGAACAGGCCATGGCAGTGTTCTAGAAATATGAGTAAAACCAGAACCTTAAATTCCTGCAATCAATAATCCTACACCTGTGGTTTTACTGCACTACAGTGGGAGACATCTAGTGTTTCATTTTAATGTCACTTCAATTTGTTTAGTTATTCTGGGTCAGCCAATGCTTGGCCACAAAATACATAAAAATATTTCCCAATAGTCATCCCAAGTTTTCCGTCCCTAAGCTGACATATTGAAGTGGTTTACTTACTTAGTCCAAAAAATACAAAATTAAAAATTTAAGAAGCTGTGCCATTTACAGAGATTGAAAAGAAATGCATTGAAACTCTCCAGAGTAAGAACAAGTCCACCTGGTGTGATCTATTTCTGAGTTAGCCAAACCTCAAACTTCTCATAAATTCCTTTGGAGAAAAAAGGTCTGAGGGTGCCTTGAGGCCACAGTTAACTTGGCAACAAAAAGGTTATCTGAGACTCTACACTGAAAGTGTGTCTTAGCTCTAGAGGTGAAAGACAGAGAGCTATAGATCTCTCAGACCGCTCTGTTAATTAAAGGTATCAGTCATGAGAGATGTATGTCAGTTTATAAGGCAAAGACGTTGACCGAAGCCTCATCTGTCACTGCTAGGATTTATATCCAATAAGAATTCAATTGCTTGGCATAAATGCATGGTTTGATGTATGGGGTAAGTTTGTGAAAAGCAAAAAAGCTAAAAAAATAGGAGGGTGTTTCAGAAAGAGAAGTAGGAACAACCAAGCAGGAAAACGGCAGTATCTCTCATCCAACCCCCATCCGTCTCTTTTTTTCACTTTGTCTTATTTATAAACACCATCACCAGGTACTTCACCAACATATCACTGTGATGTTGTGCACACAAGTGCAGCACACATACACTGTTCAGTGAAAACAACACTTGACCTCAGGGAACAGTATGTGAAACATCTACATTTAACTTGCACCGCATTAATAAGTAAAGCAGAAAAATAAGTGGCTCTTTTTCCACTGCTGATGTTCAAGAGGAATACACAGAGGGTGCCATTTGGCTTAGCAGCTTAAGCGCACCTGCTTAAAGGAAGTTGTACCTTGCTACTTTACAGAGTGCTTGCTCATGGATCAATGTTGTTGGTCTATCAATCAAACAGATAGTACAGCTTAGACCTGGACATTCATTAAGCAGCAGGAGATAATAGCTGTTGGGACTTTTGATTTGCAAGTTGTCCACAAATACAGTTTCATGTTTGACAAATTTCTTTTATGGATTCCCAAAGTTTTGTTGGTTTCATTTGCTTGTGTTTCACATTCCAAAAAATCAAACTCCCCTTTTCTGATTACACGTGGTAACAAAAGTGAGACTTGCCAGGTCCATGTCTGACCTCTTGAGAACCTATTAATGGCCTTTTGCCATTACAACCTATAACACCTATAACTGGAAGACCAGTTCTTGGCTGGAACTGTAGTTGATGGGCTCTATTTTGCATGTTTTCAAGATGACAGAGAGACCAATTTAGCTTTGTTTAAAAGGGAAATATGGACTTGAGTGATGATCTCATTTGCTGCATCTGTAACATCACCCTGCTCATATCTGAGTTGCATTATATTTTGTAAAATCTGCTGGACCAGCAATAACACCTGTGTTTCCATGTGCACGATCGTATTTATCACCTCGGACAGAAAACCAAACAAAATGTTTTAGTGAAAAACAAGGCTGCAATTTTCTCAAGGGGAACATCCACTGCTGCTGCATATCAGGATGAATCAGTTTGCCCTCTTCTGTGCCATCGAGATGAAGTTCCTGATAGCGTAGGTAAACAGTTGTTATTCTCTGTGTCCGAGAGCACCACATAGGTATCTGCTTAATCGCCATTCGAAGAGTAGGTGACAGTTTAGACTGTGTGGGCTGTGCTGCTGTTTGTTTGCTCTCCACTCTGTCTCAACTTTTTGCTGTTTTAAATTCCTTTTTGTTTTGTTTTGCTCTCTCCATCTGCCTGTCTCAGCCCCCTCCTCCTCTGCCTGGCCTTTGTTTGTGTATGTAACTGGCAACCGTTATGTTGCTCACTGCTAGCTACTTACTCCTCTCTGCTTTTACATATAAGCTAGTTGTTTTTCTGAAGCTAACGAAGCTGCATGACTGGGGATGTAATTGTTAATCCATTATTCATCAGTAGAAAATCTACTACTTGTGTCCCTTAGCATTTCTCTTAAATACAATTAAATATATTGCCATGGTAGGAAAAAGGTTATTTGAGTTCCCAGAGGATGACTCCTACTGTCTTCGTTCATACCTTAACCTCATTTTGTAGCATTCCCATAAGATTCCCATCTTTGACTTGGAATGATTCCATTATCAAATAGCTGTTTGTTGCAGATATTCAAGGTCCCAAGAGGATAAATGGTCAGGATGAAATAACTGTCTGGCTTCCCTGGGAGTATTAATGGAAGGTAAAAGCATAGACTGTATAAAACATGGACGTAGTCTCCATGACGTCACCTGTCTGTTACTGCAGCTCAGTTTTGAAGCCAAACTGCGGGCGCAGCCATATTGGAATTGGATCGAGTGACGAGTGCCCAAACCCACAGCCATAGGGCGCCCGTCAGTCACGTGATCTGAGCAGTGGCTCCGATTGGGCAAGTTCTATATCCTAATATGTTCCAAACGGCCGAGTTAGAAAAAAATTCACCCCCCTCACAGTGTGTGCTGTAAGCGAAATAAGCGATACAGACAGGAGACAGAGTTTGTACCACGCTTTCAATATACTAATTTCGGCTCTGAATATGGCCTTTTTCCCGTTCATTTGTTCGTGACTTTGGGTACTTCCGGAGCCAGCCGCAAGCGGTCACTCGAGGAACAGCAGCTTTTTAGCACTTCCATGTTGTCTCATGTTTTCAGACCAGAGGTTGCCGCTTGGGTAAAAGCTACATCTGACTCAACTATGATTTCTTGAAGGGATTTCTTTTGAAATATTGATGGATAAACTCCAAATATTTTGTCCAAGGACGTTTTTTTCCCCCCATCAAACCAAAAGGCATTTGCATTAGCATTTAGCCGATGCTACTTTTGCATTAAAATGCAACCTTCAAAGAGACAGTAATTACTACAAACTCATAGTCCTTCCACATGATGGTTTTATTGTTGCATATGAAGTACATAAGAATTTTCACAGATTAAAATGGTAGGCAGAGTATAACTATTTCAGACCTCCTTGTTTCCTTACCTTCAAGCATTCCCAAAAGATGGTCATTGTTAGCTTGGACTGATTTCCATATCTAATGGTTGCTCCGATAGTTATTGCAGACATTCATGGTCCCTGGAGGTTTAACTGTCATGACTTCGCTAACATGATAAGTTTTTCCAGTTTTACCAAAAGGTTCCAAAACAAGGTGTTTGTCATCTGACTTTCCTCAGGTTCTATCATTAAGTTTGGGCATTGGCCTCACACCAACACCATGTTCAAGTGCAGACAGAGTCAGCCATTGTTGCCATCTCTCTCATGGTGAATAACTGAAACAAACTTATCATACACAACTTTCTTGTCTACCACAGATATTCAAAAATCAGTGGTTACTTGTGACCATCAGGATTAAATATTCATACCAAGATCTTAAATCTATGGGTCAGGTTGGATTATGTTTGCATAATATTGTTGTGTGTAATGCCTATGCTGTAATCCAGCATTTGCTTTTCAAGGTCATCTGTGGTAATAACCCAAAATGAACTCCAAAAGTCAAATAAGCTGATAAAACCACTTGCTCTTTTAGATGGGAGTGGATTTTCTTTTTTTTGAGTATAGTTTGAGAAGTTCATGAGTTAGACAATAAGCAACATATGGTGTATTTTCATGGTTATACTTGCTGCCTATTACAACTGGGCAGTCTAAAATTGCCCCCAAGACAAACTTGTGATAAAAGCAACTGGATTGTGCATTAGCAGACAATCCACATCAATGGGAAATGAAGCTCAATTCATCTGAGCTAGTAAAATGAAGCCTAAGGTTAGTGTACTGGTTTTTGAGTCATTGGATTGTATTTTTGCTGGTGTAAAGTTAGGGTTTGGTTATGCATGGACAGATCCCACATAGCACCAGTCTTCTTACTGCAGACTGGTGATATGTGTAAGGTACCCATTGGTGGCAAATAATGCTGAATGAGAAACTAATGTGATGCCTTTTCAGGCTCACTACACTGAGGTCAGAGTCCATCATCAGAAGGAACAGATTTCTAGAGAAGTTGAAGAAATGGTGTATGAATGGCCTGAAGACAGAACCCTCTCTGTGTCTTGCATGATTGGCCGTCATCATTATTACTTGAAAGAAAAGTAAAATAAATCCCAGACACTTTGTGACTCTAATTTGACTCAAACTTCTTACAGCAGACTGGTGATTTCTTTCTCTGTTCTGGTAGATTGGCACCTCAAATTGGTTTTCATGATCCCTTTGCTGCCCTCACTACTTAGTCTCCTCATCTAACCCCTGTGTCTTCTATTGTAAGCGTGCCAAAGTCCCTTTAGCTAATGTGCACATGAACTAACAAGCATCAGCTCCATGTTCACTAGACTTCCCTTTCTGTCTTCTTTCCCTCTGTGCTTTTATTTTTACAGTTGCAGATTCAAAGTGCAACAAAGCAAGGGGAAAATCTGGTTATTTTATGACTAGTTTGAATCGTTTAAGGGCCCGAGGGTGCACTTGCATACTCTCCTGATGCAGCTTGTGGATTTAGTCTGAAATCTGTGCCAATTTAGGCAGCACACACCTCAGATTGGATCCAGACACAGCAGGTGTACTACACCACAAAGACAAACACAGAAAGCAATCCTGCACCACCACCGGTGCAGGCATAGATTTGCCCATACAGAGGTACTGGATATATTTCTCTTGCACACTGTGGTGGGGTTTTGGTGTGAGGTAAGTAGGAGGAAACTTGTGTGTGTTCAGCTTCTGGCTATTTTTAACAGCAGTTCCCTGCCAGCATAAAGTAAGATAGAACCCTGCAGATTCCCTCTGCCTAAGCTTTGCTCACTCAGTATCCTAGAGCATAGAAATACACTTGTTCTGGTGCTTGTATGTTCACCTCATTAAAGATCTTTTAATTTAATAAGCTAATTGGTAATGTTTTTAATTATCATTTAAGCCATTTAAAGTAAGTTTAGAAAAGAAAAAATTACTTCAAGGCTTATATTTTGGTTAGGGGTTCTAATAAATTATCAGTCAAACTCATTAGTTGCCATTAACATCTATAAACATCAATTATGTTTTCAACATAAAGCAGGCTGGGGGAGGGTGTACTGATGAACTCACCCCTGTAGGTGGCAGCAGTGCTCTTCTTGGATGAGAGATCAGCAAATAAAATGAGATGACAGTGCGACAATGGCAGATGTTCCTAGTTGAAAAAGTTCAGGCAGCTTACACTTAAATGGAGTACGTATCACAATCATATGAAAAGTTGACTGGGAACACTGAGAGCATCAAAGGGTGGTGCTTCAGAGATAAATGCTGAAAAGTAATTTAAGCATGCTTTCTCTGTTTTTTTGGTCAAAGACAAGTGTTTTTGGTGAGACCAGCCAATTACTAAACAGAAAAGGGCAGAAACAAACCTTATTCCCTGCTTAAAGAAGAGAGTCTACTCTTTCTTTTGGTAGTGTCAGCATTTACATAGTCATTAAACTCAATATTCTGTGGGTCTTGAAAGATTGGTCAAAATGTTCTAAAACCACTGGCAGCCAATAAGTTAATATTGCAAATCTCTCATATAACCCAGTTTGCCGTTTTCTATATTTTGTGCCAGGCACTTTTTTTAAAATCCCACACTGACTTGCTCATTGCACCACAGATTTCCCTCCACTCTCCTTTCTCTGCTCTCCTCCAAGCAGCACTTGAAGTTTTGGGAAGCTCTTATAAATTGCAGATGAACAGATAAACTTCAGGCTACTCATACCTTGCCTTAAAGCTTCATCGCAGACTAAAATGATGTTTTAAAAATGAGCAGTGTTCATTTAGGCAGGCCCAAAAGTCATGTTCGGCTCATAATACATCAGCTGTTCTTAATGCCAGCCCCTACCAGATGAAAGCTGGTAATAAGACTACACCTTATGGGTAAACATTGAACTGTTTTTGCCTGCCGACACTCTTGATGTTTCCCCTCCAATCTACTTTGCAACTCTCCTCAACCAAGCTCCACCTTCAATGCTGATTTTACCCGGATCATGTGCATCTATTCTGTTACCCTGGGGAACTTTGCTGCTGCTCTCCCTGCCTTGGTTTCTTATTTGTTCGCATTAAAGAGAAAGGAGATGTGATCTTTCCACTTTCTTGGCATTCAACTTCAAAATGTGGAAGTGAAGGGAGCCCCCAGAACAGAGCCGCGCCCTCAAATGTAAAATTCTCCATGCAAATAATTTCTCGTTTTTATGAAAGTCACCCTAGCTGAAATATAACATGGGGTAGTTGGATGTTATTCACATTGATCTCAGATAGGAGGAGGCCACGATTGAACATTATATCAAGGTATGCTCTGAAAAACTGGACAGCTTAAACCAGAGACGACATCAGAGCAAAGTGATAGATCAGAGCGACACCTGTCTTCCTCTCTGAATAAAAACAGACATTAAAAGACTTGCCCAATTCATCATCACATGTTGGAAGGTATCAGAAATAATTAAAAATCCATTTTTCCTGAGACATTGGAGAAATTGTTAACCAGACATTTTTGAAAATGATCTCGTACACACAAGTGCACTTCAATTCATTTGGTTTTCAAAAGTCTTCCAAGGATTCCTATTGAATGCACTTTTTGTTGCTGTGAGCTCTGTTTTGTTAAGGGTCTCTGAAAACAAGGCAACAGTAGGACAGCCTGCCATGCCATTTAATTTGTTTTTGTAGAGGCTTTTGAGCGCAGCTGAAGAGTTTGCTCAATTTAACTTGATTGTGAATTTTCTTTTAGAATGCAAATACAAAAAATCCAATCAAGGGATTGGTATGAATCATCATCATGGTGCCAGTGTGTGCATGAAAGGGTTAATCTTAACATTTATACAGTCATTCAGAAGATTTGAAACTATCTCTTAAACCCCTAAACACATGAGACTCAGAATGTCTGCCTGACCTTTTTGCTTATTTTAACAATAAAACAGAGAATAAAGGCTTTGACCCATTTTTCTAGAATACTTGGAACTCTCAATGTCTGGGATTTATTCCTAATTTCTGCATGTTAAATGAGAGTATAAAAGTTTAATCCAAAGAAAAAATTAAAAATGGGAGTTGAATTTAGAGGTTAGGTGAGAAGAGAAAACACTGCGATTAAACACTACTGACAAATTTTACAGGATAAACTCAAAATTTGAACATCAAAAGGCATATGCATGGTGACACTTATGAGTCTTTGCCCCTTACATTAAAAAACGCTCTCCAACTGCATCACCAGATCCTCCAGCATCCACACAGCCTCTCCCTCTCCTTGCGCACTAGCCATTTGGGCATGGCTGCTCCTCATTATAAGACAAAAACTGAAACTGAAAGTAAAGGAGGAAAATATTCAGCTGTTGTTTCAAAATTCATCCCATCTAAAGTAACCTTTTTTCACATGAAGTTGCTCCTTCTGAGGCTCCTTTGTTTTCAATATCATACAAAAACCTCAGCAGAAGTTTTATAACCTGGGAGGATTTTCTTTTTGAACAAACTTAGCTTCATTCTCTCTATGTGTCCCTGTCATCCACCTCTGTGGATATTTACAGGTTTCCTTAAACGCCTGACTGAAATTACCATATTAATCACCAATTGGCTGAAAGGGAAACATCTCAGCTTTTAGAAACTGCTAGAAATTTTCAGATTGTGCAAACCATTGTTTGTGAAAAATATGTCAACGCCAAAACATCTGGTGTTTAAGGATTAAAATACCACTGTTTGACATTGGCAGGAAAGATTTGGCAAAGTTTTCATGGGTGTAACTCACATTCCTCACATTACCATTAATGTAAGGTTTATCATCAAGAAGCACCGTTACAACAAAGGAACAGTCTACAAAAACACATGGACAAAAAATAAAACTACATCCAGCAAGTGCACCCTGATCCCTGGGCCCTGCTTTATTTCAAAGATGGCAGACTTGCAGAACCAGAGTCTCTGGAGTTTGCCCCCCGGAGTGTTAACATTTTGGCAACATTTGTTGTACAAGTTTCCTTGCACAGCCGATGGATATCTTTACACTTTTCTTGTCTCGTATTTGACTTTGTCCATTTATACAGTATTTATGCCTCATGAATTAAACATCCCAAAGAGATGAAAGAATTGGACCCAGTGGCAGCCAGGGTAAACTGTGGTACATCCAAAAAGATTCACTGAAACAAATAGATCTCTACATTGTTTTAACCCTCAGCGACTACATTTTGTTACAGCGATATTTGCTGTTGAAGTTTCTACCCAGGCATCGATCATAAAATACTAGGAATGTGGGAAATGAAATCAGGTCAGTTGAGCAAAGGTTTCAAAGATATTTGCTGGTGAGATGTTTGTGTTGGTGGCTGTTTGATGAATGTCATATGGATGTAATCAAATCCTGGCTTGTTTGGCCTTTCTGATCTCCGGGTCAGGATTCAGCCTGTCAAGCTGACACTGGATGTAAAATTGGATTAGGTTTATTGTTGCGGTATGACCTCTTTTACCAGCTCCTTTGACCTTTAGCTACAAACAGTTAGCATTGGATATGCTGCCCCACAATAAATCTGTGCGATCTGTTGTGTGGTGGTGTCAGGGAACTTAACATGTATAGGATGTAATAGTTTATTGTTTATGAAACATTGTGCCAGGTTCAAAAGGTTACCGTTATGTTTCCCTGGAGGCAATGTTGAACTAATTGTTGTGTAAAACCAGTCATCCTTTATCTCGTGAGCACAAGTTCTTGAATAATATCTATTTTTTTGGCAAACATGTTAATAAACATGTTTCCTTTATTGAAATATGTGAATAATATGGTCTCAGTCTTAAAGGTTCCTTATTATTACCTGGATTTTTTGTCTCATACAACTATACGGCAGTTTTACTTAAAACTTTCAACCTGGATAACCTCGATGCTTCTGAAGCCCACCTACTGGGAACACAGCTTCTATATAATTGTCTGAATTTGCTCCTTTGGCAAGCATGAAAAACCTTTCCTATTTCTCAGGTATTCTGCTTCAGTCCAACACTGTTGTGATTTCTTCAGTCTTACAGTGCCAAGCTGCATGCCAAATGTTCTGTTGATAGTTGCGAAACTAGCACAAATGTCGATACTCTGTCCAAGCACCGGAGGACCCAAAGCTGCTTTTTATCAACAACATGCCGACCACAGCTGGTGCTTATTAGTTTGTTTGTGCCAACCACTTCACCTTCACTGCTCCAACAACAAGAGCAGACAACGGGAAATCACACAGGAAAGCCAAGAAAGAATGAACTTCACTTTGTTTTAACATACCTATCAGAAACTTGACATCAGAAGGGCAGTGAGAGCAACAGAACACCAAAGGCAAACATGAGCAAGTCTGCCACGGATGAATTATCATACTCTAAAACCTTAAGGACAGGGATTTATGAAGTTGAACATATAAACAATACCATTGTTTTATCAATCTGATTCTTTATCGATTCCTTTATCATTTCCTCCTTTGAATTTTCTGTGTTCAGAAAGTAGGCTTGATAGCTTTTCTGTGTCAGCATTTAATAAATGTTTTTATTAAATTTGATAAAAATAGTTGCACATTGTCACTGGATTTTCGATCGCTCTGTGTTAATAGAAATAAGTAAAATTTACACATCACATGATGCTGATGATTTAATTTATGTTTTATTGTCTGAAGCAGGCCACCTTGCGATGCTCTAAGTTGCTCTAAGTTGTTTGGAACCTTTAGCTTGCTGTAGTTGAGGTAAAGTCAGCCATGAGCCAGCCAATTTTTTTTTTCGTCCTGTTGGGAAAAAAAAAATTACTTGCAAGTATTTTCACATGTAGCAGTTTCAGCATTGTTTACAAAGAGTATTTGTGATATGTTTCTGTGATGGAGTTGAAATTTTATTTTAAAACCAAAGTTATATCAATGTATGCTAATGGCTAACATATAACTGTACTTTCCAGTATACGTTGGCATCAAGTTAGCACTGTTTCTATAGTGTTTGTGGTACATTAGATGTATAACATGTTGGCTGCATTGCATTTATACCTCTTGTGAGAAAGCAATGTATCAGTTTTCATTTTTACAGCTTTCTGAGTAAAGTTCAAGGGGAAAATCCTGAATAAGAGTTTTCTTTAGAAACTGTTATCTAGCTGCTAAGCTAAGATACCTCGGGCAGAATAATCGATGTAAGGTTTGTCTGCTCTGGCTTAATGTAAATAATTGATAAAGGAGTAAAAAGTAATGATGTCATCGGATTGAACCATTTCTTGACAGGAACTGGTTTTCAACTCCCATCCAAAAATGAATTTCATTTTAGCGGGGGGTTTCTGAAGCTACTTTGCATTCCAACAGTTTAGAAAAGTTGTTTATGTTTTGGAATAAAGGTCAATGGACTGCATGTGCATTTGTCCTTCCTCACCATTTTACAGCTCAACCACATAACCACATATTTCAACTACAGATCCGTTCACACAGACACAAATTCCTCAAAACTTCATACATTTTTCAGGGTGAGCTGAGCGTGTGAAAGCAAGTATCCAAAAATATCATGATGACACACGATGTTCCAAAATGTGACTGGTGGGGACCTCAATGATGTCACTTCTCGATGTTCCTGATGCTGTCTTGCTCTTGTGTGAATTAGCAACTTGGAAAAATGCTAAGGGCAGGCCTCCCTTGTTCAGAAAATTTAAAATGCACTCACATTCTGATTGAGATGACCATAAATGAATATCTCCAGTTGATATACCTCCAGAGAAATGACTTCAAGGATGTAGAAAATGCACACAAGAGATGTATGTGTGCGAGTAATGATGCAGGAGAAAGTTGTTTTGGGTCTTGCACAAACGGATTATAATTTGACCCTTTCTGAGCAATCATAAACTGCTGTGGGAGCTGATGCCTTCTTTTGAAGTCTCTTTACCTTTTCACTCCATTTTTCTTTGAAATAAAATCACTAATGAGTTTAGAAAAGTGACCCAGTCAGATAACAAAGGTTTCAAGTTGGCAGCAGAATAAACGATGTGAGCAGAGAAAGACTGTTTGAGGTAAATAAGCATCTTCGGCTCATCCAGGAGTCAAAATTAGTTCTAAAAAGTGCATTAATATTAACCACATTTGGACAAACTACATCTTCATAAAAATGTAATTTACTCACGCTGTGTGGAATCAGCATTGACCCACCAAAGAAAGTAAACAGAGAAGTGATGTTTCACTCCCTCTGCTCTTCAGAGACCTCATACTTCCTCCTCCTGCTGTGGTTTGGAGAGGTATAATCAAAACAAGGCCTAACAACCCCAGCCCTGTAAGCTTGTGAATTATTCACCAGTCTCTGGGTGTGTATTTTGATCTCCCATTGTGTGTGTCAACATTGTCTTATGCACACATGGATCTCATTTCCTGCTCATTTCTGAACCTGGAGGAATAATTTCTTCAAAAAATGCTAATAACTCAGATATGACTGATTTTGTTTTCAAACAAACTTCACTGTTTGCAGCTTTATTCCAGATGTTTTTTCATTCCAAAACCAAACTTTCAAACACTCCTGATTGTGATTTAAAAAAAATATATATATATATCTTGGTGAGCATAAGCCTTCGCAATAACCATAATTCTGGTAAGTTATTCCTTGCTAAACAAGGAAAGGATGAAGTCAAAAAGGGTGACCGATGTGAAACAATTCATCTGAAAACTTCATTTGATCTTTTTTGGCAAAAACATGATGCAAGTGCAGACAGAAAGCAACTTTAAAACTTCAAAAAAAAGCCCAAAAGGGAAAAAGAAAATTCAACAACAGAGAAGTCATTTCTTTTGGTGGTGTGATGCCTGTAATGAGCAAAAGGTATGTTATGATACAGGATTTCACATGACATAAAACCGACAGTAGTGAGGTCAGTATATCAGCAAAAAGAGCTGCACTCTCTTTTTCCATCTTCCACCATTTCACATTACTTCCTGCTACTGTAAGTATCTTTTTTCAACAAACTACTTTTGTTCACATGCACCTAAATGTTATCATGAGTGCAACAACAAGGATTCATGCAGTTATGATGCACTGAGGGAAATAAGAAGAGGAGTGTTGTATTTCTAAGTAATGAAAAACATCATGAAGTTGGTGATGAAAAAACTGTCACATAAGTCAAGATGACTTTATCTTGCTAAGGGATATTTTGTCATCACCCTAAGGTGGCAAAATGCAAACACTTAAATCTAAACAAGTGTTTATGTCTTATTTTTTGTAAAGCATAGTCTAATTAGGTTCAACATGAGTCACATTCAACTGAAAGTCCAGAAAAAATGTTTTATTACAAGAAAATAAAAAACAAAAATGATGCCTGAATTGCTTGTAATGAGTGAAAACTGTGCTTTTTGGGTAAGAATACTGTTCATTGACTGTTGTTTTTTTTCCAATAAACACATTAATTTGACATCATGAAAGTTGACAAGCAAATTTTTCGCCAATCCAGGTGTAATTATTGTTGTTTAATATTCTGAAATAAGGCCTTCCTGGAAATAGCATTCAAATGTGGCCTATATTAAGTTTATTGAGACAAATTTAATCTTGAACATAAGACAAACTCTTGCCTTGATTTCAGTTTTTGTAATGTAAAACCCACTTTTCTGTCACTCTACCCTAGTAGTTGATGTTCATCATGGTATAATTATCTGTGAATTAATTATCTAGACTCCTTCTTTTAATTCCGTACTATTCTTGAGCTCTTCACTCGCCATGAGTGGTGCATTTATTTTTGTTTTAAATGCGCTCTATAAATACATTTAACAAGTTAGTCTTTTAACTTTTTTTCTCTGTAAGAAATAAACTTTTTAATGAGCTACACATAGACATGAACACAAGCAATCTCAACTTTTGTGTTTCACATGCAAGAAACTAGTGTATTTATGGGGGAAAGGACAGCTCCTTCATTTATTCTTATTTTATATTATTTGGGGTGCATGGACGTGGAGGTTGCAAGAAGGAGGTGTTTTTTTTTGTTTCGACTCTGGCCAAGCATCCCAGCATTTCTGCTAGGGACATCACCAGTGTAAAGTAACAGAGCATCCCTGAAGTATTTGCAGTATTTAAAATGGCTCTAACCCTACTTTAACCAACACTAAATGCCGACAATTAAATTTGTCCTATATGTTTTGTTATTACATATCAATAGTTTTTGGCAACAGTCAAATGCAAGGTAACATTTTCCCCAGACTTTGGCTGAGTTTTGCAACTCAAAAACACCATTTTCCTCTTGAAACTCATGAATAATGGATGTAAATAAATACACGTGCACCCTGCTGAACCCCATTACAAGCTGAATCCTGTGTGAAATGGAGTAATTGTCACACAGCATCGGTTGTAACACCACTTTCATGGCTCCGTTGAGATGCAGTGTACGCAACAGTTTTGGGCTCAGTGTTTGGCCTGTTCTCAGATTTTCACCTCATCGTGTCAAAGTGCATCACCTGTCATGTGCTCAGGTTAAACAGAGGTTCTGGTATGACTTGAGCTTTTTCAACACACGTCCGTTAAACGTTTTAGAGTTTAGTATATCTAATGTTTTGATGACAGTGAACGTTCACCCTGATGTTGGGGGTGAGTATTTTGGGCAAACCTGGATTTAAATTGGCACCTCTCCGTCATGTACTTGAAATGTTTTAGCCGGAATGGATTGTGATAACAGCTGCAGCATCTGCAGGCAGTGATAATTGTGTCAAACTCTGATAATCACAGCATCTGTTTTCACTCTCTGTATGTCTTGTGTGAAACCCTTTTTAACCTGTATTGCCTTCCTTTTTCCAAATTTAACTCTGTTTTATTAGTTTTCAAAAGAAATACATAATAATGTTTATCTTTTTGTGTTTAGTTTTAATGAATATACCAATACATACATAGACACCTTTTCCAAATAGTGCAATAAGGCACTGTGGTCCAGTGGCTGCTACTATTAATAGTCTTTCCCAGGGAAATAGTCCTGTGTGTATAACACTCATTAATGCATAAAGAACATAGTTATCCAATGTCCTACATAAAAAACTATCAGAATAAATGCATAATGGAGGTAGTTTTATGGCTGAATGTTCTGCCTTTATATATGATTTTCTTTCAGTGGCACTTATCCCACTGAGAGTCAAGTCCAGCTCATGACGCCATGCTTCATTGTTTCATTGTTTCATAGTTACTGTTGCTGAGAAATACCCAGCTAAAGAGCCATGGAGGTTTTTCTGATTGTTCGATTGACAAACTGAAACCTGAAATACACCAGATAACCAAATATGATCTAACTCTGACACAATTTGTTTTATTTTGAAAGTCACAGGTTCTTTTTAGATGGTTACCAAGCACTTCTTCCTGAACTGCTCAATCCTCCTTGTGGTGAATTAAAGCTTCACAGTTTCGGCATTCAGCAGAAATATGGATATCACTTGCAAACTACTGGACCACATCATATCAGATCCAGTGTGAGTTGACTCATTTACTTGAATGCAAACCTATCTGATCCAGTGCCGTGATCGTGCAGACAGACCATGGACAGAACTGGTGTATTTTAGCTGTCAGACCTGAGACGCAACATTTTGTAGAAAGGATACATTCAGTGGACACACCAATGATACATTCTAGACGTCAAACAGAAGACTTTTTTTTCTTTAATTATGGAAATTTGTCAGTACTAGAGCTGTCAACACTTATGCAATTGATCCATGGACCCTCTAGATTTCAAAGGGCAAGCTCGGGGAACATAAGATGACACCAACTAAGTAGACCATTATTGGTACTGTTGTGATATGGTACAACATTTTATTTCATTATAAGACCTCCATCTGTGAAATATAAAAACTATGCCATACATTTGATTCACTTTTTACTGTGTGAAACAGACAAAGTACTTTCAGTTCAGAGCTTATGTTTTCTGATTAAATCTTCAGAATGTGGAGATGTCGTGTTTTAAAATCTGACTTCAACACTGACATTTGAGACAAAGCTGTTAACAGTACACTTGAGATTGGTAACATCTGTGCCAGACAAGAAAACAGGTGCTGTCTGCTGCATTAAAAAAGCCCTTCAGTGTCTAATTCAACGTTTGGTGAAACATATGCTTAGGTGCTCAGGTTGGGGTGTTAAAAGCTATAATTGTGCAAAGGGCAAATGCAGTTGTAGAGGCAGTGATGGATCCAGGTTTCTCCAGGTGCCTCCCAAAAACATAGATTATTTGGGCTGTTGAGTTTTAGGGAGGAGGAAAAAGAAGTGATTAACTTACGTTAAGTTAAAATAAGGTTTTAGATTTCAGTATCATATCTGAATTAAATCAAGTAACTGTAAATGAAGGAAGTGTATCAGTATTTGCCATTTAAATGCTGCACTAAATATATGAATTAATTCATTAATTGATTTGTCTTGTTTGTCAGTTTCTAGGCCATCTGTTTCAGTTCAATAAAACGTTTTGACTGTCTCTTGGGTTTTCATTTGACTGAGGACTCTGGTGGTGGGCATACTGTCATCTGTTTTCAGAGACATTTTTTCATGCTCTTCTCACTCCCTTGGAAGCAGCTGCATTAGGGATTATAGTAAGAGTTTTTCTGACAGTTAGCAAGTTCAGAGAGTTTTTTTCTGAGCTCACCTTACTGTACTACTGTTGAGACGGTGTGTTTTGCACCTTCACTGTGTCTCTCTATTTTTCATCCCTCCAGCCCAGTAGTTGTGATCAACGGCTGACCTTAGTTTTGATGTTAGACTCAGTTCATGTATGAGTGGCACTATCCAGTGATGTAAACAAGTGTTTCCCAAGACTGTAATTGTGAGACTTTTCCAGATGAACTTAAAACTTTGTGAGTATGTCCAGAAGTTTGGTAGCTGTCGTAGTTCGGAATGTATTAATCTTGATTATATCCTGCTAGTGCTCATCTACCAAGCAAAGCTAACGTAATCTGGCTCTTCATTTTATAAGTAGACTCAAGTTTGAACAGACCACTATAGTATGACTGCTGCATGTTGGTTGGAAAGAACATGTTTGCAAACAGCTTAGCTTGCGTCTTACCCTTTAGCTCATGTTTTAACCTTTAGCCCATGCTCGATCACTCTCCTGTTTATCTTCTTTCTGCTCCTCTGTAACTTTGCTGTCTGGCAGTCAAGTTCCAGAGTCCACTTTACTACTGAATAAATCACAGTAATCATTTTCAGCAGAGGAAAAACACAGATTTTTCTTTTCATTGCTCATCTTTGTCAGTTGTCACAGAGACGTCAGCTTGCCTACTCGATCAGGTCCACTTAGTCCCAACTGGTAAGCTGAGAAATAACATTTAGAAATTACCTATTTTGGTGCTGACAATCTCATTTTAATCTGTGGATTAGGATGAGGTATGTAGTGTTGAGGATTTCCCAGGTGGAAACACAGACGAGTGAATGGCAAAGAGACAGAATCAACTTGCAGCCTCGCATGGGTTTCATTGAAGATTAAGCAAAACACAACTCTGAACACTTCTGAACAGACAGACCAATCAGACTTTTCTTCAATCTTTTATGGGCTTGCAACGACATCATTGTTATTCTGTATTCCAAACTAATTCCAAAGGATTACAGCGAAACTCCTCTTGAGCAATTCTTGACTTATCAGCTGCATCCTGTCAAATTATTAATAACACTTAGACCACTGAGACATAAATGTTCTGCCAAAAACATCTAACCCTATCCTGCTTTGTTCTGGGAACGTGAACTGTTGACCCTTTCCAAATATCATTTCAGAGAATTTATCTGACGCCTGAGAACCTAAACTCCTGAACCTTCTGAGTGCTGTTCCAGGTCGAGCTGACCCAACATCTGGGTTTTTACAAACTAATCAATCTGGTTCCACAATATCTACAGACTTTTTCAAGATCACTTAGAAAATCCTGATAGTTGCTTGAAGGATGAAAAAAATAAATGAGGGTCAATATGGTAACAAGAAAACTCCACCATTGAATATCCGATTCTCAGCCTTTCCTCCTTGAAAAATTACGCTATTTATTTTGGACCCCCCATGGGAGCAGCAACATTCATTGATTTATAACTGTCTTCCATACATGGGGGCTGAAAAATACCTTTGGAGCACTCAAAAACATGTAACTCTTCTTCTCTTTCTTGTGCATCTAAATGTGCCATGAAACCAAAGAGAGTGCAATCGTTGTGTCATTCAAGACGACATCACCTTTTGTACTTATTTATTACACTCGCCTGATTTTTGGCCCTGACAGAGTGGCTCCACCAAAATAAAGATTGGATGTCAAACTCGAAGCAAAACACAAGTATTTCACCGATGGTTAAGAGCTGGCCAAGCGTTAGAACACGCTACACATACTGAACAGGGATGTGACCCATAAATAGTGTGGTTACCTTGCAAAATGGTTTCCACCACTGTGTGCCACTCACCCGTGAAAACGCCGTCTCCTCTCTGTGTCAATACACCTGCTGTTGACAGGTGAAATGAGTTGTGCTGGCTGCACCTTGTCAAGTCTGCTCTGATAGCTGAGGCATCTGACTTAGATTCCAACTGTTAGCAGAGGACAGCTTCTTTCCCTGGATGAATGACTTTTTTTTTTTTCACTTTATACTCGGCTTTGCTTTCCGTCAAAGGGCCTATTATGCGAGGAAGCAACTTGGGTAAAATTGACAATTGTCGTCTCTTGGGACCATGCAGATGAGGATCAGTGATGGTATGAAAAAGAAGAGAATAACACGAAAAAGACAGTAATTATACATGTTATAGTTTGAGTTGCTTTTTATGTATGTGTTGAAAACAGAAAAACATTAGCCACAAGGGGTAGAGAGGAAGGTAAACCCCATATTAATGCGGTGCTCTTTCAAAAACAATAGCAGGAATATTAGCATATTTTCGTGGTTAATTCTTTGTGCATGTGGATGTGCTTCAGAAGAGAAAAACAGGGCCAGACCTATTGAATAAGGAATGAATATGAGTGATATTTTATTCCTAATAGACATTGTTCTCCTTTAAAAGTTAACGCTCTTTATAGGTCACACTTTTGATTTGAGTTCGAGGTTAGGACTGTAGAAATCTATTATATGCATTGGTGTTTGTTTTTCCATCAACAAGAGTAGCTCAATACGTCTGTGTAAATCAACACCAACTTCGCTGAGAGCAAACATCAATGCAGCTGGTTGAAGGTTTAGGTTTACACATTGAACCTGCCAAAAGAAGCTGTCATTCAATAATCAAACAGCGGCTGGATCAGAAGTGGTGAAGATCGATAGTGGCAAAGATCAACAGCGAAGAAGATCCACGTGTCAACAACAGGCCTGTCCAATAACAAGCAATAGTACATCAGGAAACTGACCCATGGTGCCCTTCGGTTGACAGGATCAAGTATTAAAAGTGGGAGTGGGCGCTTGGAGTACAAGCACCTGCTTTTCAGCCAGTGTAGCCTAAAACAATGCAGCATAAGCACATTCAGGAAGTGTACACGCAGCTATGAGAGAACACCAATTTGTCCTCACTTTTGCTCTGGAGGGAGCTGCCATTTCCCTACTTTCCACAAACTACAGAACATAACCATTTATTTAGACTACTCTCCTATAGCTATTCTGGATGACACAAAGAACAAGTCGCTGATAAAATTCATGGCTCTCATTATTCTAAAATGTTTGAGTGAGCAGCTACTTCTAAGCAGAGCGTCTCTTTTCTCCTTTTCTTATGTGGGCCTACCTGATATGGATGTATCCGCCCTACAGCAGGTGAAACACACACTACTCTTCAGACTTTCCAAGTTCTCATAAAGATATCATGGCCTCAGAGTGTTTTGCTATTTTCGTCCCATCAGGCTGAAGTGCATGGTAGCCAGACAGTCCAGGACCAAATAATCACTTTGAGTGCGTGGTAAGAAACCGGCCTCTTCCGGTGTCACTGATCCAAAGATGTGTTAGAGTGCTTGGGGTCATTATATCCCACTGGAAAGTTAATCTTGCACCAATTAGTTCCAGCCCAGGAGGTACAGACTGCGACTGTGCTATGAAATGGTGGTATCCTTTGGGAACCCTCCTCCCACCTCTCTCTACCACCTTTTTTTTTTTTTCTTTCCATAGATCGACCTCTACACAATGAAGCGCGGCCTTGCTTTCACACACACACACTCTCTCTCTCTCTCTCACTCTCAGGAACACTCTTTCCCTCTAAGGTTTTCTGTATTGATCTGACTATCATTCTGTTTTAGCTCTGTAATTACGTCTGGTGATATTACCGGCGGTGTTACACGACTCTTCTAATTGGTGTGTCAATATGATGTCAGAGCTTTTGCTGCTCTATGATTTGAGGTACAAGTTAAGTGCATCTGATTTAAGCTTTTGAATTTTTTAAAAGTTAATTTTCTTCTTGGCCCTATAGATGAAAGATGAGCTGAGTTAGAGGTAATGCTTAATAAGAGGGTGATGTCAGTATTGCTATTAAAACCATCTCCTCACAATACATCAAACCACCCATTACCTGGCTACCAACTAAATACATAAACAAGATCAAACATAATGTTGATTTCATACTTATTTTAAATTTTAGGCCAACTCCAAGAGCTGGAAGTTCCGAAATCTTGGATTCATGATCTGGCAAAAGAAACTTTTAACTCATTCTGTTTGAAAGTAAATGACAGTGTTACGATTCAAAAAAATTGGAGATCTGCCTTGTTGTTTCATTTTCTTTCATTGGCTGCATTATGTTGCATGTTTTTCCAATCAAAGCAGTTTTGGTGGTCTTTCTTATAGACAAGACAATTAAGATTATGTTTCACACGTTAAATGAATTTGTTTTGAAAGTGAAAGGAGATCGGATCTTCTTTGTAAAACTACTTTTCGATCTCCCAGACACCTTTTTACGGGGTACTTGTCAAAAGTTATGTTGTTGCTGTATGCTGTTTTTGAAACTGACAACAAGCAAACTTTGTACGTTTGTACCAAAGTTTAGAAACCAGCTACATTAAGCTGCATCTTAAAAAACACTGAGTAAATACAAAGGATCAGTAAATCCAAGCGTTGTCAACATACCTGTAAAGCAACATTACTGTAAAGCCACATTACTGTGTTGTCATCAGACTGTGAGAAAGGTTGAATTTGTTTAATTATAGGGGCCTAAGAAACAAACCCTGATGGACTCCAAATGTGACAATAAACCACTCAGACTTATGGTCTCCAGTAGAGAGTGCACATCTTCAATGTCAGACACCTTTGAGATATAATCTGAGCCGTAAAAAGATTGTGGTAGATAATCCCACCTACCCCAGTCTGTGAATAATAATTTCATAATCCAACAAATCAAAGGCTGCACTTCCAAAGAGCTTGATATTTTAGCTGGGCCTGTGTTTTTGACAGTTGTCATCAGTTGTTGATGTAAATAAAATAAATAGAAAGTTGCTAAAGCTATCAAGGCTTGATTTGATCGTTGTCTTTGCTTGCTTCCGTCCACCCTCCTCCCTTTCTTTCACTCTCCTAATCCCTTTATTTTACTTGCTTTTTAACTTGCTTCCCCTCATGATTGCTTCATTTCTCAACTGCTCTTTTTCCCTCCTTCACCCATTCTGATTTTCAACTACTACTTTGACGCGTCTTCTTTGACATGACTAGAGGGCCTGTAAACAGAAAATGTGACAGATGCAGATGGGTGTGTGACAGAAACTTGTTCAAGATGGTTCTTCAACACATTGCCCTTCAACATGGTGGTTTGTCATCCATGGATATCATTGTTGAAGTGAGAGAATAGAATGGACTTTTTTTATCCCTGAAGAGGGTAAATATAAGATGCTGGTGTGTGCTTATGTCGTGTTCTGGTTGGGTTCTTGGATGAAAAACTGAAGTATAATGCTACATAAACACAGCTGATAAAAGTGTCTACTGATGTCATTTGCTTAATGGTTCAGCCAATTTCTGAGATGATTAAAAAACGAGGTGAAATAAGATAGTACAACCTTTTGCTTAACAGGAGCCAGAGCTGTCTTTTACATCTATTAAATGTTGTTAAATAAGAAACCAATAACTATGGTCCCAGAGGTCTTTGTTGATTTATTTGGCTAGTCATTCCACAACAAATATCTTGACAGCTTACGGATACAGCTGAGTTTACCCGTTCAGCATAAAGTGGCCTCTGCTATGCCTGTTTACCTGTGCCTAAATTGACTGAAGTAATGTTGAGTCACATTGTGGTTTTTGTCAAAGAGGGAGTGTTATGCTTTCTCATATTTAAATACGGATTTAAAGTATAAAATGCTTGATGTTCATACATAATATGTGCAGATTTTCAAACTTCTACAGATTCCCATGACGTTGAAAACCCTGAATCTGACGTTAAACTGCTCAAATGGTCTTTAAAAAAAAAAAAGCAGGGTTTTCACAAAATGAAAATAAGATATATTTGAGATCTTGCTAAAATAAGGATCTCCTAACCAACTCATGACATGTTGAAATTGGGGTGTTCGATGAGGGTATTCTAAAACAACAGTGTAAAAAGTTTATTATCATCAACATGTTTTATATTATATTATATTATATTATATCATATTATATTATATTATATTATATTATATTATATTATAAGACCTATGTTTGTAATTTTTATATCAATTCTATATCTGTACTTCAAAAGGAGATAATGATACTTCCACTGGTCTTCCTGCATTTTGAAAAACATCCAGACAATCCTATTTGTAATAACACATATAACCTATTTTAGTAAAAACACAGAAAACACAGAGAAAATTAGAACAAAAGGAGGAAAGAGAGGCTCTCTGAATAAGATAAAAATTGTCTCCCTGCAGAGTTATGGAGGTCCTCTCACTACTTTATAATAAGTGACCACTGGACCTTAAAATGAGTGCCACAGACTGTGAGTCTATCTAATAGATGTTATGAGACTCTGTAGTCCCTTTTCAACATAATTGTCTATGTAGAAAAAAATATAGCCTCAGCAGTTTAACAGTAAGTGCTAACAGAAGTAGGTCTGCACCTATCAGCCTAGAAACAATTGTTTGATGTATGGATCTAAAAATACTGACTGCATTCATTTCCCAACCTACTTTTAACAACTCATTTTCTCCATGTCTATCTGCATCCTCAGCCTAATTTCTGAGTTCATGCCTGCTGGCTGCTTTACTTTTAAGGACATTGGACTTGGGTTTGGGGCCCTTCAAGACACACAGATGTGCTTATTTAGAGAATTGCTCATGCTCCACTGAAGAATTTGGCTGGCAAAGGCAGCCAAACCTCCCCATGGCAGATTTGTCTGCTGGCTTGCTGTGTCCAATATCTTTTGCTGGCTAAGGAGCTACCTTGCACGCCTTGAGAGACAGCCTTTTGCAGGTTTCCCAGCAGACTTCGATGAGGGTACGTCACGCAAGGAAGCTATTTTTGCTATCAATGAGAATGACATCAATAGAGGCACTTTTAGCACCAGCTTTCTTCTTTTGGTCTTGTTATATCATTGCCCAAAGGAAGTGAGGAAGCATGTCTGACGCAAAATACTCCCGATCAAAGTCAGTTGTCAGAAGCTATCTAGTGGTACAATCACCACAGCAGTCATACGGTCATGAATATGTCATTAGTAAGCGTCCCATTTTCAAGCAACTGCAGGGATATCTGAGTTAGTGCCCTAATACACAGCAGTGTGGGACCAAGCCTGCCAGAGTGTGAAAACTTTTTCAGTAATTTGCTTCTTGTCACCCAAGACAACTCACACACTGGTAAAAGAAGTGCTGGTAAATAGGAATGAGTCATGGAAGTAAAAATAACACAATTTCTCCACACTAATAACTCCCCCCTCCTCGCCCCCTGCTGACTCTCACACAATCTCACTCACAGTTTGTTCTTTTGTGTCCCAGCAACGCCTCAACATCACATGAATAAGTTAACTTTTGAAAGAAGCAGTCATCGAAGAATTACTGATGTTTTTGCTTTTTTTAAAATTACTTAAAAGGCACAAAGTGAGTCATAAGATGATACTCTAAAAACTAAAATTCTTGCATTTAATTTTTCTATAGTAGCAAAGTGATGGATTGAAAAAATTATGAATGAAATACTCTTTTTTTTTTTAAACACTGCTGGGAAACAGAACCAATAATTTTCCGCATGAAAATAACACTGACAATAACCATTAACAGTATTCATTTTATTCATAGTTTTACAGTATTCACTATTTGTAAGTTAGGTTTTTATATTAATGATAAAGTGTGTGAAAAAATATTAGAGTAGAATTAAAACAATTTGTTCTGAAATGGAAGTGCTTTATATTCAAGCACCTGAAAATTGAACCAAAGTGGGTTTTACTGTGCTGAAAAAAATTACGTATAAGAAAAACTTTTTCTTTTTTTTTCTTTCTTTTTTTTAATCTCAAAATTATGCTGTAGCCATTATATTAGTAAGATCACTCAACCCATGTAACTCTGAATTCAAGCAGCTGCCTTTAATGAGCTGCACCAAGTATGTTGGGGTTGGAACTTTTCTTCCTTAGAAAAAAAAACCTCCCCTGCACATAAGTCTGTGAGATTTGTTGTCACAAAAAGCTAATTAATGGTATTTCTATCCAATATAAAGATGACAAGCAGTGAATGAGGATCTGTAGTTGGAGGCTATCTCATCTTGTCTTTTGACACGAGCTTTATTTTGACTTTTTCTATATATGAGATAGGGATGGAATCTCCAAGGCCAGCCCCATTTACAAATGGATCGTTGAATGGACCACTAGCAAATGTTTGAGTTGATTTTTGTCACCCACAATTCATCAGGGTGAGCATTCATCAACGGGTGTATTGATTAAGCAATATGGCTGGGATTGGCTAAGAGTTTGCGAGCAGTTCATCAAACTACAAATCAAGAGTTTGGATAGCAAGCAGGAAGAAGTAATCTGGGACTGAAACATGACTGAGAATGCAGGATGCTGCTACCAGTGAGATGCTGAAGACCGTTTAAAAAATGCAAGAAAAAGAAAAAAGAAAACCTTCACACTGTTTCGTAATCAAAAATCAAGAAAGGTCAGGATGTGCAGAATTGTGATGAAACTGAATTTGATGGGTTAAAAATAATTAAAACTTTACAGCCAATTATTATTAGTGCAAAAAAATTGAACATATCAAGGGTTTAAACTTACTGGATGACTCAGAATGTGAATTTTTGCACGGATAAATTTGCTTTGTATCTTTTTATTTTACATTTAAAAATTCACTTATTTTCACATGTACTGTCTCCAGTCATTCTACAGCCCTTCACTGTTAAGTGATACTATTACCTTAAACACATGATATGCTATTTCTTAGTTTTTAATTTATATTTTGCAACTTGCTGAGCAGCTGAGCTCAGTTTTTTCTGGCTTGTGTTGTGTTTCAGTTCTCTCTTGCACCATTTTCTTTCTTTTTTCTTTTTTCTACATGTTTCTAAATGAAACTTCTCTCAATTTATTGAAGAACATGTTAAACATTTATGTATGTATTTCAAAAATCGATAAAATAAGGGTGAGAAATAAATAATTAGTGCAAATGTAACATATCAAATGCTAAAAAAAAAAGTATGTTTGCAACAGGTAACTAAAAAGGGGCTTTTCAGAGAGGCTGGATCTCACGGAAATAGATTCACCACTCTGTGGGAGACTTTGTAAGCAATAAAGTCAACAATTACAAAATTATGTTGCTCAGTGTAAAATTGCAAAGGTAAATAAATAAATACATTTCATACAATATTATTTATGTATTTGGAGTACGCAAAAAACTTTTGGTACCGAAGGGACAGGTAGAGAAAGCCAGTATACTGGGAGCTTGAGGCCATCAGGCAGCATTGCATTAAAAACAGACATATCTGTAGATGACATCACCACAAGAACTCACAATCATTTAAAAAAAAAAACTGTTGTCTTTGGAAAGAATTTGGTGCCAAATCAACTAACACGATCTAGAAATGCTTTTAACCGAATGGCTTCTCTTGCAGAGAATGTCAGTTAACTTTCTTTCCTATGAAATCAGTCTTCTTCTTTTTAGAATACAAACTTTTTCACTTTCAACTTTTATGTTGTCTTTTCCCTATTTCCGATCAAATATGAGGTTCAAATGACTTGCAACCTTAGAAATCTGTTTCATCCATTTTTCATTAGCATCTCAACCTCCTTTGAAATTGGGGTTGTAATATTACAACCCCCGAAACAACTTTGAGGTGTTCACACTTTTGGAGGCACGACATAATGAGACAGCACCAGAGTCTCAATGAGTTCATCTTATCCAAGCTGCTGATGCATTGGTTAAAAAAAAAAAAAAACTCCTAGTTTTAAAGGTCAAGAAAAAGTGGAGACAAATTTATGGTCACATCTACAATGCCATGTGAGTGAGAACATGGATGTCAAAGTGGTGTCAAGGAAAATGGCTTCTTGAAAATTGAAAATCAATTTATAACAAGTTTGATTCACTTATTCAAAAAGAATAAAGCAGTTCTTGCTCTGACTACTCTCTTCTGGTCTTTAAGTGCCTTGGGTACTTACTCAAATTGTTCAGAACAAAGTCTGGCCTTCGATAACGACAGAATGCGAGATTGATTCAAATCCTTGGGTGAACAAGTTTGACTTGTTAATTCACTGTTGATAAAGTAGAATTATACAAATCTTCCTTTCTTTTTGTCAGGTAAGTGCTAGAAGAAAAATTTGCCTTTGTGCTATGATCTGGAGTTGCATCTACTTCTCATGCATTCCAGATGAGAAAATATACAATTTTCAAGTCCTAATTAGGTCGATCTGCCTTTGAACCTGTCACTGTGCTGCTGGCGGAGCCTTCTTTTCAGATGCACCTACAAAGAGTCGATGCACACCTACGCTGAGCAACACTCACACACAAACACACACATCCAGCACACATATATTCGCAGGGT